>MNCI01023402.1:67295-180751 GCA_015680685.1 Gnetum montanum | reverse complement strand
TTGGGCTACAGGTGTATGAACCATATCCCGAATCACTTCTTTCATTTCGTTAAAGTGTAGAAGGTCATACATCGAAATGTTGGCTTTCACTCTTTTTAAGTCCTCAACCAAATCATAATTCTTAGGTTCATCTTTGGCTTCTTGTTGATATGGAACTCTCCTAAGTGCAGATGGAGGGTTTGGTTGTTGTGGGGCAATTACTTGGGATGGCCCGGATTGATTGTTTGCATTGTTTCGAATAGGAACTCTTTTGTTTGGAGGTGTATAGAGATTGTTCCTAGTTTGTTGTTGTGTAGTATTCATAATGTCACTGATTTTGCGATAGCGAGTGTTGTGTGGGTTTGGGTCGCCTACCATGACTTGTTCTAATAAGGAAATCTCTTCATTTTCTATCTCATGAGGTACATCAAGAACCATGATAGGGGCTTTTCCATTTTGTTGCCCTTGGGTATTATCACCATACAATGCTATGAATTGAGGGCAAGTCTTTTCAGAATGTTGTCTCATATTATGAAGACGACAATAATCATCATTGATTGATGCACTTGGTTTTTCTGGTTGTATAGGGCTTTTACTATTGTTTCTCTTTAACTCAATCACTTCATTGGATAGTTTTTGTAGTGAAGTAAGTATTTGGGTCATCTGATTTTGAGTTTGGGTTGGTGGTTCAACAGAATTTGATGTCCCATTTGGGTTTATGATGGATTGAATCAAGGTTTTTGATTCGTCATCATTCAAACCAGTGTTGGATGGTAAGAGTGAAGAGGACATGGGGCCTTGTGAGTAATTACCTAAAGGTTGAGTTGATTGAAAAGGAGAAACAACTTGAGACATAACATTAGATGTTTGAAAACTTGGTAGGAGTGGGTTTGATTGCATAGGGTTACTAACACTCATCATCCCAAATTGGGTTTGGATGCTGTTCATAAGGGTTATTTGTTCTAATTCCACAGCTTTGACATTGCACCTTGTATTTTCATTATGTTGGGATCAGATTTGATAGCATAAGCAAAGAATGGATCGATGGTAGAGAGATAGAAGTTGAGAATACCATCTAGTTGTGGTCGCATCTCATTTGGCACATAGGCTAGTTGATGAAGGAATCTAAGGTTATAATCCCTAACATTTTCCCCGGGTAACTTTCTTAGGCTGGTAAAGTTGTTTGATGCGATAGCAGGGCTTGTAAATTTGTCAAATTGATTCAAAAACTTGTTTTTGAATTCTTGCCATGTGTTAATAGAGGCATCAGGAAGCATTAAGAACCATTGGGTTGCTTTGGTCCTAAATGTTGTTACAAACACCCTGCATGCCACATCATTATGTATAATGTTGTGGATCCCTAATAAAGTTTCACAACATTGTATGTGTTGGCGGGCATCATTCATAGGGGTTGTAGGATCGAAGAACAAGTTTATGTTTTGAAGGGATTTTGGTATGTCATGGTAGTTGTGAAAGTTAAAAGGGTTTCTTACTAAGGGAGCCAGGGGTTGATGGGCTGCCATCTTAGTCCGAGGTTTTTTAAGAATTGAACTTGGAAAAAGTAAAGCACGTTGTTTTCTCAAAGTAGATTGACGAGTAGCTGGTTGACTAGGGGTAGGAGTATGAATTCTTTGTTAAGATACTTCGTAAGAAAAGTCACTCATAAAATGAAAAATAACAAGAAATGTAAAATGCTAATAAACTGTGAAAATTAAAGAAGATAAAAAAAACATTTAAATACTATATTTTTTATTTTTAAAAATTTTTTAAAAGTAAAATTGAAATTGCAAAATTTCAAAAAAGTAAATTCAAAGTAAAATGATTTAAATCACCTAAATTAAATTTCAGAAAAACAAATTAAAAAAAAGGATTGCTAGAATATAAATTTGGAAATTTTGAAAATTTGAAACTAAAATAGAGTAATAAAACTGAAAATAGAGAGGCAAAAATTAAATAGAGAGTAATAAGAAATGATAAAAAAAAAAGAAACATAAAAGCAAACTAAAGAAAAGGTTGAGAAACTGCCCTCCTTCTAATGCCAAAAAGGTGTTGATGCGTAAATTTTGGACACGCCACCGACACCTGTGAAAACTCTTTTTAGGAGACTATTACCTAGGGCACCTCCCGTATGGGTACAGAAACCCGGGAGTAGTCTCAGCTGGAAAGTGCTATGTGACAAAAAAAATAATAATAACAATATTTTAAAACAAAATATCAAAACAAAAGCTTAAATTTGATTTAATATTTAAATACTTCAATTTAATTTAATATTTCGGGAACTTAAAATAGTTTGTGCAATTTATAAAATGATAAATAATTCAAAAGTCAAATTTCATATGTCCTGCTGTCGCTGAAGCAGTTGCAAATGAGGACCGGGATCTAGCGCAAGGCAAAAGTCATCCTGGGCGTAGCAGCAGGGCGAGGGTCTGCATGTTGCAGCTGGGCAAGGTCTGTGTGCAGCCGTGCGAAGAAGACTGTGAGCCTCCGCCGCCACGAGAAATGCAAGCGCGTGTGCTGCTGCTGCCGCGGACGTGGGAGAAATCGGCCTGAGCGTAGCAGCCCACCCGAGCGAGCTAGACGCTGTTGCGGCCACGACCGTGAGTGCGAAAATGCAGAGGACGGGGCGCGCAGGCGAGGAAGGAGGTGGACACGGCCCAGATTTGACAGATCTGGGACGTGAAGGGCCAGATCCACCCTGTGGAGTGCTGGATCGCACACCGCCATCAAAGAAACGTGCGTCACCTTTGTTGTCGTTGCAGCGGGCGTAGGTTCTGCGGGGAGTTGGCGCAGGTGCCGACGGAAAAGGGCTCGAGCGCAGGAATTGAGGGGCAGCCGAGGTCAGATCCGAGGCAAAAGATCGGCGGATCTGTCGTTGCTATTGCGGCTATGGCCGCGGCCGCAGAAAAGAAACAGAGGGCGTGCAAATCTCACCACGCGTGGAGCAGATTGTGCAGGCCCGGGCTGCGGCGAAGGCGGAGGAAGGAGGTAGGAAGGCGGATGAGCTGCAGCGAGTGGAAAAATAGTGGCTGCGGAGGAAGACAGAGAGGCGTCACAGTTTCGCGTGCGGCCAGGGCCGCGGCTGCGTCCAGATCCAGCCGCGGTTTGCGTAGATCTGGCCGCAGGGTTGGCAAATCTAACAGATCTGGCATCGGTGTGCGCAGATCTGCAGCAGTAGGCAGAGGAGAAGGATGTGCAGCGGCGGCGGACGAACAGATGGCGGCACGGGCGGCGGTCGAACGAAACCCTGGTTCGGTGACTGCACAGGGTTTGGGTGTAGAAGAAGGAAACCGAACAGATCTGCCTGCGGGAGCCGCCCCAGGAAAATATGCCTCCCCTCCTCTGTTTATAGCGGTGGCCCTGTAGGAGGGAGGAGAAAACCTAACCCTAATTGCTGGCCACCTTTCCACGTTAATCGCGAGCCACCTAAAAACAAAACCACAAAAAAAAACCTTAAGTTTATATTTTATTTTATTTTAAAAGGCACATTGGTCGGTCCTCATTCCTTTTATTTTTATTTTTAATTTTTAGGGGTGGGTGATGTCCTGTTGCTCATGATTAATTTATTTAATTTATTTTCTTTTAAAACTTGTCTTTTAATTTATATTAACGATGGTCACTGTTAATCAAGGCCCTATGCCTAGCATGGGTGAGGTTGGCCTCAACAACTACCTGTAGCTGTCGGATGAGGCAAAGAGAGAGAAGAGGTTGGATGAAGAGGCCCACTGATACGTCTCTAACGCATAGACAGAATAAGTGTTGTCACCAGCATAAGAGAGAAAAATTTGTCCCTATTTAGAGAACCTTGTCACGAATGTACTACTTGCCAAAAATAAAACAAAACTGTAGAACCTAGATCTGCAACTACTACTATCAACTGTTGCAACACCATAGTAGAGAGAGAGAGAGAGAGAGAATAAGTTGTCAAATCCTGTTGTCATGTGCCAATAGACACACTATCTCCAATTCTACATTTGTCGCTATCACAAGTCTACCACAAAAAGGGAAAAGAAAACCACTGACTCTTGGTTTCTTGCTAAGATTGTTGACCATCATCCACGTATCTCTGCCACTTTTGACAATCGCCGATCCAACCAAGAATTAAAAAAAAGGACTGCAAAACTTGCCTACTGCACCTACTGTCCGCACGCATTAGCTACGCCACTATTGCCCCAAGAAAAATAGAAGAAGAGAGAGAGAAAATCACCGCTTATTAATTTCTTAGCCCCTGAAGACCGCCCCTACCTATCTATGTGCACCTCAATGGAGAGAGACACAGTTGTTCAGGAAGAGAGCTCAATTTGTTAAGAAAGCCCTTGCTCCCCTTCCNTCCCTGCCAACCCCCCCCCCCCCCCCCTTCCCCCTGGGGCTTTACTTCTTAACATCGCCTTCATTCTTTGCTTTATAGCTGCCTGCTAGTGACGTTTCACCTCCTCACACAACAATCCACCTCCCTGCACATCGATTCACTTTCTCGCACGTTAACATTGCTTGGTGAAACGATATATGATTTTACAAGATAGTTTTGTTGATCATGGCCCTATGTGATGGCATGGGCAAGGTTGGCCACAACACTTAGCCCTCAAACAACAAATTGCTTGCAAGTGCAAGGAGCAACAAAAACTACGAAATCTTAAAAGAAAAATTTTTTAAAAAATAAATTTAAATTTGAATAGTAAAACCACCTCACCCAAGTTAGGACTCAAGTAAGGACCACCAAAACAAAAATCTAAAAAGGGAACTAGGAAAAATAGGGTTTTAGTAATTTAAAAACAAGATTCCAATAATGACAATTTTTAGAAAACATGAAACATCAATTTTTCAAAAAAGGCAAAAAATAAAAGGGTTTGGAGACAAAGGTTTTAAGCAAAAAAAATTCAAAAAGTTCCAAAACAAGATTAGAAAATGAAACAAGTGCAAAAAAAATGGCAAGAAAAGCTAATGTGAGAAAACAAAAGGCTAGAAAAATCTCCCTCCTAGCACCAAAAAGGTGTTGCATAAAATTTGAACACACAACACTGGGAAAGAAAACTCGTTTGAGGAAACTATTACCTAGGGTGCCTCCCATATGAGTATGAAAACCCAGAAATAGTCTCCCGTATGAGAGGGCTATGTGGTTTTTTGAAAACAGCAAACACAAAAAAAAAAAAAATTCTAATTGGAATGCATTAGAATTTTAAAATAAGCAATTGTCTAAAACAATAGGGGACTACAAAAATTAAATTATTCCTTGGTCCCCGCACTACTATCATTCATGCCGTCAGTTAATCCATTGCAAACGTTGTCGTAGCCCACACGGCTTGCAGTCTCGAAAGGGCAGGGAGATCAGAAGGAGGGTTATCGAGCCTCCTCCTCTCCCATCTGCAGCGGTCTACCTCTCTCTGGTGACAATGAAGTGTGGGTGGTGCCAGCAACAAGCAGTCTCCTCTCTTTCCCCAAACACATAGAGGCACAACAATGATAGCAAGTGGTCTCTCTTGGCGTTGTGGGATCCAGCAACGGAGTGGCAGCATGAATGATGGTAGCAACAAGACCAAGACAATGAAAAATTTAATTTTTGTAGTCCCTTATTGTTTTAGACAATCATTTTTTTTATTTTTTTATTTTTTTATTTTTTTTACTGTTTTCAAAAGACCACATAGCCCTCTTCAATTCTTCAATTGAGACTATTCCTAGGGACCAGGGACATGGAAACCTTAAGAGAGAAGCCAAAAAACACAATATAACGTTTTTGTTAACATTCACGTTGGGCATTATTGCTATTCGTATCACATGATGGGAAGGCAGATGGGTGTTGTCTTTGAATACAAATTTGAAAGACTTTCCAATATTTTATGGCATTATCATCCTATCACGTTATCCTCCCACTGTTTCTAGCATTATCATGCTATCACGTTATGCGCCGTTTGTTGGCGCTGTAATAATTCAATATTCTGGCCCAGATGCCATCTCGATGAAATCCAATCTGCGACGTATCGGCATCTGTGACTATGATACTCCATATTTGAAAGAAATCATTCAACCATGCTAATTGCTCATGTTTGTTTTGTAGTTGGTCTGCTTCTTTCACTGCTATGCCTGAAACAGAGACTTCCGGGACAGGATGCAGAAAATGATAAAAACACGGTGCGCTAGTAAGGTTACTTGCAAACTCAGGTCGAACAATCGAAGAACACGGGTCCTTGGAAAAATCTACGAAGATGATTTCCAGAATTCCAGTGCTTTGTTGTTCGTCTTTGTGACGCTGATGATTTGTTAAAATAATACTAACATACCTGTGACCTGATAACTCAAAAAATGATGCAGTTTGAAGAATAACTTATTGAAAATACCTCATTTGATTGGCGAAAGCTTTGAAACTTCCAATACGATGCAAAAACACCACCCTTTAAAAGTGGAGACCTCTCACGCCGCCAACATGGCCAAGCAGTAAAATTCTAGTAGATACATCTTTCACTACTGATACTTACGATGCGTTTGGATTTATTGGACAGCAGAATCGTAGAAACATATATGCTATGACCTCATACATCGTTAAAGCAATTACCCAAACCAAATTTAAATTGTAATGTCACATCTAAATGTCCTCAAATATAAGACCCAAAATTTATTGCGTCGAGATACTCTCTGGATCTGTTTGTACAAAACAATGATCAGGACGATCAAGCAGCAGCGGTGACGGTGGAAACAACGCCGCTGCTTGGCAGGTTCTGCTGAATATTCTTGGCAGAAGAATCGAGTTTACAGAGATTGACAGAGTAGGTAAGTTTGGTGTCGGGGCCGAGCCAGTGTTCGACAGTGAACAGTTGCTGAGCACAGGGCTTATTAGGACCTGTCACGGTGAGCTCAACGTATTTGCAGTACCAGTCTGGATTATGGCCTGATCCATCAATGCCCAGCACCAACAAACACGGCACTTTTGCGGGCATGCAGGGTCCCCGTGCACTGAAAATGTCGAGATTCCCCCTCTCGAAGTAGTCCCAGTTTGCATCCATTTGGCCTCCCCACTTCTCCAGATTTGTTATGGTGAAGCTGTAACCCTCACTGTCGTACAGAGTCACGTTCACCACCGAGTTCGTCCCCGCTTTGAGCCTCAGCCCCGTCTTCACGTACAATGTGTACACGCACTCCAGCTGCAGCCAAAAGAAACCAAGAAAAAAAAGAGAAACCAAATATCGATCAGATCATGGCTACCGGCACAGTAAATCTGAACGTTTGATTCATAAGATTCAGAATGGTAAAAGTGTGGAATCACAGGACTTTGCAGTGGCAAAATTTTTTCAGATTTAGAGATTCATGAGAAAGGGAGGTTAGACGGTTTGAGTATATGTAATCAAGATCGGACAATGAGTCTATAAAAAAAGTCTGCAGGAAAGTCAACGAAGCCAAGAAGTAACAGTGGCAAAATTTTTTCAGATTTAGAGAGTCATGAGAAAGGAAGCTTAAATGGTTTGGTATCTCTAATCAAGATTAGACAATGAGTCTAAAAACAAAGTCTGCAGGAAAGCCAGCCAGACGAAAGTAGGATATGGAAAAAAACAATTTGAAAAAATGATGCGGAGAAACTGAAAATAAACAGCTCTAGAGCAATAACGAAAAAGAACTCATGGAGATAGCTCTTCATGATAATTCATTACTCATAGAGTATTAAAATTAAGTTACACAACTTTTCAACCGTCACATTGAATGAAATCGCGATTCTGATGAATCATAGGATCGTAAACCCAAAATGCTCCTGAATATGAATGAATGACTGGAGAACGCCTTTACTTTGTTTTCGGAGAGCGCTGTCGTGTGAGTGGCCACGACCAGAAAAAGAAGGGTCGCCACTAGCAGCGATTTGCGGTTGTGGATCGCCATTATTCTGGTTCGATCGCTCGCAGTCGAAGGTTCAGCTTAAGCTTGCCGATTTGATCTGTTTTTCCTCGCTCGCCCAGACGTTTTTTGTAGAACCAACAGCAAGGGTTTAGTGGAGTGGAGATACAGTAGGGAGGATCATGCAACAAATGTGACGATAACAACGATAAAGTGAGAACTGCTTCGCCCTCCCACAAGAAAAAAGAGAGCCAGCACACAAGAGAACCTTCTGGGCTTGTGCTAATCGGACAAGGCATATATATTTCTAGTTATGTGAACGTGGTAGAATTGGACTACGCAGACATATGCAGTAGCAGTAACAGCAGGGTATTTGTAAACCGACATTGTCCAGCACCCAAGGAATTCACTAAGATCCACTGGATTTGGAGGGGAAGACCTGGGGAATACGTCTCAAGCAAGCGAGCAACTCTAGAGTGAATGTAAGCAGAATCACAGCTTCTTACCATATTGTTGATGCATAAATTTTGGTCATGCCAACACCGGAAAAACTCGTTTGATGAGACTATAGCCTAGGGCATCTCCTGTATGGGTACAGAAACCCAGGAATAGTCTCAGCTGGACCAAGTGATAGAGAGATAGAGAGATAGAAAACATAGAGAGAGATAAAACATTAAAAAAAAACTAAAGGAGAAAGAAACAGGAACGACAGGATGCATGGTTGTGTTGCCACAAGAATCATGTGTAGTTGCGATCAAACATCACCAATGCCCTGCAGACCGCCAACTGCATAAACATCATGCACAAATCCACCGTCCACCACATGCCATTTGCTGAAATAAAAGAAGATAAAGAGAAGATCCACCAACAGGATGCATGGTTGTGTTGCCGCAAGAATCATGTGTAGTTGCGATCAAACATCACCAATGCCCTGCGAACCGCCAACTGCATAAACATCATGCACAAATCCATCATCCACCACATGTCATTTGCTGAAATAAAAGAAGATAGAGAGAAGATCCACCGACAGGATGCATGGTTGTGTTGCCGCAAGAATCATGTGTAGTTGCAATCAAACATCACCAATACCCTGCGAACCACCAACTGCATAAACATTATGCACAAATCCACCGTCCACTACATGCCATTTGCTGAAATAAAAGAAGATAGAGAGAAGATCCACCAACAGGATGCATGGTTGTGTTGTCGCAAGAATCATGTGTAGTTGTGATCAAACATCACCAATGCCCTGTGAACCACCAACCGTTGTTGCCGCACACAACCATCGAGAGAAAGAGGAGATTCAGTCCATGACTTCACGGCTCTGGCTTCACTAGCCTAGGGCTTCCTGGCCTGACTTCTCCTCCTCCTCTCCCTCAACTCCATCACCTTGATGGATTTTTATAGCTAATTTTAAGGTTAGGGTAACCCATCTTTTTTCTATTTTTTATTTTTTATTTTTTTTATTCTTCTTTCTTCTTCTTTTTTAAAAAAAGAAAACAAAGGTCCCATGCCAAGCATGGGCGTGTTGGTACCAACACTTAGCCTCCAACCGAAAAGGAAAAAAAATGGTTAGGAGAAGCCCCCAACCGAAAAGGAAAAGAGAAAAAAATGGTTAATTCAGGCCCTCCTTCTAGCGCCAATAAGGTGTTGATGCATAAATTTTGGTCATGCCAACACCGGAAAAACTCGTTTGATCAGACTATAGCCTAGGGCATCTCCTGTATGGGTATGGAAACCCGGGAATAGTCTCAGCTGGAAAGAGCCATGTGACCAAGTGATAGAGAGATAGAGAGATAGAAAACATAGAGAGAGATAAAACATAAAAAAAAAAACTAAAGGAGAGAGAAACAGGAACCACCGACAGGATGCATGGTTGTGTTGCCACAAGAATCATGTGTAGTTGCGATCAAACATCACCAATGCCCTGCGGACCGCCAATTGCATAAACATCATGCACAAATCCACTGTCCACCACATGCCATTTGCTGAAATAAAAGAAGATAGAGAGAAGATCCACCAACAGGATGCATGGTTGTGTTGCCGCAAGAATCATGTGTAGTTGCGATCAAACATCACCAATGCCCTGCGAACCGCCAACCGTTGTTGCCGCACACACTGCCAACCACCGAGAGAAAGAGGAGGTTCAGTCCATGGCTTCACGGCTCTGGCCTCACTGGCCTAGGGCTTCCTGGCCTGACTTCTCCTCCTCCTCTCCCTCAACTCCATCACCTTGATGGATTTTTATAGCTAATTTTAGGGTTAGGGTAACCCATCTTTTTTTTATTTTTTATTTTTTATTTTTTTTATTCTTCTTTCTTCTTTTTTTTTTTTAAAAAAAAAAACAAAGGCCCCATGCCAAGCATGGGCGTGTTGGTACCAACACATATATGGCAATGCACCTCACGGAGGGTAACCAACTCCAAAACGAGGATCATGCAAACAAGCACACAAACAACCTTGTAGACAACATCGGTACAAGGGAAGGTGCCTCACCCCTCAGATCCCTCATGATCTGGTACAAGGTGTGGCCTAGCACCACACCAAAACTATCCAATCTTGGCTGCCTACATATCTATGACTGCCATAGAATCAGGGCCATGAAGTTCTCCGTGGTGAGGGTGGAATGAAGAGGACTTAGAAGAGCGTTACAACAGAAGGGTGTCTTGTTGCTAGCTTGGTATGGCTAAGTGAAGGTTGAGTTGAGAGTCACCCGAGGGCACCTCAAAGTGTTCCATGGCGCCCGAACCATGGGGAGAGCCAAGGAGAACCACCAACCTGCCACATCAATATTTGAGAGCACCAATTGTAGACATCTACGTATTGGCTATATTGGAAGTTGGAGCAACTATAGTCAATAAAGAATTGCTAAGGAAGCTGATGGACAATGATTTGAGTGTAAATGTATTCGTGGTTCAGAGATAAAATAAAATAAAATGATTCTCGTCGAGGAAGGATCTACAGATGGGTGTCTAGAACTGAAGAATTAGCATGAGTACATTCCACGATGTATAGGATATATCGTTAATATTATAACTTCAGGGCATGTTCGATTTTGTGAATATATATATATATATATAATCTTTCAAGATATTAAGTTGGTGGATTCATAGATATCATGAAGTTTATGCCTCAAATTTGGACAGAATCAAAAATACAATAGAAAAATCAGGTGTTAGCCTAGTGGTATAAGTCTTGGCCTAGTAATCTCAAGTCACAAGTTTGAATGATGGGCCCAACATGCATGTCAAAATTCATTAGGTAACATATAACCCAAACCAAACAATTTTCTAAGTAATATTAGCAGAATCTGCAAGAACAACACCTAAAGAATTTATCAAGTACAAGTAATAACCTAAGAGGTGTCAAAATTAAAAATAATTTCATTGTAACTACACGTCAACAAAATACAATGCAAGTGGTAAATTGTAACTACACTTCAACAAGATACAATAAGTCACAAACTATAACATGATACAATGCCAACTATAGTAACCAAAGTTTATGTTGGCTATATGCCCTACAAATACAAGCATCTAATTTAGGTTTTGACACCCCTCCTCTGGCACCTACATATAATAATTATTTGTTCTAATAACTACAAGCTTCATTGCTAAATTGTAACTACACTTCAACAAAATACAATGCAAGTGGTAAGTAACAAACTATAACATGATACAATGCCAACTACAATAACCAAAATTTATGTTGGCTATATGTCCTAGGGATTCATGTAGCCATCTAATTTAGGTTTTGACACCCCTCCTACAATAGCCACATATAGTTATTATTTTTCTTATAGCTACATCCTTCATTATAACTAACATATTGACAAGTTTTGGTTTCAAATCCAAAAACTACAACCTTCATTGTAACTAACATATTGCAAGTCACAATTTCAAATCCAATCAGTATGCTCATCTAACATACTATTATGTTTAATGAAAGTATGTTACAATGTTTTTCAAATTCGATGAGTAGCTTCCTCCATTTTTTGCAATTTCTTTGCTCTTTTTACATTTCTGTATTTGGTTCTGTCTCTGCCTATTTGCTTTAGCTACTTCATACGATCTACATAATTTTTTTAACTTCTAAAACTTTTTAACTGCATGCAATCTACATAAAATTTTTAACTCCTAAAATTTTAGAAGTTAAAAAAATTATGCCTCAAGATATATAGGCAACGTCATACATTAGAAAAATTAGATAGGAATATAACCATGCCTTAAGTATGTTTTGAATTGACAACATCTTACTTAGCAAGACATTGAGCTAACCACATGAGCCACCAATCATTAGCACTTGAACACATTAGAAAAATTATAAAAGAATATAAGAATGTCTAAAGTGTGACATTGGCCACCCTTACATACCACATACAATATTACCTCACATCATACTTAGGTTAATCTTTTTTCTTAGTACTTCACATCTTCTATGTTTATTTAGATGTTCATTGTCTTATATATTAGAAGTTAAAAATTTAATTATGACTAAAATATGATTATGCTATTATTTTTAATTTGCTTAAACCCTTTTTTTATTTTTCTTTTGTTTTTGTCTTTTTCCTATAAGCAACTAACTAATTCTCAAGGTATTTTGTGTGTACGTTTTCTTATGTGGGCCTTGTTTGTGATGATTCCTTATGTTTTTTGCATATTTGGAGGTGTCTAGAGTCTATTTTGATGAGTTCAAGGATTCCAAGGTCAATGGGGACTTGTTTGAAGGTGTCCATCTTTATTTTTAGCCTTACCATTGCAAGATAGATGCCTACACCACAAGACTTGGCAAACTCCCACAATTATTAATTTGGATTTTGGACACCACGATAGACAAAAGGTTATACTAAGAAACTATAAAAAGGCATCAAAGGCCTAAGTTTGGGCAAGCTAATCTGAAGGAAGAAAAGGTTAGTCTCAAGGAAAGCACTTGTGCAAAGGAATTTGAGTGAGGCAAAGGAGAGCACTTGAAAGAGGTTGAAAAAATCTCTTATCAGTGTCTTGACTTGAGCTTATGCTCCAAAAATGAGCAATTGAGGGATATGTATAGCCTCAAAATCCTTGGGAAAGGTGTGAGTTGAGCTTGGCTCTAATCTTGATGTCTTTCTCTACATTTTGAAAGTTTTTTTTTTTTTTCTCAAAAAGGAGATTTTCTCCATTTCATTGTGTTGTTATTGTTTTCTCAGCTGAATTTGCTTAAGAAACATGTGCAACAAGTTCTTTTGAGGTTTATTGAGGTAGGCTCCACATCATAACCATTTTTACTATTTTAAAACTAAGTACTTGCTACATCTTAACTAGTCTTTAAAACATAACGTTATTTAGTTTTTATGATCCTTGAAAAATCAATTATAGTGGATGAAATCTAGTGTAATCCCAAATATTTTGCAAAGAAATAGTGTACAAGCTATAGATGTTAGACTAATTATTATTCTTCAATGGAAAACCAATTTCATCAAAGATCACGATTTCCTTTTCCTATAATTTACCCAATGAATCATCCATCAAGAAAGCTCTATCTAGCATTACTGTTGCATAAGAGAATGTCATTTCTTTTAAGACTGGTTAGATTGGAATTAATGATGCTTTACCCCGGGCCATACAAATAGCATCGGCTCTCAAGAGACATTTCCAAGAGGTGAGATATCAATGTGTTCTTAATTTCAAGATTGATTCTTAACAAGGTCATGTGTGATGTCCTTCCATAAATTGCGTCGCTGTGATATTTGGCAGACCTTGAAATTTTGATACTAAAATCAAGTTTGATGGGGCCAAGAACATTTGATCAACTCCAAGAAGTAATGATGTTCAGATCAAGAAGGATGTTCACAGTCATGCTTCTCTTATCTGAGCGAGAGACTACTTTAAAGGAACATGAGAGTCGCGTTGGCTTTAAGGTTATCTCCATGACAACTTTCATAGATGAGGAAAATGCTACCACATTTCCAGCAGCAATTGAAGCCTTGGCAAAATACTTTCCTGAAGACATGTAGCATAAAATTTGATAACACATACAATCCAAAACATATTGTAACCTTGACGATTGTTTCAACAACCAAGAAGGATGTCCATATTAAACGACAAAAATGTGCAAAAGTCCAATTTTGGTTGGTTTGAAAACCCCATTTTGTTAAGAGTTGCATTTTTTTTTTTTCACATAACTGGAGTAACCTTTGATTATAATGAGAATCTCACTTGACAAATACAAGATACGCTTGACTCAAAACATTGGGATGTCATGATTTCCGATTCAGGTTTCTCAAATTTTCATTCGACATATGCACAATCTGAATTCAATCAGAAGATGGTTTAGTTTATTTGAATTTAATCGAAATGAAAATAAATATAATACATGAACATTCATCTGTGCTGCCCATCATACTTAATATGACACACAGCCCTGGAAAGATAAGCGCATGTATCAAAACTGTTTGCTTTAATTAATGCATGAGAACCTCTGATCTCAATTAAAGCACTTGATGGTGAAGTGACTTTTATAGTGAACTGAACTCTATCTTCATTATTTTTAATCCCCTCTCCAACATCAGGCTCAATTGACCCACAAATTCCCTTGTTTCCTAGTGCCATCAACAAGGCATTTGGATCTCCTCCAACATGCAGAGTGGAAAATGGTAATTCACCTGATGCAGCAGATGATCTCAATAAATAGTTACCTTTGGATACATTAAGCTCTCCTTTAAAATTAGCAACAGATTTGAGAGATCCAGCTTGCTTTGGTCTAAGATGGAACGCCAAATCAGTAGACAGGCTACTTTAATGTGGTCTTTCTGATTAGGTATCTGCAACGTTTCACCGTTGGAATAAAAATAAACTAGTTGATTTTCCACAATCCACATACAAACCCATTTCTCAATAGATTTGGGAAGCTGAAACAAAAAACACAATATAAATAATATAGACATTCCACAAATGTGATTGTGCTAATAAGTACAGGAGAAAGATTAACTCACCAGAACAAGTCTCGGCTAGAGTTTCTTTATCAATTCATGAATGCCATTAGACCTAGAAAGGAACATGCATTAATAAACTACAAGTAATTTGATTTTAAATGCATGCCAGAAACTCTACTGACACTGTTATTAGTACAAATGATAATATCATCAACTATGCTGTCTGCAAGCAAATTAGATGCTGAGCATGAATCTTATTCCATATGTAAAACTTTTTGAATAGCTTGTGCATGTAATCGTATAATATGTATCATTAAATTGATCTGTGAAAAAATTTACACTGAGAACTGCAAAAATAGATCTAACGCTGTACAGACTACTAAAATCAGGAAGTGTGATAATAAGGTGTTATCCTATAAAACGTAGATATACGTAACGAACTAAAAATTAAAAGCAAAAAACAACAGCTCGGTTCCAGTTCCAAGCCGTTCTTCAAGTGTCAATCTGTAAACATTTTAGATCTGTTCTTGGTCAAGAAATATCAAAAGGCCTTCGCTGTCACAATCAAACGGTGCTATGTTGATCAGCCATTTGAGCACTAAGCGCCCAGTGGAAGTACAAGTCAAAGAAAACAACCAAAGACATTCAACTCATGCAAAACGGGACAGTAACTATAATATATAATTTTCAACATATCATAAGACCTTGTTCAAGGCTGGGTTTAGCCACTCTAAAAGATTACACTTTTGCTCACCCACCAACCCTTCTGGGACCCACCTTGGTGGAATGAGTATTGAGCCTCTGGGTGATAACCCTAGGTCCAATGGTGCATTTTCTACAACAATGATTACATTTATACAGATAAACAGTAGTTCATATGCCAGTGCACTGTCAACATAAAAAAATCAGCATGATACTTTTGCTCATGTTGCCACTAGGCAGCCTAACACCCCTATCCTATATGCTTTTAGCCAGACTACGCAACTACAAAGATACTACAAAATCAAAAGTGTAGGTACAAGATAGTTAGACAATTGACAGAATTTTCCGAAGAAAAGGCTATGGAATTCATTGCACTTAAAGTCAATCATAAAAATGTTAAAGCAGATCATAATCTAACTAGCAATACTTGCACGGTCCTATAACGCCTTAACAATGCCCTGCTGTATCTGAACTTCAAAAACATTATAATCTCACAGGGCTTCTAGTTGACTAAAAGTCATGCTTTCAAAATCACAATTAAATACCAATCTTAGGTGCCTAAAAGCCTTGAATAATTTCAATTTTAGGTCACCAATTACCTTTCGGTAATTTTGAGTAACTGTATAACAGTTTCAACAAATTTTGGAACCATTTCTCTACTTGAATGTGATCTCATTACTATTTATTCTGTAAAAAGTTGATCACATGCATTTCAATATGAAATATTTATTAAGAAAATGCTTGCTAGGAGACCTCATGAATGTACAACCGCTGATATGGAATGAAATTTCTACCTCTCCAAGATGAAATAATCATCGTTATTTCAACCTAATCCCACCTAGTTGTTTATATGAATTCTTTTCTGCTATTCAGTTCTTTTTAAGAGCCAAATTAACATTAATACCCAAATCTTAGGTATCTTTCCTTGTTCTTGCAAACCAAGAATGTTTTGGTCACCTCTTCATTGTTTTTCTTCCAGTTTAATAAAACAACCTCTTCTAAGAGATGCACTCTTTAGTATTCTTAACACACAACCAAACCATATGAGATGACTTTCCTTAATACTGTCATCTATGGGTGGCACCCCCAAACTTCCTCTAATAAAAAAGGAGTCAGTTCAATATTTCCTATGGACACACATCCACCTTAGTATACACATCACTACTACATGCATGTGTTGAACTTGATATTTTTTGATAGGCCAACATTCTGTAATATAAAGGATCAGAGGTTTGATAGCACTCTTGTAGAACTATCACTTCAACTTAGTAAACACTCAACACACCACTACCTTCTCCACACTTCATCCATCATGCTTCAGCTATGTCTATCACAATGTTACTCTCACCATCCATTTGTACAAGTCATCCCAAGTATCCAAATTACTTACTTTTTGTAACTTCTGGATTTTGAATTCTAATCTCCATATCTTTCTTATTTGCTTTTTCACTAAAAATGCATTCCATGTTGCATTTCACTTTTACTAGTCCTTAATCCTTTTTATTCTAGAGTAATGCGCCAAAGTGTCCATTTTTGCAACTAGAGCTTCCTTAAATTTATCCACCAACACAATATCATCTATAATCAACGAGGCTTAAAACTTCCTCTTAGGAAGTAGGAGGTCTTGTGTTCAAATTGTAGTTTCACATTTAGGGAAAAGAAAACATTTGATTTGGGTATTAATGCATATTTGGCATCAACAAACTCATATGGCCAAACCCATGCAATTAGGATATGGCTAGGCTAATGGTGATGATGATGATGACAATACCATCCACATATCATCTACGAAGAGCATATACCAAGGGGTCATCATCATCATCATCATAGCATTATGCCAACTACATGGGGTCAACTATATAAATTTTTTCCACCATTCATTTTTATTAAGAGTCAAATAAGCATTAATGCCCAAATATTATATGTTTTCTTTTATTTTTAACTTTTTGTGCTTGCAAACCATGTATGTTAAGGTCTGCCTCTTTGTTGTTTCCCTTTGACTTTAATAAAGCAACCTCTTCTAGCAAGTGTACTCTCTAGTATTCTCAGCACATGACCAAACCATCTAAGATAACTTTCCTTAACCTTTTCATCTATAGGTGCTAATCCTAAACTTCTCCTAATAAGATAGTTGTTGATTTGATCTTACTTAGTCACACACAACATTCACCTTAGCAATTGCATCTTTGCCACATGTACACATTGAGCCTAATGTTGTTTGATAGGCCAACATTTTGCACCATAAAGGATTGCAAGTTTCATAGCAATTTTGAAGCACTTTATCTTCAACCTAGCAAAGATTCTTCTAACACAAAGCACACCAGTAGCTTCTTGTCATTTCATCCATCTTGCCTCAAATTTGTTTATCACATCACTATTAGTCTTACTATCCAATTGAACAAGTGATCCCAAGCATATGAATTGCTTCCCTTGAGTAATATCTTGGTTTAGAATTCTGAAATTTTTTTAGTTACATCCACTAAGACCCATTGGATCTATTAGACCTATTTTAGAATTCCTCTTACAAAATTTTTGTTAAGTTATAACTTAGTGCTACCTAGTAGAGCCGAACTTGTGACTTAGGGTTACCAAGCCAAGACCCTTATCACTAGGCTAACACCTCATTGTTACTTTTTCCACTAAAAATGCACTTATGTATTCCATTTTACTTCTAATAATCCTCAACCCTATTGATTCTAGGGTGTTTCTCCAAGTGTTCCTTTTTGCAGCCAAGATTTGCTTAACTAGAATACACCAAGGGATATCATTTTGAATTTCTTTAGTTAGCTCATACATAATAATGGGGAACAAATAAGAGCTTAGATCCTTGGTATATGCCTACCTTCACTAAAAAGTTTGTAGTCTCCACAAATGGTACGAACCCAAGTTGTTACTCCATCATACATGTCTTCAATAGTTACTCCATCATACATGTCTTCAATAGTTACTCCATCATACATATCTTAGAAAGCCCTTACATACCTAAAAGGAATATCCTTCCTCTTTTAACATTCTACCAAATAATCTCTCAAATAGCTTTTATGTATTCAATAGGAATATCTTTTCTCTTTAAGGCCCACCAAATAATCTCTTAGGGGATTCTATCTTGCACTTTTTCCAAATCAATTAA
This sequence comes from Gnetum montanum, assembly GCA_015680685.1. NCBI lineage: Eukaryota > Viridiplantae > Streptophyta > Gnetopsida > Gnetales > Gnetaceae > Gnetum > Gnetum montanum. Next base: position 162,218 of record MNCI01023402.1, on the reverse strand, counting down.
AATCATATGTAAATTCCTCTTTTCACATCTAAACTTCTCTATTGAGTATCTCTAGTTTCCACAATTTTGAATATCCTCCATGCTCTTGTAGAAGGATATTATTTTTTCTTCTTTTTTTTTGTGAAAGTATTCGGGATTAAATTACTGAGAAATGCGAACTATAGTACAAGAGATTACAAATGGTGGGCCATCAAGAATGGCCCCCCCATGGTAGGGAAGAATCCCCAAAATCAAACAAACCAGCCCCCAAAACAAAAATCTTACACTAACCAAGGAGCAAACCCCCCCCCCAAACGAAGGAAACAGAGGAGGGTGCCCCCCAACCGACGGGGGAAACAGATCAGCAAAGAAACAGGGTGGGGGGCAAGCCTCACCCACAACCCGGGGCCGACAAACCCCCCTTAAGGGTTCATCGACAATTGTCGGCAAGCACAGTTGGGGCACTCCAGTTCATGGAGAATATCCAGAGTGTTCCAATGGTCCTCCGTGTCCATGAAAGTGGCCGCCTGCTAGATACCCTGCATGGCTGACTCCCGCCGACTCCTATCTACTTGCGAGGTGCTGCATCCGGATGAAAGCGCACCAAGGTTTGACGGATATGGCGTCTGAGCTCAACCCAGGAGCTCTCACAATTGATGCCAAGAATGAGGTACGGGCACCACCCCCCTCTTAGCCATTGTCAGGTGTTGTGCTCATGAGCTCGATCGAGCTGCCGCTGTCACTAATCCTCCTCCTCCTGAAGCCGCTCCCGCTCTGCCTGCTCCACCTGCTCGCGCTGTCTCTGGGCCGCGTCTTCTTGAATCAACTCTTCCCACACTTGGGCCTGGATTTCGTCAATTAGGCAGGCCCTGGCACCCTCGGTTATGAGGTCCTGTTGCCTCACCTGCTCCTGTTCTCGTTCAGAGAACTGGGTTTCCAAGTCGGCCCGGGCCTACGCAAGGGCTTCGTGCCATTTGGCTTCCCACTCCCTCCGCTCAACCTCCCATGTCTCGTCCACAGCCCTCTGCGTGGCTTGCTGAAGTTCTTCGTGCCAGTTCCTATGGCCAGAGGTCTCTGGTGGGGGGGAAATTGGCCTGTCAAGGCGAGCGGGGGGGCGCCGCTCCCGCTAGGTCCTCCAGCCCCGCGTGAAGGTGGAAGCCCAAAGGGACCAACGACTCCCCTGGCCGGACAAAATCGTAGGGTCCTGGGGTCTCGCCTTGGGGGGGCACTCCGGGGGGGCCCCCCGCGGGGGGACAGAGGACGACGGGTGCTGCTCCCCCTCTGCCCCCCGCCATAGGGCAAGAATTAAACTAGAATGGCGGCCACGTCGCTTGAGCAAAAGGGCCTCCAGGAAAAAGCGGGGGAGGTTGACCTGGTGACCCAACTTAAGACAGCGCAGAAAAGCGAAGTGTAGGCCCTGGAGCTTGGAACCGTTGCCAAACTGGATAAAAAATCTGTCCACCAGATCTGCTCCCTGGGCCCAGAGGCAGGGCAGGAAAGATCTGGGCACCTGTCGGCTCCTAGTTCGAGGCACGGGCCCGTCAAAGAACATTTCTGCATCTTGCAGGCTGCGGGTGGAGGGCAAGATGACCTCTCCAATGATCTGGGCCCCCAAACAGCTGGCGATTGAAGATTCTGTGATCAAAATCTCCCGGCCTCGAAAAAAGGTGCAATCATCAACCTAGTTGGAGGAGAACACGTCGTCTGCCAGATTTGGATCCCCGACCAGCCGTTGCAGAGGGTCAGACCAGCCGCATTGGGTCACCATCTGCCAGAGCTCTTCATCCTCCTAGAACGCGGCGCAGTCCGGTTCAAATGTAGGCATGATTCCCATCGTCGCCTTGATTTCTTTCCACGCGTGGAGAGCCTGGAAGACCAGCCGCGGGGGGGGCACCGTTTCTGCAAGAAAACAATGTTGTTCCGTGCTTTCCACGCTACCCATAAAAGTAGCGTGGCTCAAGAATCGCCTGTGAGGCGCATCGGGGGGGTCACTGTCGTCGTGCGCCACATGGCACGCATGCACATACAGTCATACGCGAAGTGCTACACCGTCTCTACCGCCACGCCGCATGATGGACAAGTGTCATGCTATAAAATTTTGCGTCGTCACAGGAGGGCACGCACGGGTAGCGCATCCCATCAGAGCAGCCAGAGAAAGATTTTAATTTTTTCAAGCAGCCGCCCCTGCCAAATCTGCTGCCAGCCGACGATTTGGGGGTATTTGGCGATCAGCAAGGCACACGGCTCAAGGCCCCCCACCCCCGAGCTTGCATCACACGTGCGTGCCAGCACAGTGCTTGCCAAGGCCTAGAATCCCGTGCCCCCGTCTCCCAACGCAGATATTTTGCATTCATGATGCGAATCCACGAGATCGGTTCTCTGTGCGGGCACGTAAATTGAAGCACCAACCGTTGCTGCCCCATCATCAGTTCGTCCTCGAAAGACGTGATGCCCAATCCACCCATGTTCCGAGGGCATGCCACCCGTTCCCAACAAACCAAGTGGATCTTGCTCCCCCCCTTGCCCCCCTCCCAGATGAAGCTACGAACCAACATGTTAATTGCATTGATGATGGCATTAGGGGGGGTGGCAACAGCTGCCACGAAACGAGCGATTGCTGTGAGGATTCCTGTTGCCACGAGCAGGCGTCCTTTGCGGCTTAGGAATTGATTTGCCTAGTGGCCCACTCTTCTCTCAATTTTTTCCACCAGCGGGCCCCATGACACAGTTCGCCCCCACCAGAAGAGGAGGATGCCCAGATAGGTGTCATTGCTCGTCCTCGGTAGGATGTTCAAGATTTGCACCACCCGATTTTTAATTTGTTCATCAGCATTAATGAAATGGGCTGAAGATTTGGTCCGATTGATCTCCAGCCCCAACTCAGCAACCAGGCGGGACAAAGCAACGTTGATGCATCGTGCCTGTGGGACCGCCGCCCTACTAAGTAGCATTGTATCATCCGCATAGTGTTCAGCCCGACATGCCACCCCGGATGTGTTGCAGTAGTGCTGCATTAAGTCCATGGCGATGATGAAGAGGAGGGGTGAGAGTGGGTCCCCTTGCCTCAGCCCCCTACCTGGGGATGAGAGGCCCTACCACCGCCCCCCCCCCCCCACGTCAAAAGAGAAACCAGCCGAGGATTGCATGTGAATGCATAGCCAGATGAACTGTTGATCAAACCCCTTCAGGCGCATAATGGACTGCAATGCCTCCCAACTGAGTGTGTCATATGCCTTAGTAATGTCAAGCTTGAGACAGAGCCCAGGAAAACCCGAACTTCGAAGCGAGTGAAGCACCTCCTGCATGAGGAAAATCTAGTCCTGAATGGTCCGGCCCTGTACGAAACCCGCCTAGTTGATCCCCACAAGCCTGGGCATGAGCGGCACAAGCCTATGCACCAGCAACTTGGAGAAGATCCGAATGAGTACATTGCATACTCCGATGGGGCGGAAGTGTTCAGGGCAATGTGCGTCAGATTGCTTCGGAATGCACACAATACGAGAACATTTGAGTTCCCTTCGGACCTGCCTTTTAGCTAGCATGAGATTGAACGTATCTAGGATATTGGGTCCCACAATATCCAGAAACGTCTTAAAGAATTCAAGGCTCCAGCCGTCAGGACCAGGTGCTTTTCCTTCTGGCATGCTGTTGATCGTAGCAATGAGTTCTTGCCAAGAGAAAGGGGCCAACAATCGCACGTTGTCGCGTCCGCTCAACACTCCCATCACGTGGACCAAGATGGGCCTAGTGGGATGTTTGGCCCAGATCCCGCCCCAGTATTGCGCCAGCTCGTTTGCAATTCGCTATGGATCATCGATTGTCTCCCCGTTCTGGTTGCAGAGATAGTGTGGTTGGCTCCCCCCACGTGTCTTAGCCATGGCAAAGAAGAATCTAGTTTGCCTCTCCCCCTCCCTGATCCACCTGACCTGGGAACGTTGCTGCCAGTATGTCTCTTCTTCCAGGTCAAGGGATTGGAGCTGCCGCAACATGTGCTGCTCTTCTGCATGCAAGTCCTCCCCTGCTTCCTACCGGGCCTGGATCTGGCCAAGCTGATCTTGAAGTAACCGCAGGCCCGTTCGAAGGAGAACTTATCATCCACAGGGAGGGCCCGAATGGCCCACTTCAAACGAAGTAAGGTCTCCTTAAGGAAGTTCTGGGGATCCCCATGGCCAGGCCGGTAGTCTGCCCAAATGTCCTCCACCAACGGCCTCAACCACGGCTTGGCTAACCAAGCAGCTTCGAAGTGGAACAATCGTGGGGCCTGGGGCTTATCCGACCCGATAGAACAAACTAGCGAGCAATGGTCCGACGCGACCTGCTCCTGTCCCGAAACACGGACGGAGGAATGGAGGAGGAGGTCAGAGCTGACACATACCCGATCAATTCAGGTGAGGACACGGTCCGGGTCCTTCCTCCGATTACTCCATGTGAACCGGCAATTCTCAATGGGCAAGTCCACCAGGGAGAAGGTTGCCAGAGAGGTCTGGAATTCATGTGCACCCACTGGAGGGGGGGCAGCCCCCCCGGTGGAGATGGATATTATTTTAAATAGCCTTTATGTATTCAATAGGAATATCTTCTCTTTAAGGCCCATCAAATAATCTCTTAGGGAATTTTATCTTACACTTTTTCCAAATCAATAAAAATCATATGTAAACTCCTCTTTTTACATCTAAATTTCTCTATTGATTTTCTTAATAAGAAAATAGCTTCTGTAATTGATCTTTCAAACATAAAACCAAATTGAACCTCCAATACAATTATTCTTGCCTTAAACATTGTTTTACAACTATTTCTCATAACTTCATGTTGTGACTCATCCACTTGATGTCTCTCTAGTTTCCACAATTTTGAATATCTCTCTTGCTCTTGTAGATGGATATTATTTTGCTTCTCTTCCAATCTTCTACCATTTTCCTCTTCCAAGTCCTGTTGAATAAATTTGTTAACCAAGTAATCCATACATCTCCCATAGACTTCCAAACCTTTATAGGGATACCACCTAGTTATGTTGCTTTATAATTCTTCATCTTCAGTAAGGCTTTCTTTATTTCAAAAGTATATATATAATTAGTCATTCCTACATTTGATTTAGTGTAATCAACTTCATCTCTTGCAAATCCCACAAAAATAGGCCCTTTGGCACTCCAAATTTTCCTTGTCTATGAACAAAGTTTTTTGGTCATCTAAGTTGATACATCTAATAGAGTCAATATCTTTGTTCCTCTTGTTTTGAGTCTTAACCAGCTTATAAATTAATTTCTCGCTCTTCTTAGTTTCTAGCTTCGCATAAAAAGCATTGAAAGAGCTAAATTTGACCTTACTATCTTCATCGCCGGAATCTTTGGTATCTTGTATCTTTCAAATTCATCCTATCTACTACTATGTTGCCACTCCCTTAAGATACCTCTTATTTTGAATTTCTCATTGCACTTCCTCACTCCACCACCAACTTTCCTCTTGTATGTACTTATTCCCTTTTATACCTCAAGGATGTCCTTCCCTATCTCTTGATACAGCCTTTCTTTTGATTCCAACACCAATAGCATTTTAGTTCAAATCCCAAGATCCTGCTATTGAGTAATCTATCCTTAAACTGAGATGCTTTTTCTCCATTAAGTTCCACCTTCTCATACAATGCACTCCTTTCCTAGGATGACTGCCATCCAAGACAAAATGAAAAATAAAAAATTCAAATTCCAAAACCAATTATGACGTAAACAAAACCTTTTCCAGAATCTCAGAAATGAATTAACGAAGCAATAAAAAAAGTAAACAAAATGAACTTGAATGATAACAATTAAAGAACCTCTGAGATACCTTAGGCCAGCAAGAAAAGGGAAATGCAGAAGCTCCATTGCCATTGGCTTATAGGGAGAAAGTGAAGCCTCAATGTCAATCATAGGCTGTTATAAAATTTTTCATAAATTTGAAAACTTGGGAATGTTGCAAGAACATTTATGTTTTATACATCACCTTGATGCTATTAAAATCTTAATGATGCTATTAATCCTGATGAAGTAATAGAATGAGATAATGTTAAAGGAAGTAACATACCTCTGTAGTAATAAGCAAATGTTTTTCATTTTGGCTCCACTGATTAAGCAAATGCACAACTGGACCAACTCGTAAGCTCCAGTGAGCAGCAAATACTATGCAAGGCTCCTGCCATACATCTCTAAAGGAAGCATTAAGAAAAATATAAAAACGTTTATTCCAACACATTGTAAAGTTTTAACAGGCCTAATGCATAGCCTCAAAACTCACTTGAAGCTAATCATAATGTATTAAGAGCAAAAATCTGTGAAAGAAAAACACAAGGATATCTAGAACAACAGGCATGAGATGTGAGAAATAGCAGAAGGAAAAGGCCTTATTCAAAGATAACAGATATAACCTCATTAGCAATTCTGGCCTAGCTCAAGAGGCAAGGCAATGATTTTTCTTATTTGCTTAGACCGTTACCTCAAAACAACGCAAGTGATGTTTCAGGACCAGCGAAAAAAACATGCCATGTAACCGTGATTAAAAAGTTGGCAATATAATTTTTTCAACTTGTCGAAAAAATCAGAAAATTGAAAAAGTCGGCAATTCATCATCACTATCACTCTCACTATTAGAGTCCTTTAAAGCTTAGGAGTAGAAGGGGAAGCTCATTAATTAATTTTTATTAAATTTTTTAACTGTAACTAAGATTGAAAAATTTTGAATTTATTTTTTTTGAATTAAAGAGTATAAATATTTTATTATATTTGAAAAACTTTTGAAAAATTCTCAATTTTTTCACTACTTTTTCAAAAAAGTCGGTTAAAAAGAGTGATACTAAAACTTTTTCTTGATTATCTATATTTGCATTTGGCCTAACTTGAGGTTATCTAGCAACGGAAAATTCATCTTGACTAATGTATGTGTAATAGAGTTAGCTTCGTATTTCTATTTTTATTGCCTTCCTCATGTGCTGTGATTAATGAGCTGGAAAGAACAATTAGAAATTTTATTAAAAAATGTCCAAAAAAAAAAACAAGTGATGTGGTTTTCATTTCCATAGCTTTCCTGGAACAGTGATGTGGCAACCCTTTTTTATAGGCTCATTATCTAACTTTTTTCACATGTCTAAACCATCTAAAACTACATGTATACAACTTATCTAAAATAGAAGCCACTCCAAGTATTCTTCTAATGTCTATATTGTGTAATTTATCTTTTTTAATAATATTCAACATCGATGTAAGCATTCACATTTTTGCCACACTAATTTGTTGTTCATACTTCTTTTGTACTACCCAACATTCAATACCATATAAGCTAGTGTAAAATTTTCTTTTTATTTTATTGGGAATTTTTTATTGCATAGAATACCACTAACCTATCTCTGTTTTGACAATCTTGCCTCCATCCTATTTCTTATATGTCCATTAGTTTTACCATATGATTGAAGCATTGATCCTAGATTGCAAAACCATTTGAAATGAGGGACTTTTTAGCCTTGAATTGTCACTTATATTTCACTACTGGCCATATTTAAAACAGAGAGTTTGGAAAGCTATAAATCAACATGTTATTATGCCAAAATCTTTACAAATTGCAAAAGATTCAACTTGGATTGGTAGAACTTGATGTATTAATAAAATCTAGAGTGTTTTGCTAGCATATGTGATCTTTTAATCCTAAAATCACTAAAAGAAATCTAAATCTGCTCAGGCTTCATTATAGAAAAACAAGCATTCATACAAAGTTGCAAAGGCTTATGATACTTTATGCACAGGTCAAGTAGATAAAAAAGTTATTTTTTCAAAAAAAGTAGGTCCAATTCCTAAAGTTCATGGCTTTTCTATGGTGTCACAAAAAGGAAAAATATAAATAATCTATCATTTGTTAAAGCAATGATAAATGATTGTGAACAAGTATTTTTATAAGAATGATTGGGAGGATGGTAATCATATCTTTTTGCACTAACCTGCAATTGGTCATATTTAGAACAAAGTTTGGAAAGTTACATATCAACATTTTATTATGCCAAAATCTTTATAAGATTTTGCAATAGCTTAGACTTGGATTGGTAGAACTCATTGTTTTGCTAGGAAATTTGGAAGGAAAGAAATCAAAAAACTTTTGAAAGGATAAATATCAACTTCGATGAGAGTTTTTAGTTTGTTACCAAATTTACTTGGAATTTACTATAGGTACACTCCAATACATATAACCAACATAATATATTAGAAAAATTATAAAGGAATATAAAAATATCTTAAGTGTGACTCAAACTAGCAACCTTTTACCTAACAAGGTAATCAGGTAAACACTTGAACCACCTCTCACTAGCACAAAAACTGAAAAGTATCCTAAGTGCATCTTGGTTATTTCAGCCCTTGAACTGATTTTCTGATGTTTTGCACCTTGGGTGACACATTTTTATTTTTAAAAAAAAAGCTTGGCATTTTGACCTATAAACCTCATTGAAACCCCAAAACCTGTGACCTCCTTAGCTTTAATTTTGTCTATTCTATGGTATATTGGACTAAGAGGCATAATAAACAAATTTGTTAATCTGATTTTGGATATCAAAATGAAAGACACAGAATCTTCTTGTATCTCGTTAAATTTTGAAATGATGTCTTATCCTATATCATTATGATCAATTGTTTTTACTATAAACATATTGTTCAAAGTTTCCTTTATACGTAATACTAAATGTGACTCCTTATATGTTGAACTGCTTGAAGAATTGGATTTTAATAGTCAAATTGTCTAGAGAACTTGCTTTCAATTATAGTCTGAGTATATGTCTATTATGATGAATATGCCAATTCAAGAACCTTATGCTAGTGATTTAAATTTATTAGTTATTAAGGTAGGTATTGTCCTGATAAAGGATTTGGTTTTTAATAAATAGTGCTTCGGTTTTGCAAAAACTCATTTGTTCTTTTAAAGAAACTCTTTTTTTTTTTTTTCAATTTTGAAATTCCAGTGGAGATTGCCTATGCTGCTAAAAAATAGTAGGGTCACACAAATATGTGCACTATTCTGGCACTTGATATATACAGGTGTTATACAGTCTTTTATTTTAAATCTTGTCAGCGCTGAAACTTTTTATTTTCAGAACCTGTAAAAATTCATACTTGTGAAGCCTTAATGATCTTTTTTTACCATAATGGTAGAAAGTTATTTAGCTTGTTATCTTTAGCATCAATTTTTTTATAAATTGTCTATTCAGTTCAACAATTGTATTAGCAACATGCTAATGTTTTGAGGGATCTATTAATTGTCGTGTCAACAACAGATTCTGGACTGAGGGCATTTTTGCGCTTATTAAATAATCTGAGAACATGGTTGTTAAGCAAAAACAAAAAAGCAGGAAAAAAATGAAACAAAAGAGAAATGAAAAAAAAGCATCTGTGTCTGATTCCAAAAATATCTCGTACTATTTCTCATGAAGAAGATATATTCGCATTTAACTTGATGTACTTTGTAAATGTGATTGCTTAGAAAACTCAAAATGTATAATTTGTAAACAGAGATTCACGAAGTAAATAAAATCTGTGAGGTAAAGGTGGTTGTTGATTTTTCATCCATGGTTTGATCCAAGCTCCATAAACCAGTTTTTACTTAGTAAACCTTTGTGTAGGATGAGAATTACATGTTTTCATTAACATAGCAAATTTGGTAATTAACCAATTTTGTACCAGAAGAATATTGCAACTGTTAACCAATTCCATAATAACCCTTCCATGGTTTGTTGCTGGCTAAACTAATTACCTCATCTCCTTCATAACCTAATCAATCATTTAGTGATGCAGCTCAAAAACTACATCTTAAATGAGATCAAAGGCTCCCAAGTAACTCAATAGTCAATGCAGACTAAAAGTCAATTCCACAGTGTTTAGTTTCACTTCGAAGTGCTCCAATGTCTCAACTAGGCTGCTACTTCACAACTCCAGTTCAGTTATGTTGAGTTGCTATTTTGCAACTTCAGCTCCCGGCACTGCATAATGCAATGGGGTTAACCTCAGTGAGTGAATGGTTGTTCTAAACTACTTCTCCACGGTTTGCATTTTTTCTTATTTGGTTTTAGCATCTTGGTGCTTATCTCTCAGCTATTGTCTTACTTTGAAATTAACTTCTTCAATGGAATGCCTTCCTTTACTTTTATCAGGTTTTGAAATTGGCCTAAGTTTTTTTACACATGTCATCATACCATCATGAAGTTCCTATGGTTTCACCATGAAAAGTTGTATACTTTCACCTATGGTTTGCACCTTTTTGTTAAGGATTCAGAGGATTAGGCGGAGGTGAGGCCATGGCAATGGTAATAATATACAAAGAAAGAAAATCACAACACGGTCGCAGAAATTCAGAACTCGAACACTCTTATGAGAGGTGTCACGTAGCACATCGAGAGCTGCAGAGTTGAAACTCATGCTATTCGAAAACTCTATCAAATGAACTCATGCTATTCGAAAACTCTGTCAAATGAAGCCACATAGCTTAAGCAACAGAGGATCTACTTCACTTAAGAAGCTTCAATCTCAATCACTGAGACTGCAAACACACTGTGTATACAAACACATTGCAAATATATTCCTTCAAACTGCGATGATTTTACAATGGTGAGTATAGGTATATATAGGGAACACAGGGGAAGAGCTCGACTCTAGATAAGTTCGAGCTACATTATTGATGGACATGCGTATATCACACACTTACTATGACAGCGTACATCACACGCTTTGTCTATAATCATACACCACACTTATTGACACACACCTTTTGACATATGACAAACAAACAAGTCAAAGAGCTTTGAGAATAGCTCTATGAACACTACACATTTTACTTCTAGACCTTTGACAATCGGCACAATTCCTAACAAGACGTGCCATTTCTTCAAGTAGACTTGGTGGTGAATTTGGATCTTCTTGCGTGTCATCATCATCAAGAAGTGGAGGTCGCTCAACCTTTATTTCATTGTGATAAACATTGACTTCGCCAAAAAGGTTTATGCGCTGGAAAGTCGTGCACAAAGCATTTTCCCATCCATTCCATTGCAGCAAATTATTGAGAAAGTTACGGGCAAATTGATTGGCGAATAGCTGTCGACGGATCAACAAGATATTGTCAAGGACTTCATGATCTTGGAGATGCTTCAACATCCTTGGTTCCATCCTTGTCCATTTCAGATTGTTGATAATGCAATCAATTCTGTCAGCCATATTGATAAAAAAATCTAGATTCGGATACATCCTAGAAACACTGCTGGTTAATTCTTGTAGAAACAAAGTCGTGATGTTTCGGCACCAATTAACTCGTTGCTCAAGGGTATTCAATGGCCAATTTCTCCATTCTTCGCCTTGAGTTGGCGATTCGCCTGAACTGGACTAAGCTATTCCTCTAAGCATGAAACTTTTCATTTCCCTTGTTAATGCATTTGGAAGAGCATTATTTGTGGTAGAGATTTGTTCAACTGAAAATTCATATTGTGACAATAAAAATTGCGACCAAGCATACCTTTGTAATTTTGGTGATGCTGTAATTTTTCTTTTTATCAGTGTTGCCAAATTACTGAAATCTGTTCTTAGAATGAATGCTTCTCCTATCAAATAAACATGAAATTTTTCTGAACCTCTTATGGCTGCTAAGATTTCTTTCTCGGTTGGCTAGTAATTAAGTTCATTCTTGGCAAAGCATCCTAAAGCATATGCACAAATTGGCTCTTCTGACCTTTTATTTCCAGTCTTTAGTAAAACAACTCCCCAAGCATCAAAGCTAGCATCCGTATTCAGGATGAACGATCCTTTGAATATTGGTTTTAGTGGGGGCAAGGATTGGCAGAGTTGCTTCAACACTTTTACTTCCTTGGTAGCTTCAGCTGACCATTGAAATGGTGTAGCATTCTTGCATCTTTTGATAGCTGTAGTTTTATCTGAAAAATGACTAATATGTCTGGCCACATAATTGACACAACCCAAAAATCTCATGCATTGTTCTTTTGATTCTAACTAATCTGGAAATTGTTCAATTCTGTGAATTACATGTGGCTACATATGGATTTTTCCCTTTTCTAAGGTAACTCCCAAGAAATCAATCTTTTCACAACAAACTTGAAACTTCTGTGCAGAATTAGATAAACCAATTCCATGTTCTAAACATAGATTAGCAAAAATCTTCAGATGTTCATAATGCTCAGCAACTGATTCTGAGAATATGAGAAAATCATCTATGTAATTGGCAATAAAGTCTCTGTACTTACTGAAAATAGAATCCATACGACATTGAAACTGCGCTGGTGCATTCATTCTTGTCTTTTCTCTTTTCACTTCTGCATGGTTGCGGACAATAAAACAAGCACATGAATAATTAGACATTGAAGGTCTAATTAACTTCTTTTCCAAAAATTCTGTGATCTGCTGATTTACTTCATCTTCATCTTGTCTTCTCATTGGAATTGCTTTGCTTTGTACTGGTATTTTATGTGCCGTGGGAATGTAGGCATGTGGACTGTCTTTGGACCAAAATTGCAATGGATGGTCACAACAACATTGCTTGAGTAACTCGGTAACTTCTTCAATCTTTTGATGATTCAATTGGTAATGAAACTGCAACATCTTCTAAGATATATCTGATACTTTTTCCTGGCTTCTTCTTTCTGCTAGATATTATCCATAATTGATGTCAAGTTGGGATTAACTTCTGTTTTGAATGGATTCACCTTTCTTGTTTGTTCAAAATGTGGCTTACTTAATTCTGGAGGAATTATTGGTACTGTAATCTTCTTTCCTTGAGCTGTAATGACCAAAAATTCTTTACCAATTGTGTAAGGAGCCACTAAGTCAAGAAAATTAGCTCCTAAACCAACATCATATCCACTATCACTAATTTGCACAAAATTAGTTTCACCAACCAAACTTGTTTCTAACTTCAGAGGCACATCTAAAGCAAATTTAGAAAGATATCTCATTCCATTCATAGTATCTATCTTAAACGGCCTTGATGAATCTACCCAGTTTTCTAACACTTTTTGATGTGCAAAATTTAGTGTAGCACCAGTATCAATGAAAGCATTAAACTTTTTCCATTTAACCTTTCCATCCACAGCAATTCTGATAGGAATGATAATAACACATATCATTGATACTGTCTTCTTAATTTGATGCAGAATGGATTTTGGAATTTCTGGCTTGCTACCTCATGGAGGTTTGTTCAGATCTAGCAATGGCTTGAAAGTCTTGGACTTCTTGTGATCATAAGGAGTGATTAAGAACTTGGTTGGCACTTTGGACTGAATTGACTGATCTCCTTCTGTTTCTTCTTCAGAGAAATCTTCTTCAGATAATAAAGGCAGATGCTCTTTACATTTTTTGAATCTACTAATGTGTCTTCATCATCAGCCACTTTTCCACTAGTTTCTCCTTCAAATACTTGGGCAAAAGGATTTATTCTGCTTTCAGTTGTTGATGCTGTTGAATAAAGTTCTTGACTAGAGTTGCTGAATGGTTCTGAGATCACATATTCTTCTTCTTCAAGTAAAATTTCTAGATCTGTATTATTCCAATCTTCCTCTTCCTCTTCTATATTATTTTTCATCATTTTCATTTCAGGAATTAGTTCTTCTTCTTCTGAGGCTTCTGAGCTGGAGTCTTCTAATTATTTGATTCGGTAAACCTTTTCGCCAGAGTTTAAGGACTGTAACAGATCTTCTTCGGTCTCTATTGGCTCCCATTCAATTCCATATTCAGCATAAAAAGCTTTAACTTTACCTAGAGTCTTCTTTTTAGGACACTCGTATGCATAATGACCCTTTTCTTTGCAAGTGTAACAGCATACATTGCCTTTGTTGCTGGACTTTCTCCTCTTGATAAACTTATGTCTTCTAAATTTCTGAGGTCTGGAATTAGTTGGAAACCTTCTGAACCTTCTTTTTGGAAACCTTTTCTTCTTTTTCAATGTCCTTGGTCGATAATATACTCCATCTATATTATTGCATATAGCAGCATTTGGAATGATCTTCTGCAGACTAATATTGTAGCATGCCTTCTGTATTTCTTGTTGAACCAAATGAATAACATCTACAAAATACCGAAAGGAGATGTTGATATTTTTAGCTAAAACATTATGCATAACCAACTGACCTAATTGATTTGGTAAGGAACCCAAATAAAGATGATTTGTTAGAGGATCTCTGTGCAGTGCAAGACGATACACTTCTCTAGCATATTCTGCGCTGTATTCTTCAAAATCTTCTAGCCGATGAAGCCTTTTTTGACTTAGCATCATTTTATCACTCATGGTTAGATAATCTGTAAGCTTAATAGAAAATTCTGTAACTAATGTTGTATAAAGACCTTCATAACCACTTTCAATCACTTGAGTTTTTGCTTCTTCTGTAGAATTATCCCACCAATATCTTACTTTTCCTGCTGTTCTCTTCATGCCAACTCTAATAGCTGTTTCTTCTTCTATTTGTGCTGCACTGGCTGCAATCATCAGATGTTCAACCCAATTTTTTAGAGTATGCATTATTTCTCTTGGCGGCGTGTAATCAATATTAATAAGTGGTAAGGCACCTGGATTTAGTTCTTGATATGCCATGAATCCTGGAGGTATCCTTTGCAATTTTAAAGGATACGCCATCATTATTCTTGCTTGGCATCATTTTTAAGAGATTTTTTAAAAGAAGTAAAAGGTCTTGAAGAAAAAATGAAAAAAGATATTAGTCAAGTAGAACAATATAAAGGAGGATCACTAAAGCCATCTGCATCCATCAATGAGTGAATATCTAGATGCATTGCATGCCCTGAGAAAGGAAGAGCATTTGTCACATATGCTACACTTCTTGTCAAGCTAGACAGTATCCAATTTGAAGCACCAATTTCCAACCCTGAACTAACTGGCTTAACAAGAAGTTTATCATTGTAAGACATCTCCTCTGCAAAATGAAGTAGAATAACTTGCTGCATGCATGCCTTTACATCTAAAGCACTGTCAAATGAGACATTTATTCATTAAGGCAGTGATAAAAAATGCATCAAATTTGGGGTTTTTGAAACCGTTGTAGAAATAAATCTAAAATAAATAAACACTTCAATATGAAACTTGATTCCATCCTATGGAACACAGAATTTGGAACAAAGTTCAAGGTGTATCAAAAAGCTATCCTATTTTCTTCACACAAAAAGGTAAAAATTAACAGAAGTTTGATCAAGCTTTAAGCGTTTTTGAACATCATTGTAATGGGCACCGGATTGTATTCAGTAGAAATTTTAAAGTCTTCATAAAATAACATTTAGCATTTTTAGAAAATTAACTTCATTTTTGTACCACCCACTATTCAAACATAGATAAGCAAACTAGTTAAGTGAATTATGCATTGCAATAAAGTGAAGAAATGACAAAAAACGTAAAAAAAATGAAAACTTTTAAAAGTAACAGCCCTTGAAATTGTCATGTACATATTTATTGTCAAATTTAGGTACAGCTAACAGAATTATTTCTTTCAAAATTTCAAATGCAGAACTAAGACATTCATTATGGGGGAAAATCATACGGCAGACTTTCTAGGAACAGAATTGCAAACTGAAAGAATGAAATTAGAAACAGTATCAGAAACGGTGAGGATCAGTAGAAACAACTTTGCCAAAAAGTAACATAAAGCATAGCCACATGAGGATCTCTAAAATTTATATGTTAGAAGGGAAAAAATGTCAGGCATAGAATAGAAGACAACCACAAACACGGTAAAGACTGCCAATCCGGTTCCAGATATGTAGCTATAAAATACCTGTACAAATAGTGCCAATTCCTGATTTCAACTCCTAATTCCCCCGGCATGCTTTCCTTTAAATGTTGTGGCTCCACTTTTAGCTCATCATAGCCTGACCACGAAGGCTCTGTACAGCATCGTGGACCATATAGCCTAATAAACTCAACATGCAATTCAACTAATTCATTCATCATTAGGTGACCAAGCTTTGCTGCTGGTTCAGTTGCATATATCTGAAATATTGAAAACAAACCACAACAAAAATTTGTTCACTTCTCAGTGAATAATTATCATTCAGTCAATCCAAATTAATGACAATCGTAGATGGAAAGTAAACATGGCTGATTCTAAGTAAGCTCTATGACTGCTTTGCAATAATAATTAATATATTATATGTATTTGATTAGGTAGTTCTGATTTTATACTATCCACATATTGGAATCAAATAAGATAAGATATAGCTCTTAGTCACCCATTCAAGTAAACCACGAAGTCAGGGGTGAGATGAAAATTAAAGAGTTTGTCATAACACGCATGTATGTAAAAACATACATTACCTATTTCTCTGTTAAATTTATTCCCAGATTACATCAAATTCATGTTCTATATCCATTTAAATAAGATACGGATTTAATAGTCAGGACAATAAAATAGAATCCCCCTTCATTATATTTAAAATGTTACCATATCTCACAGCATTATTTATGCAGTATTATGAGTTTTGCAGCTTTGGCTTCCTTCTTAGTACTTCTAATGTAATAATCAGTGGTACTGGAAATGTTGGTCATGTATTTAACAAAGAAAATGATAAAGTAACCAACAGGAAGGATGAGAAATTCTTAACCAACCAAAACAACATACATACCCTAGCAGAGAAATTTGGATTGCGAGTCAGATATGGCAAGCCCAGGAATCCAGCGGGGCTGGAAATCAAAACCAAATCAATGGACGCAGGATCAACCATCTGCAAACCCACGGTTTTGTACCATGGCTCCGCAACAATCAAAGGTTTGAAGTGGTCCTTTTCCAATTGTTTGCTTTTCAAGCTTCCATTTGAAGGATATTGTCTTCTCCAATAAGCAAAACTAGCAGGCGCAAAGAAGCGCAAGAATGACACATCCAGAGGACATTCCAGCAGCACGCGTACGCCGCATAGTTGCAGCAAATAACACGCGGGAAAATGGTAACCGCTTCCCGTATTCAAACATGTCCGCAATATTTTTACATACATAAACAATCGATCGAAAACAATTAGCTGAATCAAAGTTTTGAAGCACCAAAGAGGTTTTTCAATGAAAGACCAAGAAGGAAATCATATGAACTTATTACCAGCTTCATCCTGGAGCTCGAGCCAAAGATAGAGACAACGTCTCCCCCCTTTTGTAGTGGCCGTATCAATATAAGCAACAGAATTTGAGTTCAAAATCACAACGCCCCATGCGCTCAATCTGGATTTAGACGTCGATGCGCCCCAGTTTTAACATTTACACAGACAAACCACGCTAGTAAGAAAATTTCATGCGCCATTTCCTTTATGTATCAGCATTGCAACCACAAAAACAGAGAAAAAGGGACCAACTTTGAAGGGTCCCATGGTTTTTTCAAATTGAATGGCAAATTTTGGAAGCTAAGTTGAAAGAAGAGTTTTGTCAAACCTTTTATTTTAAATATTTAAGTTGAAAGAATGAGTTTTGTCAAACCTTTTATTTAAATGTTTCAGTCTGTTCAGCACCAAATTTTGTCTGGTGGGTGGGTTGTTAAGGTGAGCTTTGCAGAAAAAAACCTTCAAACCAAAGCTTTAACAGAGCCCAAAGTTGCGAGATGATTGCAACAAGACAATCCCTGGTTGAAAGCTAAAAAATGAAACCAAAACAAGCAATTCAGAAAAGATATCGCTTAAGAAAAAGTAATATTAAAGCCTAGTTCTCGACATTGAAGTTGAACATTACTAGCAATAGAGCATTTCATACCATAGTCAAATTTAGTCTAGTAGATGACATTTCCAAATAAAGAAAACAATCTTAAATAAAAGGATTTTCTAGGCTTTTTGAAAGTGTCGCTTAACATAGTCATTTTTGAAGATACATAGAGGGAAACTGACATAATGGTTAAGAATAAAAACTTGAAGAGATTGACACCACTACCAAATTTCTCGAGAAAACAAGCAATCCCAAAAGATATGCACAAAAGAGTCATGAGCTTGACAAATGGTGCATTTAGGGCAATCAACTCCTAAGAAGTGAAGCCTTGTGTCCAATGGGAAGACCTTGTTGAATCAAGGACCAAAAAAAGAAACAGTTCTTAGGTCAGGCTTTAGAAGTCCAAACATGATGAAAAATAGCTTCCCAATGGTGATCCTAAAGATGCACACTCCATCTTCTATTTAAAGTGGAGAGTTGGAATTCTTGCGCATGAAACCAAGATTTGGCTTTAGAAAAGTGTAAAGAATGCAAAGGGGAACCATCAAGCCAAAACCAATCATCATACCAAGGAGTATTATTATGCAACTTAGGAACACCAAAGTTGGAAAGAACATGCTCAATGTGTCAGTAAATAAGAGTATCTTGTCTTTGAAACCCCCATTTTACTTTGGCATGTTGCCAAGAGAGGGTAGTAGAATCATTTCTAATAGTAAATAATTGAGCAGCATGATGGAGATTGTGATCAACAAAATGATTGGCTCTATGAGAGAATTCATCATAAAGACAACCCAAACTCTTTTTAAAAATAGAAGATTACCAGATGGAGTGCATTGACAAAGAGTTCAAGCTTATCTAGGAAGGTTTCCATTACAAAAAGCCTTTAAGTTGACTCCAACACGGCCAAATTTGCTTGAACAAGAAAGAACCAATAATCTTCTAAGAACCTCCGCTGATGATCCAATTGCTCCAATGAATGTTTTTCCGTCTATGGTGATTACCGAGACAAGAAATGTTATGCCTAAAAAGCATCTTCCAATCTTCATCTCCTTCTATACAACGAGTGATCCACTTGGAGGCCAAAAGAATACTTGGTGCTCAATAAAGGTGAGGCCTAAGCCCCAATGTTCCTTGCTTAAAGTGTAGATATCCCAACCAACTCGATGAAAAGCTTTGCGATTATTCTTATTCCCCCATAAAAAATTCCTAAGAATTTTGTTGATGCATTGAAAGGAAGATTTGGAAGGAGCCATAAAGGAAGAGTAGTACATGTGAGTAGAGCTCAAAATATGATTAACTACAATAAATCTACTTGTAAGAGATAAGGGTTTAGAAGCCCATTTCAAAGCTTTATTCTTCACTTTTTCCACCACATTATTCCATAAGGTAGTGGGAGTGGAAAATAAAACAACTGGGATACCCAAAAGGGTGAAAACATCCATAGGAGAAAGCCACTTGATATTAAAATGATAAGTCCAAGTAGGCCTTGGAGAGAAGTTAGACCAAATAGCTTGTGTTTTGTTCCAATTGATTTTAGCTCCTGAGGCTCTACAATAGATATCAATGCAATCCAAGGTAGTGTTAAAATTATTATGGTCCTCAAGTAAAGTGAGAAAAGTGTTATATGCAAATTGGCTATAAGCAAGATCCTTTCTTTATTGTGGAAGAGAGATACCTCTTAGCCTTATAGATTCATTGTGGGATCTAAGAACAGCTTGAAGAGCATTAGCAACCAGGATAAAAGAATAAGGAGCTAAAGGAGCTAAAGAGCATCAGCTTGTTTTAGCCTATGAATAAGTGGCCCTCCGCCACACCTAGGTATCTTTCTAGTAGTTGTAGTGAAGCCCTTGCATTTTGTTTCAGTAGGAGTTAGAATATTTTCCCAGTGCATGCATGCAGTGTGATGCTTGTAATTGTACAGCACCTTTATTCGAGTGTGACGTACTTGGATGCGCACATGACTGGAAATAAAGATCGAGATTACTTCATCATTGCAGCATTCACTTAGTTTTAATTGTTTAATTATTATTACTAATTGTCATTGTTATTTATTGTTTTCTTAGTTAATATTTCTTTATCATCATTTACTATTCCTATTGTTAAATGCGGAATGAGTACAACTTAATCACAAGCATTTAAGTGTGACTACTTGGTAACCTAGTAGCGTACGTAGGATCTATGCTTGGTAATCCCAGTAGTAGTCATGCACGAGGTCCAAGATGTGTACGGATGATTAAGGAACGGATGCTCATCACACATAGGTTAGCTTAGACTTCATTTCCTATTACTCATTAGTTTAATTAAGATTATTTTCCATTGTCTCTAGGAGTAGCACTAATTTAGGATCACATCATACGCCGCACTTTAGACTAAACCATATGTGACAAAGAAAATACTAGTCTAGGTGGGAAGACAACAAACTACGATTAACGTGTAACTATCTAGATACCATGACTAGCCTGTCCATGGAGTTCAACTGGATTGCGCGTGAACACTCGTATTCATATGGTTGAGTGTAGGGGTACCTCGCCGCTCATTAGCTTTAACAACAATTTTGTAGATAACATTTAAAAGAGTGATAGGGCGCTAGTTGCTAACGCACATATGATCGCTTGACCTAGGTAAAAGCTTAATAATACCAGCATTGATCAATTTGCCAACGGAACCTTTCCTAAGAGCTTCCTTATACACTCCATAGACAGTATCTTGAGGAATGGGCTAGAGTTTCTTGAAAAATTATGTAGGAAAACCATCCATACCAAGGGCTTTACCATTGTGGAGTTGTTGAAGAGCTTTACCAAGATCCTATTTAAAAAGAAAAGAAGCATCACCAAACATGAAATGACTAAAAGGAGTAATAACTCCTAAGCAAGTTTTAACTACAATGGGATCAATATATTCTTTTCAAAAAATTTGAGAGTAGAACTCAAAGAAAGCCTGTAGAATGTTAGTCTTGAAGGTAAAGATATTATCATCAACTTGAACAGCTAGGCTTTTAGGGAATGGGTATCCCCCTTTAAGGAGATAAAAAAATCCTTTAGTAGCCTAGTCACCCATGCAGAGCCAAGAAATAAGGGCACGAAGTTGAGCACCTCTATCTTCATGGTGATCCATTATATGCATGTTCTCCTTGGTAATATGTAAGCAATAGAACTAGGTCTCAGTAGCTTCACATTTATTAATGGCATTTTGTAATAAGGAGATTTTCTTATGAAGGTTGGACTTATGAGAATTTAATCTTGAAGCCACCAATTTACCCGCATGTTTGAAAAATTGCTAAAGGCGAGTACAAGCATTAGTCCACCAATCAATCCAACTGTCTTCTCCAAGGGGTTTAGGATGCAGATTCCATATTTACATTAATAAAGAGCAAAGAGAGCTACTACCAAGAAAAGTAGTGTTAAAGATATAAAGGTCATTGGAAGAGTAGGAGTAGCCAGAGAAGGAAAGAGACAAGTGAATAGGATAATGATCTGATAGAACCTGGGTATAATCTACCTAAATAAAAGCATCATTGATGGTAGTAAATTGAATAGAAGCATTCATAGATAGATAAATCTAATCCAACCTAGAAGAAATGTAGGAGTCTCCATGTCTAGCATTACTCCAAGTAAACTGATTAGAAGTATTACAAGAGGGGTAGTTTCCATTAGCTTCTTAAAAATTCAATTTTCTCTTTAACGAAAGCTAAACAGAAAGCTCCCTATCATCTAAACCACCTCTCTATCCTCCAAAATTATCCTTTGGATGCTCAATCATATTAAAGTCTCCTATAATGATCCAATTAGCTGCAAGCAAGTTGTGCCCAAGCTAATTCCAAAAAAGCTTTTGATCATTAAGATTACAAGGAGCATAAATGGAAATGATCCCTAAGGTTTCATTAGTGTACTATAACCAAACTCAACAACAATGCCCTAAATTATCATAATCATGATCAATAATAGACTCCTACCACTTACTGTGAAGAAGAATTATAGCTCCCCCTTTGCCATGTTCATGGTGAGAAGAGACATAATAACTATTGGGAAAAATACTCTTACAATAGGTTTGAAGATGGCATCCTTGGATTTTAACCTCTTGAATACAAACAACATCGAGGGAATGCCTACAAATATAATCTTAGACTATATATCTTTTACGGGGATCTGAGAGTCCCCTAACATTCCATGAGCAACACTTCATTGTGTATGTGAAGATTAGCATTAGCAACAATTGGGGATCAGTGCCCTTTAGGAAAATCACTAAAGATATAATTATCTTGTGTGACTGAGGCATAATATTTCTGGGTAACTCACTCCTAGCCACTAGTAGCATCTTCTGGGACCCCTTCTTGGTTAAGAGGAGTCTTAGTAACATTGGTTTCCTCAATATTCATATCTTCCGCATCTGACATCTTGGGGTTCGAAGAAGAAGGGTTAGCCAAGTGCACCTTGACAGTTTCATTACCTATATCATTAGATATATTTTTTATCTTTTAATTTTTTACTAACCTATTTTGCTAAAATTCTCTCGGCTTCAATCTTGGCCAATAACTTTGGACACAATACAATAATAACAATGGTTTGGAAGTGTTATATATGAAATTTTTTGAACAAAATTCCTTCCTTTCACATTAAATTCCAATGAGTTAGGACGTTGCTTTTACATATCAATTTTAACACACACTCGTTGAGTTGGCCTTAAATGGAAACCTGAAAAGGACTCCATACTAATGACCTCTCCACCCTACGTAGTAAGAATGTCAACATGAGGAGAAAAATGAGAAGGGAGCCCTAGAAATTCTATCCAAACTGGCAAAATACTTTTACTTTCTTTTTTGGGCTCAAAATCCTCTTTCCAAGGTTGAAGCACTAAAAAAGATCCATAGAGGTCCCAAATTGATTATTGTTTCATGAAATCTACCATAGCCTTAATTTCAAAAGTGAAAAGAAAAAACCCTTTGATAATATTAGAAGTCAGGGTTAATCTAATGTTACGAGGTTTCTAGAACTTTTTGACCCATTCCTAGAAAACTGAGGTAGGAGGAATCCTACTAGTAAAAAAAACCAATTACATAAAGATGGGTAAAGGTTTGAACGTTTTAATCAAAGATGTCTTCAAGAAAGTAAAATTGTAAAACATTGTCATGATCACCCATTTTAGTGGTATTGTTAATGGGTTGCGAATCATTATTTGAGGAGTCCATTATTTTACATTTTTTCCCTCCAACATCTAAGAATGAAGAGATAGTTTTGGTCATGTTGATCCATTAGGCCCTAGCCCAAACAATTCAGGGAATTAGAGCAGAGAATGTATTAAGAAAAAGAAAAATAGAAACAAAAAGGAATAAACTCACTGGGACATCGGTTCATCGAATGGCAAAAGGCACTATAATGGCAAAAGGTCCCACTTAATTTAGTTCTACAAATGAACTTTGGATCTCAAGCTCAAACTAGATCTGACGCCATACTCCCAAAAATTGCACTAGCCTACCTTGATACCAGAATAATGCGTAGGCCCACCATCATCTTTTTAGTGTTCTCATTTTAACATTACTATATAAATTATCTTTCATCATTTACTTCTACAAAGAACTAAATACTTGTTTTGGTTGAGAAGCCAACATGTCTAGTGCAATGGTGGGTGGGAGGGGGTGATGTTTGTTGTCACAGCCACATCACACCACATTAGATCTTAAAAATGAGAAAAAAACATGATTCGCCTATCCACTGAATGAATGAAAAACATGGAAAAATGCAATTCTTCTATCCACAAACTCCACACATCACCATGTCCACCAACACTCTATCATGGTCACACTCTATCCATGCTATCGTTGTGCCCCACCCACGGCCACTACGCCCATGAAGGCAACCCCATAGAGCACCAACCAATGACACAGTAATGCTAAGATGCCTTGGATTCTCGAGATGCTCATGTTTTGGTACACCAATGACAACAGGGGGAATAATAGCAGCCTCGCAAGGCGTAGAGGCAGCTTTTCTCAGTGCCAATAGACAACAATGATGCAGTGGATTCAATAGAGGTGACATTTTTCAGCATTTACAGAAAATAGTGGCGTAGTGGATCTAGTAGCAATGATGATAGTGCGCATAGTGATGGTGGACAAGCATCAAAATCACTGTGAACACCATCAGGTGCTCTAGTGGTAGCATCAACGTCATTTGAGCTTGCCTTGAGAGCACCAAAATCGCTATGCACATCATCTAAGCAGCCAGCCTACAGAGTAAGGCTAGCGAGGTGGCTGTGGAGCTCTAGGACACACTACCAGTTAGCCTTGGTGTGTCCATCCATGGTGGGTAGATGACTATGGTTTGCCTTTGGAAACTTCTTATTTTGTTTTGGCAATTTTTGATTTCATTTCTATTTCATTTGGAAAATTTTTTTATTTTAGTTTTCATTTTCATTTTGCCTTGGAAATTTCTGATTTCATTTTAAAAATTTCTGATTTGAGAGTTGCAATTCATGAAGCCTTGGAAAATTTCTATTTTGGTTTCCTATGACTTGTCTCCAGTGCTACCCTATATAAGCTTCCAATGTATTTAACTTTTGTTTGGCGGAGACACAACACCTCCTTCAATTGCAACCATTATCCCAATCTAACGTGGCACCTCCTTCACCTACAACCACTATCCCAATCAAGTAGGGTGGGAATGTGCTACAAGATTGCTATTTTCTCACCCAAATAATGAGTTATGATAATGAACCAAAAAGGGATACATCTTTTAAGAAACTATTTTTCATTCTCCCCCTTTCATCTCCATATTTTATTGTTGTTTTGGTATTTAAAAATTTCTAATATTTTTGACAAGGAAGCATTCAATCATTGGTGGTATTGCATTTTTATGGTGCCAAAACTCCTAAGATTTCAGCTGTGTCCACACCTACTCAGCGTTGCAGGACTTGTAATAATTGAATTTCTTCATCCATGTTGTCTATGCATCAATTACAATGCTTTCCTTTAATTCCTCTCATCATATTTAATTTTGATCCTGATTAATTTATACTTCATTTTAAATAGCCATGATGAATTCTATTTATCAAGCTTCACATCTGACAATTGATGCAGAACCTATATTGAAAACAAAGTACTTGTATTTTCCAATCTAGTAATTGACCAAGAACATATCTACTATTTTCACTTTTACAAGTTCCTTTATTAATAAGCTTTATCATTCTCATGTATCTAGATGTTTTATCATTATTTTCACTTTTAAAAGTTTCTTAGTTAATAAGCTTTCTCGTTCTCATGTATATAGATGTTTTATCATGCTGTCACAGAGGTATATTAAGTATTGGAATATTCTCTTCATTAATTTGCAATCTATTAACTTGAACTAGGGTTGTTATATCTAAAGACAATAAAAAATAAAAAATACATATATATGCATAATTTGAACCTATTACAATGCTACAGTGACATTCTCCTTTAAAAGTTTTTTCAAATAGAATATACTTTACATGGGTTGTTTAAATTACTCTTTCACACCATACTTAGATATGAATATTATCCAAAGTTCATGGTAACCACTAAAATCGTTTAAAACTCATATTCTCAATAACAAAAATGGTGTATATTAGTGACAACAAACGTTAAATGATTTGATGAGGTACGAAAATAAATTTAAATTTTATTGAAAGATATTATACTTAAGCATCATGTTTAAGGATGATGAGGTGGAATATTTGAATTTATGCATTTTTAGAAACATGGATCTTGCTACTATTAGTCCCAATAGAAAAGGTGTAGAACACTTTCTTCAAGATTAGCTACAACAATAATCTATTGAAACAAATAATGTGATTCATGGAGGTTGTGGTAGTGGGCATGGGTGTGGGCATGGTTGAGGTGGAGGATGACGATGGATTGTAGAAACTAGAAATCTAGAATCGATAACTATAGAGAAGATGATTTTTGAAACGAGAAGAAAAAAAATATTTAACATAGGGAAATCTTATTGTGTTATTTACGTACTTACATTGCATATATTTTTTTAGTTGCGTCAACTTCAAATCCCCTCTGATCACCTAGAAATTCATCCAATGGAATGATCCATATTATTGATAATAATAATGTAAATAATCAACAAGAAATGTAGGTTGTTATTGTCTACCCATACTCAAGTTAGTACATATTTTAATTTAATTTTTAATTCACATTTCTTAACATTTTTCAGAACATTGGAAATGCATTTGCACTTATTATTCAAGCAACATCCATGCTAGAAATCACACACATAGAAGAATAATAATTGCAACAAGATCAAGAACAAGCATAGTATAGTAAGAGTGAGCACTGAACAAGGAAACATTAACACAAGGATAATTCATTTCATTGAATGAATGAAGCTATAGATGTTGCCAATGTACCAATAGTGGAAATGTCTTCTTCAGAACTTGTTTAGTCTTTTCCAAATTTTCAAAAGACATCTATAGAAATTACTCATGTAATACAGAATTTTAATATTGTAGTTAGAAGCTTTGCAAATGCATGTTCCTGCAATGTATGCAACAAAATGTTTCTTGGTATATTATTGGATTCAACCAGAAGTAGAGGATCCACATGTAATAGGTACATTAATGAAAAGAAACAAAATATTCTTGATAGTTTAGTTGTGAGATCAAATGATTTTCTATTGAAAATAGCATGGATCTAGGAATCCAACCAATTGTCCTAGCCTGTCTAATTGAGGTTGAAGAAATGTTAATTGCAAAAATCAATCTCATATTGCAAGTTACACATGTAGTTGGTGGACAATTTAAGTGTAAAGGTCACATAATTAACTTTTTTCAGGATGTCGCACAAATTACTAAGAGACTTACTCTTAGAATTAATGATATCCCTTTCTTAATATTAAGAAGAGCAAATCAAATGGGCACCGAATATAATTTCATTATTAACAAGAGATGGATTTATGAAGCCTTGATTTTTAAGAAGGTAAATAATCTGTACTATCATGATGTTGAGATTAATATGAATGCATTAAATGATGTTGCTGATACTGGTGATGTTAACATCTTCCATAACATTTCTTATATTCCATTGTCAAAAAAGAATGAAGAAATGAGATTGCAGTTTGAAGGTCCTTTGCTTCAAATAGATGAACAAAACATTATCAATCATACATCGTTAATTGCACAGTGTCCTAAAATTGTAAGAAAGGAAATTGATTGGATAAGAGCATGGATGCATAATCCATTAATGAATCATCCTTTTTCAAGCCCCAACGTTGAGTATTTAATGTTGAACCCAATAAGCAATGTTGGATATCCGATGTTGCCTCCTTTAGGTTGGCCTATAAATACAACACTTAGGTGCCCAGTTGAGACATGAAGAGTAGTAGTAGAAGATAGTTTTAGTTTTCAGTTTTTGGTAGTCTTTCTTAAAGTGTTATTATTCCCAGTACATGCCCGCAATGTGATGTTTGTAATTGTATGACACCTTTGTTCAAGTGTGGCGTACTTAGACACATTACATGACTGGCAATAAAGGTCGAGATTACTCCCATCATTGTAGCATTTACTTAAATTATTATTGCTTTGAATTATTAATTATTGATCGCTCTCTTTAGTTAAATGTTTTCAATTATTGATATTTACTATTCCTGTTATTAAGCAGAATGCGTATGCCTTAATCATGAGTGTTTAAGTGTACATACTTGGAAACCCAACGATGTATTATTTAGCATACCTAGCGACATATGCGTGGCAACCCTAGAAGTAGTCTCATGAAGTCCAAGACATATATAGACAATTAAGGGTGGATACCCATTGCATGTAGGCTAGTTAGATTTCACTTTCCATTGTCCACTAGCTTAATTAATTTACCTCTTTATCATCAGTAGGAGTACTGTAAAATTAGATAACATCATATGCCTTACTTTGGACTAAACCATACATGACAAAGTTACCACTAGTCCAAGTGGGAGGACAATGAATTGTGATTAAAGCATAGCGGCCTAGATACCACAACTAGTCCCATACATGGAATTTGATTGGATCATGTGTGAATGCTTATGATTTGTATGGTTGAGCATAAGGGTACCTCGTTGCTCATCATTGGCACCATGGCTGGGGATGGTGCTAGTTATCTAGATTACTTATATTATACACAATCACTGTAAAAGGTATTAACGATATATCTTTTAACAAATATCAAATCACACACACTATAAACCAACAATAATGTCTCTCTCACATAGAAGTGACAAAGCACTGTATAGCAAACATATTCATTAGAGAACTAATGAGATATATGATGAATAAGATTGGAGTGATCAAGCTTATGCAAACTACATTCACCTAAGGCAGATAATCTTGGAGGAGATGATGTAAGTCTTAAACTAGGTGATGAAGTGTCAAAAGTCAATATGTCAACTGGGCCGCGTCGACGCAGGGTGGCTACGTCGACGGGGCCCCGTTTACGCAGCCACCCTTCCCAACCTATAAATATGAGGGCCTTTCACCTCATTTAGGTATCTTTTTGAGTAGTTGTAGTGAAGCTCTTGCAGTTTGCTCCCGTAAGAGATAGAATATTTTCCAAGTGCTCGCAGCAGGTGTATGAAAAGTGATTGGATCTTTATTCGAGCGTTGATGTATCTAAGCCCATTGGCGTGATGGCAATAAAGACGAACTGTTCATGCAATCCTTGCAGCATTTGGACTTAGTTGTTTCATGCATTTAATTGTTTAATATGTTTATGCTTTATTAATTACTTATTTATGCTTTATTAGTTAATTGTTGATTATTTATGTTTTCGTTATTATAATTTCAATCGTTATTGATCATTCGTAGTTCGTTAAATACATAAGTACGACCATCTCGAACGTAATCCAAACACTTGGTAAGCCTAATGACGCTTAACGTCTAGTAACCCAGTAGTGTTAGGAAATGCTCAGGACGTGCTTGGAAGATGGGACCGGATACTTATGTTAGGAATAGTTAAAATTTAGATTAAGATAATTTTAGATTAATTAATATTCTATCCTTATTTTCCAAAATGATTAATTGCCAAAAATATAATTAAAAAGATATAAAAATCATTAGCCTTAATCTTACTTAACCAACGTAAACAGAGCTTCACGAGTGAGATTAGGATGACAACGACCGTTCTAAACTAAGGTTTCACTGGTTAGAAGTTTGGTGTATGTTAAGTGCTTACAGTCTGCGGATTTTGACAGAGTCGCGCGTGAATGCTCGTGATTCGTATGGTTGGGCGTAGGGATACCTAGCTGCTCATCATTGGCGCTATTGCGGGGGACTATTAGTCTTACATGCATTATCTGACTTTAGTGAAATTATCATTTAAGTCGTTGGATCAGACCTAGGATAGAAATATTTTCGCACACTAGGCAAATTTAAGTTAATCATAAAGTACATCGATTATATGGACCATCTAACGTCCAACATGTCTTCTCACAGGAGAGATGCATTTGAACCATTGGTGCCACAAGAATGTCAGGTGGTGATGAGTGGCGAGGTACCCCTACACTCAACCATACGAAACGAGCGTAGCACGCACGATCCGGTCAAACTTTGCAAACTAAGTGCCTACACGCCCCATGGAACACTTGGGGTTAATCATTCGTTGTCTTCCTAGACTTACTTGTAGTTGTCACGGTGTATGGTTAAGTAAGTCTGAGGTATATGATTTTTATGGTCTTTTATGCTTTATGTCTTTTATGCTAAAGGGTGAAGGGTTGAGAAACTAACTAACTCTAACTAATGAACTAAGTCTAAAATAACTAGCATCAGCATCCGTTCCCACTTACCGTACACACCTTGAACTATGCAACCGCGGCTACCAAACGCTAATCATTACTGGGATCACCACGCATAACGCACATGCTTGAAGTGGTCGTACTGAGGCACTTAACTAGCATAAACGTGATAAGCATATGTTCCTTGGCTATCCATACACATCCTTGAATGCTCGTAACGAAGTCATACTTATCCCGCGTTCTAGGAGATAAGGGTGAGAGAGACTAATCACGATAAGTAGTTGATTCCTTGATTAGCCGTACACATCCGTAAATGCTCGTAATCAAGTCATACTCATACCGCGCTACTGCAGGTAATAAATAATAGGTAGGAAATAACATGTAATAAATAACAAGTAATAAATCCTATTCCATGCATTGCAAGGTTTATCCACAAAGCTCGTCTTTATTTCCATACACAACTTGCGTTCAGGTACAATGTTGCTCGAATAAAGATCCGTTCACTCGGGGACTCCTACTGCGGGCACATGGAAAATATTCTATCTCTAGAGTGATCAATCTGCCAGAGTTTCCCTACTTCTAGCCTAGGATGGAAAATAAGGGGAGTGTCGCCTCTTATTTATAGATTTGACGGTGGACTGCGATATCGCGTACGCAACATCACAGGGGACGACGCGATATCGTGTATTGAAAATGTGGATAAAATGTGGGACTCTTTGGATGAGAGATTCCAAAGTGTATTGAAAATCATAGAAGAGTCCAAAGAACAGGGTAGTGATTGTGATCCGTGCAGAAAGAAGGAAGCTGAACGTACCCAACATAAGGGTAAGGGAAAAGTTGCTGTAGCAGAGCAGGTTGCAGACTCTGACACTGAGGAGGACGATGGATGTTGCCTGCTATGGCGAGGACTCACCTGCATATTTCTGGTTTTACTTCTTACGCCTGCCATCCTTTGGATTTCTTGGTTGACTGGTTTCAGTGTCCCATTGTTCGATTTCATCCTTGCAGAGTTCTTTTTCTATCTCGCTCTCCAATTTTGTCTCTTTTTAGTGCTTTCTTACCTTCCTCTTGTCATCAACTATGATCGGGCCTTTTTCTACACTTCAATCGCCTTAATTTGGCTTTTTAAATTTTTCATTTCGGGTTTTTTTGGGTTGGTCAACACTAGTCTTTGGGTGAACAGTGTTGCATATACGAGGACCCGTATACGTGGGCCCATCGACGCAGCGCCCAACCCCTATATATATACCTTGCCGCACTTTACATTTTTTCATCGTTTGGAGTCCAAATTGAGGGGAATTTTTGCCGTTTTTTCTGCCTAACCCTCCCCAACATACCTACATTCCATTGTGTGTCCGCATCAACTTGTCCTTGCCCTTCTTACGCAACTGGAGGTATGCACTTAGTCATGGGGGGTGGTGCTCTTGTGTAATTAATTAATTAATTAGTTGTTAATTACAAAACCTTTGGCCTTAACCCCTAAATTAAACACCTCGGGAAACTTAATGGTGTGCCTGTGCCATTAACATAACTTGGTCAAACTGAGAAAGTATATATGGACCATCTTAAGCTATTTATGAACAGTCTAACGGGCAATTATGTTCAATTGCAGATGGCACCAAAACCGAGGCACCCAAGGGACGAAGGATCATCACAACTGAGGGACAAGCACCCACACACGGGGAGGGATGTGGAGTGCAACCGCCAGAGTATGCGGAGGGCTCCCATGCAACTAGGCCCTTTCGTGAATGACTTGACGTGGAATCTATCCACCGGATTCTCGAAGAGGAGATTCCCGGCATTCAATCGCTAGGGGATGAGACGACTGGGATAGCACCGTGGGTTGAGGTCACCTTAACCCAAGCCTGCCTTGATGCTATCATGCCACACAAGGTGCAACGGACGGCCCTCCAAGAGTTGAATTTTGGACCATTCCTTGATAACGCTCTAGAAGACGTGAGACTTCAATTGTAGAACTCTCCGATGTGGCCAATCATCACAACCAGTGGTGAGTGGTACTTAGGAGAAACCTATCTCTTCTGGACGAATCGGTAACTAGGTTCAAGAGTAAGAATCAAAGACATTTATGTCTCTTACTCTTCAGAAGCAATAGCATAAGCTTTGGGGTTGCCTGAAATTGGGGCAAATGTGGCAGAAATTCCTAAGCAGGCAGATCCAGAGGTGAAGGTGCAATGGATCCAACGGTGCTACGGGGTAGAGCGCAAGGAATTCAGCTCCTTGAACACAGCAGAGAGAGTCTATTCAAAGATAGCATCTTACCATCTGAATCCAATGGTAAGACCTAGCAAAATCACTGCCTTCTCTCCTCGTGCATGTGCCGCCTTGAGTGGGAAATTTCCCATGAGTCTTCCATAGCTATTATTTTTGGAGATTAAAAAAAGGTTCATAAAGAACAAATGTGGAAGACGAGCTCTCCCCTTTCCCTACCTAATTCGAAAGTTATGCAAATGGGCAGGGATAACACGGTATTCTAATGACATCATCTAACACGCCCCAATTGCCTTGTGGTAGGAAATGATGAAAGACAAAATGCCTGCTGCCACATAGACAGAGGAAGAGCAACAACCACCTCCACCACCTGCACAAACAATGTAGCCAGGCTTGCAAACAACAGCAACATACATCCGCGAGATTCAGGAAATGCTCTCAAGTCAGCGAGAGCAATCTGGCAGAACTGGTGGAGGAGACAATCCTTTGGTCTATTGCCCTACCATGTGCCACCTGGAGCAAGTGGCATAATTAGTCAGCTTGCTTGAAAGGGAAGGGCCGATATTTTTCGCCGCTCTAGCAACTATTCCAACCAGAATAGATCTAAGCATCTGAGATGTATCAACTGCAACCCAGCAGTTATTCCTTGAAATCTCATGGAATGCTGCTACTTTCTCAGTACGCTTGGATGATGGTGAGGGGGCGATGGTCCTGGTGATGTAGCACTAGGGACAAGAAGTTGCGACCGAAGTGGTTGCTGATACCATTGCTACCGCTCTCAACGCATCGGTAGCACCTGTACCAAACATTCATGGACTACAAGATGTACAGGTGTCTACCGAAACTTCACGTAGCAAGATGGATGTAGCCCAACATGAAGAAATGTTGGACCGACTGGTAGGAACCGGGCAATTGCTTCCGAATGTCTTTGACCTTCCGGACAACATCACTGCAACCTAGTCGGAGCTGCTATCGGCAAGGGGCAAGAGCATCATTGTGGAGGGGCAACTAGAAGTTGCTCAAGCTACTTGTCAGCACTTGGCAATGGAGGTTGCCCAATTAAGAGCCCAGCTTACCGATCCGACCATCCTCAACTGCGAAATCACCAGAGGTAAAGCTTTTCAACAGCTTTAGCTTAAACTTCAGGTTGTTGAGGATGTGTGAGAGACAGAGATCCTTGACAAGTCCATAGCAGATGCATGATCGTATCACTTAAAAAAGGACTTGGCAGAGGTTCGCCAGGAGAACGTGCAGCTGACCACAGAAGTTCATCGCCTGTGCAATGTTGGTGCAAAGAACAAGCACAT
Organism: Gnetum montanum; assembly: GCA_015680685.1. Lineage (NCBI taxonomy): Eukaryota > Viridiplantae > Streptophyta > Gnetopsida > Gnetales > Gnetaceae > Gnetum > Gnetum montanum. The sequence goes on along the minus strand of MNCI01023402.1, from coordinate 129,307 downwards.
GAAAGATTTTATCCACCAATAGCAAGAGGAGCTAGCCAGGGTGAACGCAGATATGAGAAGGTTGGCTGCTGAGAATCGAAATCTGTCAATGGAGGAGGTTTGGGCATTGCAACAGAAGTTTGCAATCGAAATTGCTGCTTGGAAGAATGAGGCCCTAAAGTTTGAAAGAGTCAAAAATCATTATAGGGACCAAGTGGGATTGTAGAAAGAGGTACATGAGAAACACATTCAAGTCGCTAAAGCCCAGATAAACCAAGTGCTCTAGCAGCTCCGAGAAGGAGGCAATGTATGGCCATCCATCTTCGATGGATTGAACGCCTACAACAAAGTGAAAATCTGCCTAAAGGAGCTGCAAATTGAAGAAATGATAGAATACATGGAGTTAGCCAACCTTCGCTATGCAAACTTGGCTATGCTCACAGTCGGGAGACCGCGGTCAGAGAAACAAGTGGCCACCTCGTATTCCCTATACGAGGGAGGGTGAGTTCTAGGCACACAAGACAACAAAATAGAAGCTGGCAATAGCAAACGTGGAACTCGAGGTCCTCTGTACAAGATTTGAAGGCCAACGTATGGTTGCAGAGGGCTTGGCCCGAAGAATGAATGACTACCAGCAGTTGCAAGCATCAATCCGAGCGTTCGATATCGAACGCAAATAGTTCGCAGCCTGGTTTGTCAATTTGAAATAACTCATTCCAGCACTACCTTGCCCTTGGGAAATTCCAGTTCTAGCACACATTGGAGAAGCTGCCTAGATCGTGAATGACCCCAGAAGCAAAGAAGAAAAAATGAGGGCTCTCTTGGAGGCTTTCCTGCTGTCTCTAGAAGCTGCAGCTATCGCGGGGCTACCGACATCCATGTCACCACCAACGCACGGGCTAGAGGCTGGAGAAGGTCCATCAGAACCACTGCCCCTAGGGATGGTGTGATCTCCTCCAGCAATTTTGTACATCATCCTACACCACAGAGGACCAGTGAGGTGTTCAATTTTGTCTCTGAACACCACCAATTTTGTAATTTGTCCTCCTCTGTAACTCGGGCACTTGGTAAAGTCATGTGTATGTCATTTATGTGTTTAAGTCATGTGTGTTGTAAATAAGAATCCATACCTTCCAAATTGTAAAGTAACTCAAGGATGAGTTTTTGCTTAGTCATGGGGGTATGATGAAGTGTCAAAAGTCAATGCGTTGACTGGGCCACGTATACGGGGCCATGTATATGCAGCCACGTCGACGCGGGCTCATCGACATAGCCACCCTACGTCGACGGGGCCCCGTTTACGTAGCCACCCTTCGCAGCCTATAAATATGAGGGCCTTCCGCCTCATTTAGGCATCTTTTTGAGTAGTTGTAGTGAAGCTCTTGTAGTTTGCTCCCGTAAGAGAGAGAATATTTTCCAAGTGCCCGTAGCAAGTGTATGAAAAGCGATCAGATCTTTATTCAAGCATTGATGTATTTGAGCCCATTGGCGTGAAGATAATAAAGACGAACTGTTCATGCAATCCTTGCAACATTTGGACTTAGTTGTTTCATGCATTTAATAGTTTAATATGTTTATGCTTTATTAATTACTTGTTTATGCTTTATTAGTTAATTATTGATCACTTATGTTTTGTTATTATAATTTCAATCGTTATTGATCATTCGTAGTTCGTTAAATACATAAGTACGACCATCTCGAACGTAATCCAAACACTTGGTAAGCCCAGTGACGCTTAACGTTTGGTAACCCAGTAGTGTTAGGAAATGCTCAGGACGTGCTCAGAAGATGGGACCAGATACTTATGTTAGGAATAGTTAAAATTTAGATTAAGATAATTTTAGATTAATTAATATTCTATCCTTATTTTTCAAAATGATTAATTGCCAAAAATATAATTAAAAAGATATAAAAATCATTAGCCTTAGTCTCACTTAACCAACGTAAACAGAGCTTCACGAGTAAGATTAGGATGACAACGACCATTCTAACCCAAGGTTTCACTGGTTAGAAGTCTAGTGTATGTTAAGTGCTTACAGTCTGTGGATTTCGACCAAGTCGCGCATGAACGCTCATGATTCATATGGTTGGGTGTAGGGATACCTAGCCGCTCATCACTAGGGGAGGCCTCAAGGCCTAAGACCTTCTCAAAAATAAGAAATGATAAATCAAAGGATCCCGAAGAACACCATAGAAGCCATGGCAATTTTCTAGTTCCTCATCTTTCTCTTTCTTTTCAATGTCTAGTTCCAATGAAGATGAATGTATGTATAGAGATAGAACTCTACTAAAGGGTTGGGCTAAAAATTGAAATCAAACCCATAGGAAAGATTAAAGACAACATCATCACAATCAAACGAATATAGATAGGCATTTCCCTTACAATTTGTTTGATAACAATGAACCCTTGTTGGCCACTAAGAGCCTGATGCATATCACAGAGGCTATTAAATTATCTCGTAGGCATCGCAAAAAGATTCACCTACCTAAGCTTGACATGAATAATATTCCTAAATTTGCAAGATGCTATGATTTAGATCCGCAACATCATTTACAAGCCTTCCATGATGCTTGTGCTTTCTACAACATTGAAAGTGGATGGTAAAAGCTTGAGCTCTTTCCTAGGATACTACTTAATAAAGCCAAAGTGTTGTATAGATTGTTGAGACCAAATTCAATCTAACGATGGTCCATAATGCTAGGGCTATTTAATGAGAAATACCAAACCTATGCAAGAGTGTCCGATTTGAGGAGACAGATCAAAGAGTGAAAGCAAGAACAACATGAACCCTTGGACATGGCCTTAGATAGATATTATGCCTTACTAAATAGATGCCCAAGCCATGGTTTCTTCAAGGAAAAGCAACTTTTCCACATCATAGATGGGCTTCGTAATGAAACAAGGGAGACCGTTGGGATGCATGCCCCAGGGCAATTATACGAGCTCTAAGCCCATCAGATCCAAGAGCTAATCGAGGTTGTGGCAAAAGAAGAAGGAGAGATATGAAAATGGGATAATGTTAATAAATATTAATGGGACCCAACTCTTTAATAAAAGGAGATCCAGATCTATGGTAAGGAGAACGAAATCGCTCTCAATAAGCTAACCCTGCAACAAACCTTACCGATATAGAAGTCTATTAATGAACTAGAAGCAAAGTTTAATAGGATGTCTAAATGGCTATATGAAAATGTTACAACTCTCATTAAGATGGTCAAGGAGAGGATCATGCAAAATAAGGTAGGAGATCACAATAAACAAAGGATACAAAACCAAGAAATAGCTAGGAACACTTTTTGGCAAATGGAGAAAACAGCTAAAGAAAGTGAGGCCATAGACTCAACCATAGATGAAGATAATGGACGCAACATTTGCATATATGACCATCTGAAGGGCCATTGCCTAGTCTTGTTGCATTTATAGAAGTATTGGGTAGGTGCCTTAAATCTAAAGTTTGTGCAAAAGCACATGCCTGGGAGGTTTCCTCTCCCACAAGGTAATTACAAACAGTCCCACAATCGATCATACCATCCTAGGAGGACTTATTACTAGCCTCAAAAAAATCATCAACTATAGTGGCAAAAAATACAATCATGGGGGAGACCACCATCAAATTAATACTATTCGCCCTATTCACCGAAACCACACAGATATTACATGCAACACCCTATTTCTCCAACTAGTTCTACATCCTGTACTTCAAATCACCACTACCACTCTCCCAAGTACCATCAGCCCATGACATCCCCTGAGGGATCACCACCTTGCATCTCTTACCATTCATCCTACCCTCAATATTCTCACACTCCACCTCATTATATGCCACTTCCAGCAACATAGGAAGGTTTGACACCACAATATTAACAAACAAATGCCACTTGTGTTGCAAATGTGCATAAACATGCTAACACCAGTGGGTCTCAACCACAACATAGGAAATGTTCTTTTTAGAGGAAAGGTTGTAAACCAAAGCAAACCATGCATGGACCCACCATATCATCCTAGCTAGCACGAGGTCAATCTGGTGGTGCACCACCTTCCTTGTCTCAACCAATGTCCTTTGATTTTACACAAGGGTCATCATCCATTAGTACTCTAATCCCAAATCCAACTAATGAATCTACAAGCATGGGGAGACAAATACATCCATGCATACCATATCATGATCAAGGGTGAAATCGTGGGCTAGCCATCCATAATGTTAACACACCTCATACCTTGACCTACCATACATTTAACCATCAAGTGTGTGACCAACGATTCTTCTACCTAGCCACTACACCACCAATAGACACCTAGTGGCTAGGGCATGGATAGCTACCAATGTTTCATACATGCATGGATCCTATTCATCCACTTATTAATCCTTGTTATAGCCAAATGTTCAGTCATGGGAGTCACCCCCCATTCTAATCTTCAAGATTCTTAAGTGTTTTTCATCTTTTTGTTTTGCAATTTTTTGTCATTTTGCTATTTCTTCCATTTTTTTTCCATTTGTTGTTTTCATTTTTCTTGTTATGTAATCTCACTTGTGAATAAAATGATCATGTTGCCCATTAAGATGAGGTTTTCTCTATGTTGCCAAGTCATAAGGGATTGATTATTCAGACATTAAGACCAAGACATCCATCCACCCATTCCATTAATAAGAGGTTCTTGCCTTGGTCATAATGGTAATCTTTTCCATCATTCAAACTAAAAATAACTTTATAATCATTGTGTTTAGACAGAAGAGTGTAGAACCAAGGTGGAATGTAAAGGGTGTGACATCAAGGGGATTTGTGAATTCTCTTTGGCTACTTCTGTATGTTCTATCATGTTTTTGAGGTTGTAACCATATCCTTGTAGATCTAATGCAAATCAAAAGTATGAGTAACTTAAAATGATACTAAATAAACTTTTGCGGGTCCTACTAGAAAGGCATGTACCCATGCTTAAAGGTTGGTGACTTCTCAAAACTAGAAAAAAAAAAGTGTGTGTGTGCCATAAATAAAGCTCCTCCCTTGGACAAAATTCCAAGTGATGTTACTCCTTACAACTCTGATAGTCTTATGGTTGTCCACCAACAGGATGAAATGATGCAATGTCACAGCAATATGGTGTGGACTTGGTTTGATTCTTGGAAAGAAGGACTCATGATTATTTAACCATTAATAACACATAAGGTTTTATTCTAACCATGGTAAGCCACCTCATGCCCCAATTTCTACAATCCTTTCTATTTTCTATTACATCTTGTTGTCTAGATGATCATAACTTGTGGTTCTATGTAACATAGAGTTATTATCTCAATTTGGTGGTTTTAACATGTGTGTTTTGTTTTATAGGTATGCATTGCATTCAACTGCTTTAGTGCCTATGAACATTTTTAGGTGTGGTTACACAAGGGCATCATGGGCTAAAGCCTGCTTTGGGGAGGACCCACTTGTGTAACTTTTGTGATTTGTACTTGTTTGATACAGCCACATCATTTTTCACCTTCCAAGCACTCCATGGTTACATTTTATTATTTCCCTTATCATGTAATTGATTTGTCCCACAACCTCGATTTCAATGCCTTTTCATTGTTCATTTTAGTGCTTTTCACGTCATCGACCCCACCTTATCCCACTTTTGGTGCCTTAAATTGATTTTTCACTTATTTCAGAATGATGGACTTAACTTCAAAGCTTCCAACCAATCACATAGCTTCAATTTGCATGCTCAATTACCCCATTCAGTGAAAATTTTTGGACCTTGACATCGCGTCACGTACTTAACATCGGGCCTAACAAAACTATGTATATATGACCCCCATGGTATTATGAATTCATTTTCATCATTTGCTACTAGGGGAGTTGTTCAAGTTTTCTCTTGTGACTCAGAGCTCTACACACTCATCTTCCACTTGTAATATTTAGCTTTGTACTACTTTGATTTTCATGCCATTTAGACCCATTTGAACCTAGAATGTTCAACTTAGTCATGGGGGGATGCTTGTGTGTGAAACTTGTGCCAAATTACTAAAGTTTGCTATCACTCAAAAGGTATCATAAGGGTAAAAATATTAAAAAATTTAGGAGTTATAATGAAAAATCACTCACATTAATGTCAAAAACCTAATTTTTCCAACCCATGGATCCATAATCATTATTATAAGCCACATATAAGGAAAAAGGAGCCAATTGTGAAGGGTCATAAAAAGAGATGGACAATTTTTTTTGAAAATTTTTCTAACTTTGTGATCATATGCATTATGAACTTAATGGACTAAGGTTACAGGTAAGGTATAAATTTATGATAACAAACATAATCTTAGTAACACTTGATCTTTTCTTGATTGCAGATGACCCCAAAGAGAGGTGTTCAAGGTGAATCCTCACAAAGAGCCACTAAGCATCCACGAAGTGGTCAAGGTCAACAAGGTGAACATGCAGAGAAGGAAGCTGAATCCTTCAGCATTCATTAAGAGGTTTCTGCTACTGGACAATAGGCCCAAGGGGAGGTTGGAGAATCACAAGCTTCCAAGCAGGGATAACATCTCACGTTGCCTTTCAATTACCTTACTACTACTTTAGAAAAGTCCATGTTGGCTTCGATCATCATGGAGATGAACTTCGGCCCATTCATGGAGCTTGCTGCAGAAGTAGTTTGGATGCAACTTAAGGCATCTCCATTGTGATCCATTTTGTTAGACAATGGCAAATGGTACTTGGGTGAAACTCATTAGTTTTGGCACAATAAAGATGAGGGCACCATCGTTAACATCTATGGAGTGAATGTGTCTTATTCAGTCAAAGTAATTGCTGTAGCTCTCAACCTGCCAAATGAAGGGGCTAAGGTTGCTCATCTGTTAACTAGATTCGGTCTCGAGACCAAGAAGTTGTGGCTAAGATGAGTGTACAATAAGGAGGATAAATCATACAATGAAATGACTTTAGAGGAGAGAACATATTTCAAGATCGAGACTTACCACTTATTTCCCACAAAAGGGGCTAATTGAATTTCAACTTATGCAGATAGGGGAAGTGCCATTTTAATGGGTAAATTTGTAGCCAACCTTCCCTGGTTTTACTTCACTGAAATTCAATGGTAGTTTGAAGAAATGAAGTTAGGGAAACCAACACTTCCATTCCTACTTAATTAGAAGGTTGTACAAGCATGCTAGGATCCTGGGATATACTAATGATGTCCCTAAGAAGGCTTAGAACACTTCCTTCACTAAACTCCTAAAACCTGCAGCACCAAGAAAGGATCTTGGTGAAGAACAAGAGCAAAGAAGAAGGTAGAGCCACAAATAGAAACACAACGTGAGCCTAAGTAGTGCCCACAAACTCAAGCTCTACCGCTACTACTATCACAAGACTACAGGCCATTAATGAGCCATCTACAAAAGATCGTTGAAGCAGTTAGCTGGGGAAGTAGGGACGAGTCTAACCTCTTTCAAGTCATGGATGATGTCATACAACCCATAGTGTCAGCTGACCCAACATGGGGGAGGGAGATTTTGATACAATCAAGATGAGAAGGATCCCAATGGTTACAACAAATTTGTGGGAATGCAACATCTTTCCAAGTGACATTGGAAACTAGAGAATGTGTGACAGTTGTGGTACTACAACATGAGAATTCAATAGGCATAATAGTAGTCACAGATCATATCAAAGAATCATTTAATGTACTTGTTGTTTCCCCTATAGATTGAATGGAAACCAAAGATGCACAAGTGTTGGCCAGGGCTTCAATGACTCTTGCAGTATATGAGGATGTGCTTGATCAACTATTGTAGATGGGCCAAGTAATGACCACCTTGTTTGACATCCCTAGTAATGTCATTGCAACTCAATCAAATCTCATCACCATGAAAGGAAATTTGGTCATGGAAGAAGTCAAGGCAGAGTATGCAAAAGCAGCAATACGAAGATTGCAAGAAGAGTTGGTTGTCCTAAGAGCTGAATGATGGGATCCCGCCCGTTTTGTTATGTCAAACCAAATTAAGTAGTTCAAGACAAAGTAGCTAACCAAGATAACTAAGGAGAAAGAAATTGTTGAGCAAGATAAAGAGAAGGCAAATTGGAATGCCTCTACTATTGATGCACAATCTCATGCATACAAAAAGGCATTGACCATTATATAAGAAGAGAATAAGTAACTTACCACAGAAAATTTGAGGTTGACCACCATGAAGAAGCAAAAGAACATTCTGGCAGAAAGCATCCACCAGTTAAGAGAACAATTGGTGAGGGTCAACCAAGACATGAATAGATTGACTAGAGAGAATAGAACCTTCTCAATGGAGGAGGTCTGTGCTATCTGCCTGAAGTTAGCAATTGAAATTAGTGCATGATAAAATGAGGCTAAAATGCATGAGAAACTAAAGGAGTACTTTCGTAACCAAGTTGGCATGTACAAGAAAATCAATGAAAAAGAAATCTAGATGGCCAAAGCCCACATCAGCTCCTTGTCAGCCCATAATCTTGAGTGGCAGCCCATCTTGGACAACTATGCCTTGGTCCATCAAGCGGAAGTTGAGAATAAAGGCTTGTAGATAGAAGATCTAAAAAAATACATGGCATTGGCTAACCTTAGATACACCAACCTTACCATGTTTACAGTAGGTTGCCCTCGAAATGAGCCAGAAAAACAAGTAGCAACCACCTATGTGTTATATGAAAAAGAGTTTGCAGATTGAAAGGGTGATTTGTAAAAGCTGTAGGTTGCAAACTCAGAATTAGAGGTGGTTAAAGCTAGCTATCAAGGACAGAAAGATGTAGCCTCAAACCTAACCTAAAAATTGACTGATTATCATGAACTCAAAGACAAAGCTAATGCTTTTGAGGAAAAATGATGGTAGTTCATAGCTTGGTATGTGAAGGCAAATTAGATGTTCCTACAACTGCCATGTCCTTAGGACATACTAGTGCTAGCACACATTGGCTCAATAGCCTGGATGATACATGACCCAAGGACAGAGGAGTAGAAGTTGTAGGCATTGCTCAATTGCTACAAATTTCAATGGCTTAGTGACAAAGGAAAGCAATTGATGGAAGAGTCACCACTTTTGAGCATCACATGAGCTTCCCAGCTTTGTTTTTGCTTTGTAATAATGTATCCCATTTTTTGTATTACACCACTGCAGCATGCAAAGAGTCAATTGTTTTGTTCATTGTTTAAGTCAATCAATAATCCCATACTTGCCCAATATTTTGTAAAGAACTTGTTTCTTATTTTGTTTATCTTGAGGATGAGTTTTCATTCAGTCGTGGGGGTATGATGAGTCATCCTTTGTTAGGCCTCGACATCAGATACCCAATGTTGGAGCCCTGACATCAGGTATTCAACATCGAAGCCAGGAAGCGATGTCGGATATCCAATGTCACCTCCTCTAGGTTGGCCTATAAATACAACACTTGGGTGCCTAGTTGAGACATGATGTGGAATCATACATGACTAATGGAAAACCTAGTTTAAGGTCTTGGTAGACCATGGTGTGCTAGTTTATAGTCCTAGTGGACTATCATGTGCCAATTTAATGTCATAGTAGATGAATGCTATTGTTCCAGTTTAACATCATAACCCAAGGATGAATGTTATGCCAGTTTAACGTCATGGAAGATGTGAGGTTTAGGTGCTAGTTTAACATCATAGTGGATGAATGCTTTGCCAGTTTATAGTCATAGTGGACTAATTGTTCTAGTTTATAGTCATAGAGGACTATCTGTGTCAGTCTATAGTCATAGTGGACTTCCTATGCCAGTTTATAGTCATAGCAGACTTGTGTTTAACTTGCTTTGTTGAGATGCAACACTGCATACTAGGCATAGTAAGGCTTCACATACGAATGGTTCACTAGATTGGCAAACTCATTATTATCTTGATCAGCGAGCTTGAATGCTCTATTGTCATAGACCTTAGTGACCAAGAAAGGCCCTTCCTAGTTGGCTGAGAATTTGTCTGTGGGTTCATGAATGCCCTTGAGGACTAGGTCCCCTTTCTTGATCAGGTGCTGATGCTAATTGTGATGGTGCTTTTGTCATTGCTTTTCTTAGTGCCATTCAATGCGATTAAGTGTCTGCATGTGCTCCTCTTCTATTGAGTCGAGGTCTATGATCCTCAACTCATTATTCTAAGCTTCATCAATGAAGTTTAAGAGGATCACCTGAAGCAATGGGACCTACAATTCAAGGGGAAAAATTACTTCAAATCCATAGATAAGATTGTAAGGCATCTTACTTGTTGCTGTTCGTCATGTTGTGTAGTAGGCCCAAAGTGCATAGACTAATTACTCGAGCCATCGTTGTTTGCTACTACTTAGCATCTTCTTTAGAAGGTTGATGATGACTTTGTTAGTGGCCTCTGCTTGGCCATTCGCCTAAGGGTAGTATGGTGATGAAAGGAAATGTTTAATGCCAAGGCACTCACAAAAGGCTCTAGTTTTAACATTGCTAAATTGTGGTCCATTATCTATGACCATATTCATGGGTAAGCCAAAACGAGTTGCTATATTATCAAGTACAAATTTGCAAACTTGTTGTGATGTTGTCTTCCTAAAAGGAATAGCCTCAAACCACTTGGTAAAATACTCAGTTACAGTTATTATGAAGCTATGCCCTACAGAGGAGTTAGGGGTGATGGGTCCAATGATGTCCAACCCCCAACATTGGAATAACCATGTGATCTACATTATGTGCAGTTCAGTTGGTGGCACATGCATTAAATTGCCATGTTGTTGACACATGTTGCATGCTCTGACCTTGGAGACGTAGTCATGCTCCATATAAGGCCAATAATAGCATAACCATATGATTTTTTGTTGCCATTGCCCTAGGTGCTATGTGACCTCCACACAATCCCTCGTGGACTTACTCAATGATCATTTGTGCTTTGCTATCGCTTACGTAGGTTAGTAGTATGCCATCGTAGGATCTATGTTATAACATGCTATCATCCACAATAATGTACTTCCATGAACATTTACGCATTGCCTCTTTTTGAGCAGTAGTTAAGTGTTGCAAAGGCTCACCCTGTAGAAGGTACGCCTTGATATCGTCGTACCACTCTCTTGCGTGGGTCACGCTAACTATGGTTATGGATGTAATGTTCATGGTTTGTGTGATAGACATAGTGTAATTTGCCACCGAGATGGACAATGCATGGAACATGTCTAGTGTGATGCTCAAGGCTAATGTTGCTAATGTGTCGGCAACGACATTTTCATTCCAAGGAATGTATTGGACATCTACTATTGCAAACTATTGAAGCAAGTGTTTTGCTAGGTCATAGTAAGGCTATAAATGTTGGGCCTTATAGGCATAAACCTCTATTACCTAATTGACTACTAATTGTGAGTCGCCTCAAATTGCTAGGTTTTGGATCCCTAAGTCGCGTGCTGCAAGGGAACCTTGAAGGAGACCTTCATACTCCACTAGGTTGTTGGTGCAAGGGAATGCAAAACAATATGCAAAGGGTTGAATCTTCCTAGAGGGCAACGTGATAATAGTGGTGGCGCTACCCCCTTGAGAGGTTGAAGCTTTGTCAAAATGCAAGAGTGCCTCAAAGTTGTTGGGCACTTAACCAATGCTATTAACATGCTCATCTAAGAATTCAAGATCTATAGTTGCTTGATCATTCATGGGTGAAGCCATGAGTTGTGCAGCCATAGCTTGACCTTTTGTTGAGGCTTACATAACGTAATGTAGGTCAAACTCTATTGTTATTGCCTTTCATCATGCAATGCAATTGCTTTTGTAGATGTTCACTATGATTGTTTTAGTGTTGTTTTTCTTCATGCATAATGACTACCACATGATCCTTTATGTGTATCTTGTAAAACTCTTTGTTGATTTTCCTTGAGAACACACCATTAGATTAGGCCATTGATAAATCATGTTTTTTGTAGGTTAAGATATCAAATACCCAGTGTGTTAGGATTGATATCAAGGCACAAGCTATGACATTAGATATCTGATATCACGGGATGTGTGCTTGCCTATAAATACAACACTTGGATGCATGAATCAAAAGAAGTTTCATTCCATTCTTAGGTAGACTTTTGTAGTTTGTTTTCGTAGCTTTAGTAATACAGTGAATGCCCAAGGTGTGGTGTTGAGCAATTGTACGAAATCTTTATTCGAGTGAAGTGTACTTGGGCATAGTTCATGACTAGAAATAAAGATCGAGATTGCTTTTCATCATTGCAGAACCCTTTTAGTTTTGCTATTTTACTTAGCATAGTTTTTAGTATTTTCTTAGTTTAATAATTTACATTTACAAGTACTTTATTTGTTCATTAGTAAAGTGGAATGAGTACAACTCGTTTTGAGCATTTAAGTGTAATCGTTTGCTAATCCTAGTAGTGTTATTGCTTGGTTCACCTAGTAGTATAATGCTTGGTAACCTAGTAATGGTTACATGAGCTCAAGGCATGTATGGTAAGCTAGGACCGGATGCTCATCGCTCTAGGCTAGAATAGATTTACATTGTTATCATTACTTAGACTTAGGACTACATTTCATTCCCAATTATGTTTATCACTAGGAGTAATTAGGGCCAAACAACATCAATTATCATATGTCTCACTTTGGACTAAACCATATGTGACAAAGCTAGCACTAGTCCAAGTGGGAAGACAAATCCTACGATCAATGCTTAATGATCGAGATGCCACAACTAGTAGAATTTGATTGGATTGCACATGAACACTTGTGATTCGTATGGTTGGACATAGGGGTACTTGCTACTCATCAGCCGTATGCACAAATCTTGTTGCTCTAACCAAAACATAGGTTACATTGCAATGGTTTCAAACAACATTATATATGACATCTAGGACTTGAGATTCGTCAATTAGCCCAAAGAAACCCGTTCTTTTAAGGGCCCTCAAACCCTTTCTGATAGTGTTGTAAATTGATGGGTGGCTATGAAAGAAAATTTAGCATATGGTTATTTTTAAAGATTGCTTTTGAAAGTTAATTTTCCAATGTCACAATGTTAATAAAATGGAGATCAAAATTAAGCAAGAAAATAAAGTTTTGGTTGATACATAAATTAAAAAATATATATAAAAAATTTCTTAAACATTCCAAAAGCAAGATAATATATTAAATTAAGAAAAAACATTTTTCATTGTTTTGATTGAACAATGAGATGTTACTTTAGTAGTAAGACTCTTGATTTTAAAGCTTTGAATTGGTAAACACTAGCAAGTTATAAAATTGTAATTTGACTATATATCTTAAAGTATACCACAAGACTATATATCTTAAAGTGTACATTAAACTACACCAACACTAATATTAAAACTAACCACATCTTATAAAAGGACCGGTTTGAACATAAAAATGTTCTAAAATTTTGGACTTTTTAAACCGCTTCGCATACAGCCATACATCGTCAATTTCTAGCCATGCTTTCCAATGAAAGAGGAAACAAATACATGCTAATGTGCTTTCTGTGATGGTAATTAGCAGTGAAATAGTCGGTTTTAATAATAGCGGTGAAATAGTCAGCATCACAGAAACCCAGTAACAACTCTTCTCATCTTCGGCCTTCCCGCCGATGTGAAGCCCTGCGAGATTTACAATTTTTTTTTTTTTTTTTCTTTTTTGCTGGAGACCAAGATCTGAATCCTACCAGCGCAGGCCTAACGCCCACAGCTCACAGGTGAATCTCAGTTTTTTAAATTTCTTTTAATCTCTTGATTTTTTATTTTCAGAAAAATTTGTTTTTTAGACTTTTTCAAATTTTATGGATCTCTTGAGAGAGTGTTGTAAATGGTTAACTGGGTGAGCTTATTCGGGAACGATAAGACTGTTGGATAATGTTTGGAATAGTGAAAATTGATTGCATTCACTATTCACGGGCATAGCAAATGTGTGGCTTATTAACGACTATCTTGTACTGTTTATCAATATGTAACAGAAAGTTGCGTTTGTGGTGTTCTTCGAGTACGAACAGGCGCTATTAGCAAAACAAGCTCTCAATGTAAGTAGTTAATTTAAGTTATTAAAAATTGGTTTCATTTTTTTAACATGCTTGGGAAATGTAATTGGGCCGTATTGTTCATTATGATGAAATCTTAAGTATACATAATGAAATGACAGTAGGAAATTAATGTTTACGAAGAAGCAGTTTGGCCTTTGGACATAATTTACGTAATAAAGAAAAGTATATGATGCAAAGTGAGATCATGGTGCACATAATTTTCCTTATTTCTCTCAAATGGTTTTCTTCTCCTTATTGACTCCTCAAGTCTTGAACTTCAACAATCCCTTACAAAGCATTTATTGAAACTGAAAACAAAACTTATATGCAGTCTATAGCATTTATTGAAACTAAAAACTGAAATTTTATTTAGTTTGTATTGGTCTACATTTTGTGAGTTTTAAAAATATCATTAAGCAAATTACCAAGGATTCTTGGTAACATTTGAAATAAATCAACCAAATTTTCAACTTTAATATTCCATCTCTCTAATATGCTCCAATGTAGAATGTTGTTGGAAGATGTGGTATTTATCTTTAATGCTATTTGTATTGCAAAGTTGGTATATTTGTTACTCATGAGGAATTCTATGTCATCTACCTGTTTCAACTCTCAGATGATGAGATCCCATGCATGCTCTACTAATTGTGCATTGTAATTGATGAGAAATAGTAGCAGATAAATAATTTGTTTATAAATAGAAATGTTTATAATTTCTTTATAGATGGTAAATAATAACGTGGATCTAGACTTGACAGTTGCAAAATTGCACATTTGCAAGAAAGAAAAAAAGTATTTTCTAAAAACAAAGTAGCAGACTAGCATTCCCAAATAATTTTCTTATGTAAATGTTTTACGATCTAATGACCAACCCAAATAATTTTCTTATGTAAATGTTTTATGATCTAATGACCAACTGGTAAAATTTTTTAAAATGCACATGTACAAGATATTGCTAACCAAGGCTTCTCTGCCCACTCTTGAGTTTATGAACCAGCATATCATTGTCATGTCCTAGCGAAGTTAGCTTCTTTGCTTTGAAATGTGATGTTGTTGTGCGTAGCCTTGTTAACTGCTACATTTTGAAATGTGTCATCAAGGACCAGGAGTAGCTTGTTATTTTGCATATTTCATTGCTTATCTATGATGTATATTGAAGACACTCTTTTACCTGGGCCATGTATTTGAAATAAGTTTATGTAAAGTAGCTTCATCCTGTAGTTATTTTTTTGAAATGTCTCTTCTTCATCTTATGACAACTATTTTATGAATTCTAGATGTGACTTGATCCTGAGACTGGTGCAACACTCCATCTTGAGGTTGCAAGAAACAATTCTCATAATAAAAGACCAAGACTTGGTAAGTGCTATTTGGAGAGCCTATAATATTTTGTTTGAAGGACTACATATTTACTGGACATTACATTTGGCAAATGTAATGACGGGATAATGTTAGTTTTGCAAGTAGTTACAAACATGAACATAATAATATAGATTTTAGACAAGCATTTTTGGGAATGATGAAGATTAAACCTATTTCCCAAGGTTTCTACATAGACTTTAGGAAATGGAACAAATAACATATAATGTAGTTTGAATTTTCAGGATTAGCAGCATCACCATCATCATATTAGCCTTATTCCATTTACAAGGATTGACTATATGAATATTTTTTTTGCCATTCATTTCTATTAAGAGCCAAATAAACATCAATACCCAAATTTGGATGTCTTTGTTTATGTTCACAAACCATGTATATTTAGCACTACGTATCTATAGGACAGTACATTTGGAAAATGTAATGATGGGATAATGTTAGTTTTGCAAGTAATGACAAATATGGACATGATAATACAGATTTTAGACAGATTTTTTTTATCATAAAGATTAAATCTATTTTCCCAAGGTTTCTACATAGATTTGGAAGATGAAATAAATAGAATATAGTGTGTTTGAATGTTTAGGATTAGCATCATTATCATCATCATCCTAGCTTCATTCCAACTATAGGGGGTTAGCTATATGAATTCTTTTCTACCATTCACTTTTATTAAGAGCAAAGAAAGCTTTAATACCCAAATATTAGATGCCTTTTGTTGAGTTTGCAAACCCATGTATATTTAGGTCTTGATGAGCGGTGAGGTATCCCTACGCTCAACCATATGAATACGAGCATCCATGCATGATCCGGTCGAATTCCAAGGACTAAGTGCTTATGCGTCTTTGTGGAACAAGAATGGGTTGATCAATCATTGTCTTCCCAAGCTTACTTGTATCTCACGATTGTATGGTTAAGTAAACTTGAGGCATATGATTTTTATACTTTTTTGTGTTTTTATGTCCTACTGCTAATAAGGGAGGAGAGAGATAACTAAGTAACTAATTTAATTTGACTACTTATTAACTAGGCTTTAATTGATCCTAATACCAGTATTCGTTCTCACTTGCTATACACATCCTGAACCAGTGCAACACTACTGGGAATACCAAATGCTAATCATTACTTGGTTACCAACTGTTACACACATGTTTGAAGTGATCGTACAATGTGTGCTTACTTAGGAGAGTTGTAGGATGAGAGAGAATCATTAATTAACTAAGGAAAGAATTAAGTACTAGTAATTAACATTAATGAATCTATTCTGAATGCTGCAAGGTTTATCACAAAGTTCATCTTTATTGCCGTACACAAGGTGTGCTCAGGTACACAATGCTCGAATAAAGATCCGTTCACTTTACGACTGCTACTGCGGGCACGCAGAAATAATTCTAACTCTAAGAGAAAGAAAAAGCAAGAGTTTGGGTAAGGGACTAAGACTAACTATGCAAACCAAGTGCGCTTACCTCTTATTTATAGGCAACAAGGCAGGCCACGATATCATGTACGTGATATCGAATGGAAGGCCATGATATCGCGTATGCGATATCGCGGACGTGATATTGTGGCTCATCATACTCCCACGATTGAATGAAAACTTGTCCTCGAGTTCCTTACAAAATATTGGGAAGGTATGAGATTATTGACTGAATGAGAACTGACAACGATAGGGAATAACATACTCAAAGTGCTCGGTGAACAGATTGACAAACATATTACAACATTGGTGTTGACATCCTTTGTGGTGAACATTGTACATGGATGACATTTAGACCTTCACTTGACAGCTTGAAGAGAAAAAGGGAGAAAAGAAAATGAGGTGTGTTGCTGCCAATGCCGAGATTGCGCCCTCTGTTGTTGATCCATAGCCACGCAACTAGACTTGTTCCTGGGGTAAACGTTCTAGCTCCAGTCCATCCCGAGTGCTTCCTCCTATTCTAGTCCATAGTTTGTGTAATCGCCATCTGCACAGACAACACACTCATGAATGAGCAAGGATAAGTAAGCTATAATGCAATTGATACCTTACCTCGATATAAAGTGCATTGGTTGGGTTGTGGTTATGGCCAAAATTGGGTTAGAGGTTTAATACTGATAACTACCCAAGGTGTAGGGGTTAGGTAAGTAGTAGAATGGAGAAATTGAAAAATTTGTGCCAAGGCCCCCACAACTAAGAGCGAACCTCCGGTAGCAATAAGATGAAAAAATATAAGGAACAAGAAAGATGGGAAAAATAACAATGGCAAAGCTAATAAAGTGGATGTTAAAGATGGGGATGAAACGAGAAATGGTTGATTGCAGAGAATGTTTAAGGAAAAGAACTTAATAATTACACTAAAAAGGAATGCCAGTGGGTCCTCCCCAAAGCAGGCTCATGCCCTTTATGCCTTGACAAACCCACAAACCAAAGAGTCCATAGGCTCTAGGAATGGCATTTGGAAGCAAGAGTTAAAAAACTTACCCACAAGAATTTACCAAGGAAAAACAATGCATCAACCAAGATATGGACTAATCATAAAATCGGTAATGAGGTGGAAAATGAAAAGAAATATTGAGAGTAGAAATGAAATGGAATCCCAAGAGCAAAGTTGTGTAAAGTCCCTTGTGTATGTCATGGTTAATGTGATTGAGTAGAACTCATTCCAAATCCGGACTCAAACCAACCACACTCAATGAACTTGCATGAATACACTTGGCCAATCCATCTTCTTGAAGCAACAAGAATGCCTTCACAACGAGTCACCACCATCCCAAGGAGAGCGAGATGGAGAAGCAGGAAGCAAGAAAGGGCCTTAGTTAGAGGGAACCTTCAAGCATGGGTAACATGTCTTTCTAGTGCCATAACTAGTGCTTGTAGCCCATATTGCTATATTATGTCTAAGGGGTGTGCTTTGAATTCCCACTTTTCTCTTTTTTTTTTTGCATGAGAACCACACCATGCAAAGACTTATTTTTATTCACTCAGCTTCCTGATATTTGATCGATGGCGAAATGGCAGAAAACCCAAGAAAAAGCATCCAAGGACCCAAAAGAATGGCCAGCACAAATGCATCGAATCTCCTTGAAGTCACACCCTTTTCAACCATTGAGTCCTTCCTTTAGTTTGAAAAATACCAAGCCACCAATTTATTAAGAAGTTGATTAGAAAAAAGGGACTGTATAGTTCCAAGCCAAGGGAGACCACAGAGTTGAATGGATGAATGGACGACGTGGACTAATTGCTTGTTTTATCAAAAGAACCATATCATAATATCAACATCATAATTCAGAGGTAAAACCAAACATTAGCAATCAATAGTATATAATTCAATCCACCATCTTAATGACTGTTCATCTCTTGGTGTAATGACCCTCACAAGGACCCTCATGAGCATCTTGGAGAATTCACAGTTGATCTACATCGAGAACATACCATTAGACCAAGCCATCAAGACATACTTTGTAAAGTTACCCATTGATTTCCATAAAATACTTGGCTCGGTGAAAAAACTATTATTTCTTTTTAGCATCAAACCCTTGTGGTGTTTGTTGTGTAAGGAGATAGGTGAGAATGCTACTATACCAGTTTGTGTCCGTGGTTAATTGATTATTCACTACATTTGCAAAGAGGAGTTCATCTGGGAAATAATCAGAAATTGGATACTCATCCTCTTTGTTATCCCATTGCAACTGAGATAAATGATCAGCAACTATGTTCTCGATGCCTTTATGATCGATCATCGTAAGATTGAACTCTTGTAAGATTACAATCCATCGTGTGATGCAAGGGCTTATCATTGGTTTGTTCATTAGGAACCTTATTGCACTATGATCTGTGTGTATGAATACTTATAGCCCAAGACATAGTGCCTAAAGTTTTCTAGTGCAAACACTACAACCATTAATTCTTTCTCTATTGTAGTGTAGTTAATTTGTGCACTAGTGATACTTCTACTTGCACAGTGGATGTAATAAGGATGTTTTTGATCATCTAACTATGTAAGTACAGCTCCTAAAGCATAGTTGGACATGTCAGTCATTATGTGGAACAACCTAGATCAATTAGGAGCTTGTAGGATAGGTGTTTCTACTAGCTTCTATTTTAAAGTTTGGAAAGCTAGTTCACATTTCCTAGTCTATTCGAAAGGTACGTCCTTTTTACTTAGTTTAACCAATGGTTTTGCAACCTTTGAAAAGTTCTGAATAAACCTTCTGTATTGTCTAGTTTGTCGAAGGAATGATTGGATATCTTTTACAATTTCTGGTTGACGAGTAATTCCTTGGATAACTTTGATCTTTTTGGGGTCTACCTCTATCCTTGTTCATGAAATTTTATGCCCTAGTATGATGTCTTCTTGGACCATCAAATGGCTTTTTTGCTAGTTGAGCCGTAAATTGGTTTCTACACATCATTTTAATACTTGCTCTAACTGGTCCAAGGCTTGATCAAAGTTTGCTTCGTAGGTGGAGAAGTCATCCATGAAGACCTCCACACGATTTCCTATTTGCTGCTAGAATATGCTTAGATTTAATCATTGAAATGTTGCAGGGGCATTGCACAAGCTAAACGACATCTGTTTGTATGCAAATGTTCCCCAAGGACTGGTGAACGTAGTCTTGGCTTGGTCTTTTGGGGCTATTTGTATTTGGTTGTATCGACTGTACCCATCCAGAAAACTATAGTAGTAATGCCCTGTGATGATGTCTAAGACTTGGTCAATGAATGGCAATGGAAAGTGGTCCTTGAATGTTGCCATGTTTAGTAGCCTGAAATCTATGCACATCCTCCATTTGCCTCTCTTTTTGGGCATTATAACTAAGGGGCTAATCCATTCGCTATTAGCAATGGGGTAGATGAACCCAACTTTTAGAAGCTGTTCAATTTCTTCCTTAACTACTTGCTTCAGCTTTGGGTTCAATTGCCTCCACGGTTGTCTTTGAGGCTTCATGGAGGGGTCGGTGTAAATTCAATGTTGGCATATCCTAGGATCTATTCCAGTTAATTTAGGATATGACCAAGGGAAGGCTTTCGACCATTTATTTATCACTTTTTACAGTCTTTCTTCTTGTTGAGGAGCAAGCTTCGCGTTAATAATTACCGGTTTTCCATTTTTAAGAAATGTGTATTTCATGTCATTGGGTAATGGTTTTAGCTCAAGGGGCTCTTGCTTAAACTTATTAGGGATTTCCAACTTCCCCTAGTTGATATTTTCAAGGTCAAGACTTGGAAGTTGGCGATGGACTGACTCTAATGTGTTTATGCTATCAATGTAAGCACAAGTCAAGCCCTCAGTTGGTTCCATGCATATAGTTGAACTACTCTCTTGTTCAGGTGTTAGCCGCTAGGTGCCTTCTTGTCTAGCAATGTGCACACTAATTGCATGCAAGCAATGTTAAACGTTGTACAAACCATGACTTCTACATGCAATTACACCTTATGTCACTGTATGTGATGCATGGAACTTTCTTCTTCTCAAACTTTCCAAATGTATTTTCCTTTGATATTTCCAGGGAAAGATCATGGATTCCTAGGTGTGCATCAATTGTGCTTAGCCATGCTCTTTCCATTATGATTGGGAAGTTTCCCTTATCGTTGTTTACTTGAATCACTAGGAAGTTGGTAGGATACGACCACCCATAAATAATGATGACAATGTGTCCTCCACTAGTCCCAATGGGATAGTGATGGACTAGTCGGCCAACTCTAAATGAATGTTACTCTTTTTTAGTAGAGGTAGGTTCTAGGCCTTGTACATTTCTTGAGAAATCAAGTTGACATCAAAACCTGAATCCAAAAGAGCTTTGCACGGCTCATTTCCAACAATTTGTAGATATATCAGAGGACTACCAGGATCAAAGAATTTCTTAGGAAGATGGCTAGCGTTTATCCAATTGGTGACGACATGAGTTAACATGACCATATGCATTAAGCTTGATTTTTGGGTTGAAGGGACCTCCGAAGCTTCAAGTAATAGTGAGGTGGTTGAAGAATCAGTTGCTTGTGGTTGCAGCGGCTTAGTTAGACTGTTGGTTCTAAAGAAAGGTCTTTTCTTCATGTGGTTGTTAGAACCAACAGTAGGTTGAGGGTTAATAGCCCTTGTGGCATTACATTGTTGTGGCTGGGTAGGGAGTTCACCCTGCATAGCTGGAGCAGGTGGTAATGGAGTTAAGGGTGGAAGAGGTGCAGTTAGATGAGAAGGATGGTATGTTTGTGGAACATGGCCCCTAGGAGAAGGAGTCCTATAATACTCATGAGCTTGGTAGTGAGGTTGAGGAGTAACGTGACCAGTAGAGTCACATGGAGAGATTGATTGCTGCATGTAATATCCATATGGGTCAGGTTGCTGGTAAGGATACTGTTGCCTTGGTGGTGGTGGTCCCCATGATTATGGGTATTGCCATTATTGATACTTCTTGATCGGTTGTGGTGGAATTTCACTTGGATAATACATTAAGGGTTGGTGGAACTATCTTGAGTTACCTTGAGGATAAGGTAACCTTCAGGGTGTTTGCATTTTGTTTAATCATGAGTTGAGTGCATACCCCTCAGACTCTTGCAAATATGAGATTAGAGGGCAACATCCCTTAGGATGGTCATATTGGCATATCTTGCATCCACTATCATTGTCCGTATCTGAATTCACAACCTCCTTGATGATGGCAACTTTGCCCTTACCCTTGTTATGTGCATGTTCAGTTTCTCTTTTTTTTCTTTTTTTGTGATCACTACCTTGCTCTCTAGACTCCTCGACTATTTTAAGAATAGTTTGATATCTATCATCTAGGGAATCCCACATTTGGTCTACCTTTGCTGATACTTCTGATGCTAATTTTTGGATAGGCAAGGTTTTCCTATTTACCATCTCTTCGAGTGGTGACTCTTCTTCATCCTCACAGAATCTTACTCCCCTCTTTCAGAGGGAAGGATCTCTGTTATATTCCTCCGCGCTATCTCTTTTCTATAACTCACCTTCTTCTTTAGCAACTTGCTCCAATAATCTTTGTACTTAATGGGTCCTAAGCTTGGATAGTCTTCGTTGGGCATAAGTCCCAAGGGTTCTTCATGTTTCATGCCTAAGTCCATCTATGAGATGGTGTAGTTGATCCCTCTGTGAATAACCATGGTTGGGACAACAATGTAACAATGCATAATATCAGCCCATGGCAGCATTCAAGGGTTCATGTCCTTCTTGTTTCTAGCCTTGGATTTGCTTTTGCAAGTTGGACACTCAGGAGTACATTTGGTACTTATTGTTGAACAATTCTAACATGGTACCCCACCTACGAATGGATTATGGTTTTAAGGACCGGTACCAGCTCTCCGCTTCTTTGACTAGTGTCCATGGAAACAACTTAAGTTTTTGCCATTCTCTTTCTATGTTTTGTAAGGCACATGCATCATGAAATGCTTGTAGATGATTTTGAGAATCAGTGTTGTACCCCCCTTCAAATTGTGGGATGTTGTTCATGTCTAATCTCTTGATCCTACTATGTTTTTGGTGCCTTGTTGGGATTCTAACAGCCTCAGTTATGTCTAGCATACTTCGAGTAGCGAGTAGGAGTTCATCGTGATCATCCCGTTTGTGGCGTCTATGATGCCTATGTTGTTCCCTACTCTCCCTTCTTTCACGTTGTGTTTCTCTAGAGTGCCCTCGTTTCCTTTCTTGACTATTTTGTCTACGACTCTCGTTTTGCCTACCCTTATCCTCATGGTCTTTTTCTTTGTGATTGCATCCAGATCCTGAAGGAGAGGATGAAGGAGATGATGAAGGTGAAGAAGAAGGAAGACCATCACCATGTCAGTGCCTGCTTCCTTCTCTTTGATGGTTGTGGTCTTGATCATGATTACGATCAAAATGTCCATCTTTGTCATGTGTTCGTGTTCCTTTTTTAGACCCTTTATGTCTATCAATACCAAAATCTGGGTTATGGATAGTTGAGTAAAGATTCTGATACCCAACCCCTTGACCGAAGTCAATGGGAGAAACATCATTGTGTGGTCGACTTCTTGAGGCAAGTTCACCACCCTCATTGTCACTTAGGACATGTGGGACATTCTGCGACAACTTTCCCTTCATGGATTCATGATGTCTCTCTTGTTGTAAATATTTTTGATGCTATGCCTCCGTGGGTCGATACTCTCTCGAGTCATGATCATGCACAACGTACTTTGCCTATAAGTGCTGCATACCAATTCGTGTGAGATCACGAAGAAGCATGCCCGGGATAGAGCAATCTAGAGGTAACACTATGTTAGCTTCTAAATCTTGCCAATGCAGTTGTTCATCTTGGTGAAGGATAAAGGTAAAGTTCGTTACATATTCATTGGGATGAACATATACCACATGAAATTGTTGAGGGACTGGTAGATTATCATGTGTACTATGCCTTCGATTGTTCCTTGTATCAGACCTAGGTGGTGAAACACTTTCGTACGAAGAAGGAGACATGATTGTTTATTCAGTATGCAATGTATTATTATTTATTATTTTTCTTTAACCAACCCCAAGGGTTTGTTCCAACGATGTGAAAGATTTCCTATGTTCTGGTTAGCACACAAAGAACAAAGTCCCCAGCAGCGACACCTATGATGAGCCCTGAGGTATCCCTACGCTCAACCATATGAATACAAGCATCCATGCATGATCTGGTTGAATTCCAAGGACTAAGTGCTTATGTGTCTTCGTGGAACAAGAATGAGTTGATCAATCGTTATCTTCCCAAGCTTACTTGTATCTCACGATTGTATGGTTAAGTAAACCTGAGGGATAGGATTTTTATACTTTTTTGTGTTTTTATGTCTTGCCGCTAATAAGGGAGGAGAGAGATAACTAAGTAACTAATTTAATTTGACTACTTATTAACTAGGCTCTAATTGATCCTAACACCAGTATTCGTTCTCACTTGTTATACACATCCTGAACTAGTGCAACACTATTGGGATTACCAAACGCTAATTGTTACTAGGTTACCAAGTGTTACACGCATGCTTGAAGTGATTGTTTTGTGTGTGCTTACTTAGGATAGTTGTAGGGTGAGAGAGAATCATTAATTAACTAAGGAAAGCATTAAGTAATTGTAATTAACATTAATTAATCTATTCTAAATGCTGCATCGTTTATCACAAAGGTCATCTTTATTGCTATATAGAAGGTGTGCTTAGGTACACAATGCTCAAATAAAGATCCGTTCACTTTATGACTTCTATTGTGGGCATGCAAAAATAATTCTAACTCTGAGAGGAAGAAAAGGCAAGAGTTTGGATAAGGGACTAAGACTAACTATGCAAACCAAGTGCGCCCACCTCTTATTTATAGGCAACGAGGCAATCCACAATATCATGTACGTGATATCGCATGGAAGGCCACAATATCACGTACGTGATATCACATGGTTGAACGATGCTCTTTGGGCATACCACTCCACATGGAAACTCCCTATAGGCTACTCTCCCTATGAGTTAGTGTATAGTAAATTACCAATGCTTCCCATTCAAATTGAGCTTTGTACACTATCCATGGCATGTGACCTCAACCTTGACCTCGATCTAGCATAAAAATAACGGTTGATGAGTCTTAACCTACTAGATGAGAACCGATTGGCCACCCTGTCATCTAACAAATTACACAAGTACTTCAATAAACAACATCATGACCTAAGAATTAGGAAAGTTAAATATCAATCAGGAGATAAGGTTCTCTACTAGAATCCCACACATGTGCCACAATGTACCAAATTTCAAACGTTGTGTGAAGGACCTTATGTCATTCATGCAACTTTTCCTTCAGGGGTCATGATGATATACAAACCTAAGAGCCCAGATAAGAAACTGTTGGTCAACATCCAATAAACCAAACCTTTTCATGAGCTTAGAATAGCCGGTACTCATACTACTTCTGTTGGTGGACAACCTTGCTCGTTAGTTTGGATCTCCTCCTTCCAACTTAGTTGTGGGGGAGATGGCCACCTATGCCAACCATTCTAGGCCCTCAGCCCTTTTTGTATTTTTTGTTTTATACATTTTTGTTTTACACATTTCTTCAATCTTTCTTATTTTTGTTTTTGTTTTACATCATCGTTCACATTTTTACTATTTATTTGTTTGGTTGATTTACTTTCATTCATCATACAATAAGTGCTCTTGATGGTGGATTGAATTATATACTATTGATTGCTAATGTTTGGTTTTTACCTCTGAATTATGATGCTGATATTATGATATGGTTCTTTTGATAAAATAGGCAATGAGTCCACGTCGTCTATTCATCCATTCAACTCTATGGTCTCCCTTGGCTTGGAACTATACAGCCCCTTTTTTCTAATCAACTTCTTAACAAATTGGTGGCTTGGTATTTTTCAAACTCAAGAAAGGACTCAATGGTTGAAAAGGGTGTGACTTCAAGGGGATTTAATGCATTTGTGCTGGCCATTCTCTTGGATCCTTGGATGCTTTTTCTTGGGTTTTCTGCCATTTTGTCATTGATCAAATATCAGGAAGCTAAGTGAATAAAAATAAGTTTTTGCATGGGGTGGTTCTCACGCAAAAGAGAGAGAGAGAGAGAGAGAAGTGGAAATACAAAGCACACCCCTCAGACATAATAAAGCAATATGGGCTACAAGCACTGGTTATGGCACTGGAAAGACATGTTATCCATGCTTGAAGGTTCCTTGTAACTAAGGCCCTTTCTCGCTTCCTGCTTCTCCATCTGGCTCTCCTTGGGATGGTGGTGACTCTGTGTGGAGGCATTCTTGTTGCTTCAAGAGGATGGATTGGTCGAGTATATAGATGTAAGGTCACTGAGTGTGGTTGGTTTGAGTCCAGATTTGGAATGAGTTCTACTCAATCACATTAACCATGACACACACAAGGGACTTTACACAACGTTGCTTTTGGGATTCCATTCCATTTCTACTCTCCATCTTTCTTTCCATTTTCCACCTCATTGCTAGTTTTATGATTAGTCCATTTCTTAGTTGGTGCATTGTTTTTCCTTGGTAAATTCTTATGGGTAAGTTTTTTAACTCTTGCTTCCAAATGACATTCCTAGAGCCTACAGACTCTTTGATTTGTGGGTTTTTCAGGGCATAAAGGGCATGAGGCTACTTTGGGGAGGACCCATTGACATTCCTTTTTGGTGTAATTATTAAGTTCTTTTCCTTAAACATTCTCTACAATCAACCATTTATTGTTTCATCCCCATATTTGACATCCACTTTATTGGCATTACCGTTGTTATTTTTCGCATCTTTCTTGTTCCTTATATTTTTTCATCTTATTGCTACTGGAGGTTCGCTCTTAGTCATGGGGGCCCTGGCATAAATTTTTCAATTTCTTCAGTCTACTACTTGCCTAACCCCTACACCTTGGGTAGTTATCAGTAATAAACCTCTAACCCAGTTTCTACCATAACCACAACCCAGCCAATGCGCTTTATATCAAGGCAAGGTATTAGTTGCATTATGGCTTACTTATCCTTACTCATTTGTAACTGTGTTGTGTGTGCAGATAACGATTACACAAACTATGGACTAGAATAGGAGGTAGCACTCGGGATGGATTGGAGCTAAAACGTTTACGCTAG
This sequence comes from Gnetum montanum, assembly GCA_015680685.1. Taxonomy (NCBI): domain Eukaryota; kingdom Viridiplantae; phylum Streptophyta; class Gnetopsida; order Gnetales; family Gnetaceae; genus Gnetum; species Gnetum montanum. The sequence continues at coordinate 102,427 of MNCI01023402.1, read as the reverse complement.
GAACAAGTTTGGTCGCATGGCTATGGATAAACAATGGAGGGCGCAATCTTGGCATTGGTAGCAACATGCCTCATTTTCTTTTCTCCCTTTTTTTCTTCAAGCTATCAAGTGAAGGTCTAGATGTCATCCATGTACAATGTTCATGACAAAGGGTGCGAACACCAATGTTGTGATATGTTTGTTGATCCGTTCACTAGGCACTTTGAGTCTGTTATTCCCTGTCGCTGTCAATTCTCATTTAGTCAATAATCCCATACCTTCCCAATATTTTGCAAGGAACTCGAGGATGAGTTTTCATTCAATCATGGGGGTATGATGAGCTGGGATATTACGTCTGTGATATCATGTACATGATATCGTGGCCTTCCATGCGATATGACATATGTGATATCGTGGCCTGCCTCGTTGCCTATAAATAAGAGGTGGGCGCACTTGGTTTGCATAGTTAGTCTTAGTCCATTAGCCAAACTCTTGCCTTTTCTCCCTCTCAGAGTTAGAATTATTTCTGCGTGCCCGCAGTAGGAGTCATAAAGTGAACAAATCTTTATTCGAGAATTGTGTACTTGAGTACACCTTGTGTACGGTAATAAAGATGAACTTTGTGATAAACCTTGTAGCATTTAGAATAGATTAATTAATGTTAATTACTATTACTTAATGCTTTCCTTAGTTAATTAATGATTCTCTCTCATTGTACAACTCTCCTAAGTAAGCACACATAGTATGATCACTTCAAGCATGCACGTAATAGTTGTTAACCCAGTAACGATTAGCATTTGGTAATCCCAGTAGTGTTACACTGGTTCAAGATGTGTACGGAAAGTGAGAATGGATATTGGTGTTAGGATCAATTGGAGCCTAGTTAATAAGTAGTCAAATTAAATTAGTTACTTAGTTATCTCTCTCCTCCCTTATTAGTAGCAGGACATAAAAACACAAAAAGAATAAAAATCATATGCCTCAAGTTTACTTAACCATACAATCGTGAGATACAAGTAAGCTTGGGAAGACAACTATTTTTTTGTAGTCAAGACTTCTTAGATTTATCCATCAAAACAATATCATCAACAAATATAATGTATTAAGGGATATCATTTTGAATTTCTTTAGGTAGCTTATCCATAATAATGGCAAATAAATTAGGGCTTAGAGTAGAGACTTGGTGTAGTCCTACATTCATAGGAAAGTTAGTAGTCTTTCTAGAGATGATGCAAACTTAAGTTGTTGCTCCATCACACATAGCTTGGATTGCCTTTGTGTATCCAATTTGAATGTAATTTCTCTTTAATGCTCATTGAATAGTCTCTCAAGAAATTCCATCATAAGCTTTCACCAAGTTAATGAAAATGATATGCAAATTCCTCTTACATTTTAATTTCTCCATCAACTAGCTTAATAAGAAAATAACTTCTATAGTTGACCTTCGAGACATAAAATCAAACTATTTCTTAGAAATAATTGATTTTTCTTTGAACATTGTTTTGTAACTATTTCCCATAACTTCATGATGTGACTCATAAGCTTGATGGTGTTATAGTTCCTTTAGTTTTGGATGTTACCCTTGTTCTTGTAGATGGGTACTATATTGTGTCTTCTTTGGCATTTCCCCTTTGTATTGGTGAATTAATTTTTTAGGCAACCCTATATTTTCCATAAACTTTTATAACTCTATTAGGATACCATTTGGCCCTGTCGCTTTACCATTTTTCATCCTTATAAAGACGTTCTTTACTTCAAAGACACATATATGGTTGGTCACTACTATGTTTGTCTCAATATCTTGAACTTCCTCTTGAGGAAAATCTTTGCTAAGTAGCTCCTAAAAATATATCTTTGCTTGCTCCAAAATTTCCTTATTAGAAATCAAAATATTTTCATCCCTTGATACACTAATATTATTAATGCCCTTGCACCTCTTTTTCAAGTTTTGACTAGCTTGTAAATTTATTGTTCACCCTCCTTAATTCATAGCTTCTGATAAAAGGAATTGAAAGTGCTAAGTTTAGCCTTGATCAATTTCTTCTTTGTCCCATACTTCACTAGTTTGTATTTTTCAAAATTTCCTTGTCTCTTACTTTGTTGCCACTCATTGAAACATGTATTATCATTGCATTTCCTCTTTCCACCTCCATCTTTTCTTTTAGATATACTTATTCCTTTTTGAAACCTCAAGGATGTCCTTCCCTATGTTCTCAATATAGCTTCTCATTTTATTCCAACTATTTTTCACATATAAGGTCAAATCCCAAAGTCCTATTATAAGCAATCTATCCTTGAATTGTAATGCCTTATCTTCTTTTAGATTCTACTATTTTATATGAGACATTTCTTTCCTAGAGTCTTTGTTGGTACCACCATTGATAGCCATATCCATCATTATAAGTTTGTATTCGGTTGTATTGATTTCACTTGGAATGACTTTGCAATCCTTACAAGCTCTCAATTCTCTCTTTCTTACCATGGTATAGTCTATTTGAGTTGAGTTTCTTTTGTTCATGAAAGTCATCAAGTGTTTAGGCCATTTGTTGAAATAAGTATTGGCTATTGCAAGATCATACGTTTGCACAAACTTGAATATAGACTTCCCCATCTCATTTCTCTCTCCAATGCCATGTTTTCCATGAACCCTCTTATAACTTTTTCTTGTTGCTTCCCCATGTCTATTGAAATCTTCTCCAATAAGGATACCTACATTCTTTGCTATTTGTTGCATAAGCCTATACTAAGAATCTTGGAAGGTTTGTTTAACATCCCCTGAAACAAACTGAGGTAAATAGACACTTTGGATATTAATAACTCATTTTTCTAAGACAATCTTAGTGCTGATGATTCAATCACCTCTTCAGGTAACTTATACGACTTTTTCCTTCATCTCTTAATCTACCATTATCCCTACTTCGTTTTAACATTCTCTCCCCCCATCATAAAAAAGCTTAAATTCTTTATGAATGTCTTTTTCTTTCTCTAATTTCCATTTAATTCCCTATAAGCAAGCAATGTTGAGCCCATGTTACTGCTAAAAAATATTAATGTGCTTATCCATAATAAGCAGATATGCTGGTATTACTATGATATTTAAAAACTAAACTATGATAACATTGTAAAAATATACAAGTTAAATGATCATGATTAATTCCATGATGTGATGGAGGGACAGGTAGGTGATTCCATTATAGTTTTTACAACTTGATGTATAAATTAACATCAGCCTAAAATCATATTTTTATTGTTATTGTAGTGTTGCTTATAGAGTTGAATTTTGAACCTAATGATTATAAAAAAAAACTCTAAGCATTGATAGATTAGAAATTTGGCATTTCCACTTAATGACTTTCAAGTTTTGAAGTGTTTAGTCTTCCATTATTCTCTGTTTATTCATGTTTTGAAGAGTGTATTCTCTTTTTAAAATTTCTTTTCATTGGTTCATACAAATTAGCGTTTCTTTTGGGTTTCCTCTATCTAGAGGGTAATAAAAAATCTGAGATTGATTGACTTGTGTGTAAATAAAGACTAATTTTTAGAGAGAATGAATGGTTATAACTACTTGGTTATCATAATAAACTTTCATGAAGTTTCCATAAGGTAGTTTAAGTTTTGAAAGTAACCTCTATAGCCACATGATTTCACAAATACTTAGCTATTGCTCTAAATTTAGCTTCTGCACTACTCCTTGCGACTACCAATTGCTTCTTACTCTACCATGTGACCAAGTTTCCCCAAACATAGGAGCAGTATCCACTGGTTGATTTTCTATCAGTGGGAGATCTTGCCTAATTGGCATCAGTGTAGATGTTGATATTTCTATTGTTAGTTTTCTTGAATAACAACCCTTTTCTTGGTGTCATTTTGAGATATTTGAGAATGTGATAGACTGCATCAAGATGATCTTCCCTTGGATTGTTCATAAACTAACTTACATCACTAATAGAGAAACCTATATCTAGCCAAGTGTGGGAGAGATAGATCAATTTTCCCACAAGACGTTGATATCTTTCTTTATCAACTGGTGGGCTATCTTCACTTACTCCTAATTTCCTTGTAGAATCCATAGGGGTTTTTGTAGGTTTACAACCAAGCTTTCCAATTTCCTTTAATAAGTCTAAAATGTACTTATGTTGAGAAACACAAATACCTTTTCTTGATTAAGTAATCTCCATCCTTAGGAAATACTTAAGGGATCCTAGGTCCTTGATTTCAAATTTTGTAGCCAGAAATTTTTTTAATCTAAGAATTTCTTCTTGATAGTCTCCTATCACAACTATATCATCTACATAAATAATTAAAATTATTCTTTTACCTCCAATTGACTCCTTAAGAAACAAGGTATGATTTGCTTGGCATTGGTTGTAACCAAACTTCTTCATGGCTTTTGCAAACCTGTCAAACCATGTTGTAGGAGATTGTTTTAGCCCATAGAGTGACTTCTTGAGTTTACAAACTTGTTTTGGCTTTTCAAAACTTTCAAACTTAGGAGGCATGTCCATGTAGACCTCTTTTGCAAGATCCTTGTTGAGAAAAGCATTCTTAACATCAAGTTGGTATAGAGGCTAGTCAAGATTTGTAGCCACTATGAGAAGAAATTTAATTGTGTTGAGTTTGGCTATTGGAGTGAATGTCTTGTGATAATCTATCCCATATGATTGAGTGAATCCTCTAGCAACCAATTGGGCCTTGTATCTTTCTATGTTGTTGATGGGACGTGATATTGCATAGGCCGTGATATCGTGTCTTTCCTTGCGATATCGCGTACGCAATATCGCAGCTCGTTGCCAGTTCTATAAATAAGAGGTTGCTCTCCCTTGTTTCTCCATCTAGATCTAGACCTTAGCCAAAATCTTGCCATTTTTCCATTCTAGAGTTAGAATAATTTCCATGTGCTTGCAGTAGGAGTCCCAAAGTGAACAGATCTTTATTTGAGCAATTTTGTACTTGAGCACACAATTGTGTACGGAAATAAAGATGAACTTTTGGATAAACCTTGCAGTGCATGGACTAAGCTAAAAAAGACTTTAATTATTGTGAAATGTTTAAATGCTTTCTTAAGGACTTAATCTCTCTCAACCCTCAACTCTCATAGTTAAGTGCATTCAGTACGACCGCTTCGAGCACATGCGTTATGCTTGGTAATCCCAGTAATGAATAGCGTTTGGTAATCCCAACAACGTTGCATTGGTTCAGGGTGTGAAACGACAAGTGGGAATGGATACTAATGTTAGGATAGTTAAGGCTTAGTTAGTTAAAGTTAGTTACTTAGTCTCTTCACCCTTTCCTCTCTTAGCATAGGCGAGAAAAAGAGAAAAGATATAAAAATCACATGCCTCAAGCTTACTTAACCATACAACTGTGACAAATACAAGTAAGCTTGGGAGGACAATGATTGATTAACCTTCCATAAGGCATGTAGGCACTTAGTCTACGGAGTTCGACCGGATCATGCGTGTAACACTCGTATTCATATGGTTGAGTGTAGGGGTACCTTGCCACTCATCATTGGCGTCGTTGTTGGGGACTAAGTTGTTTGTGCGCTAAGTAGAACATAGGAAATCATCCACATCGTTGGGAAGCTTAAACGAACCCTTAGGGTTAATCAAAAGAAAATTTAAACAACAGTCAATAGCACACCGACAAGATAACTATGTCTTCTTCTTCTCATAAAAGCACTTCACCACCTAGGGATCACACAAGAGACAGTTGGTGGCATAACATACATAACCAAGAACCGTCAATTCCTCAAGAGGATCAGGTAGTGTATACTCATCACGATGAGTATATACCCAATTTTACCTTTATCCTCCATCAGGATGAACAACTGCATTAGCGAGACCTGCAAGGTAACATAGTATTACCCCTAGATCGGGTAGTCCCTAACATGCTCCTTCGTGCTCTTGCACAGATAGACATGACACAGCTATACGCTGAATACATTGCATGTGATTACAACACAAGGGATTACCATCCCACAGCGGTGCAACGTCAACGGGATGCATGGCAAGAGAGTTACCACACATCATTGAAGGGCAAAGGACCCCATAATGCTTTGCCTATCATAAGAGAAATTAAGGGTGGTGAACCTATCTCAATAGGTTCTCCACAAAATAATGTTCCCCCTCCTAATGATAGTGAGGAGGTGGTGTATCAGAACCTTTGCTCCATAATACACAACCATGGTTCTGATGCCCACGAACACCAAGTGTTGAATGAGGGAACACAAACACAAGATAAGGGTGAGCATTCTGATCATCATCATGATCAGGATTGAGATCATTAAAAGGAAGGTAGGAAACATCATCATGACGATGGTTCTCCTTCCTCTTCCCCTTTATCGCATCACTCACCCTCTCCTTCCACATCAGGACGTAGTTACAAAGAGCCCAACTATGAGGATAAGGATAAGCATAGTGAGAAACCTCGATGAGAGAGTCGAGAGAGAGGATGAGGAAACTCGAGAGAATCATGACATGGAAGAAGGAAAAGTAGGGAACCATGTAGGCATCACAGACGCCATGAAAGAAATGACAATGATGAACCCCTACTTGCAACCTGAAGTATGTTAGACATAATGGAGGCAGTTAGAATACCTACAAGGCACCAAAAAGATAGCCAGATTAAGAGACTAGACATGAATAATATCCCACGATTTGAGGAGGGATACAACGTTGATCGGCAGAATCACTTACAGGCATTTCATGATGCCTGCGCCTTGTAGAATATTGAGAACGAGTGGCAAAAATTAAAGTTGTTCCCAAGGACACATAAAAGAAGCGAAAAGTTGGTACTGGTTCTTAGAACCAAAAACCATTAGGAGGTGGAGTATGATGCTAGAACTGTTTAATGATAAATATCAAACGTACTCTCGAGTGTCCAACTTATGAAAACAGATCCAAGGATGGAAGCAGGGAACTCATGAATCCTTGGACATTGCCATGGGCTGGTATTATGCATTGCTACATCGTTGCCTGGGACATGGTTACACACAATGGGATCAACTACGCCATCTCGTGGATGGGCTAAGACATGAAACTAGGAGAACCCTTGGGACATATGCCCAAGGGAGATTATTTGAACTTAGATCCCATGAAGTTCATAGATTGTTGGAGCAAGTAGCTAAGGAAGAAGGAGAGCTATGCAAAAGAGAAAGCACGGAAGAGTATAACCGTGATCCTTCCCTCCGAAAGAGGGGAGTAAGATTTTGTGAGGAAGAGGATGAGTCACCACTTGAGGAGTTGGTGAATAGAAAAACCTTGCCGCTTCAAAACCTAACAACCGAAGTGTTGGCTAAGGTAGATCAAATGTGGAACTCCTTAGACAGTAGATTTGAAACTGTTTTAAAAATCGTAGAGGAGTCTAAGGAGCGAAGTAGTAACCATGATAAGAAAAAGAAGAGAGACTTAGACCATGCATGTAACAAGGGTAAGGGAAAAATGACTATCATCGATGGGGTTGTGGATTCAGATACAGATAATGACAGTGGATGTGAGATCTGCCAATATGACCATCCTAAGGGATGTTGCCCAATAATCTCACATCTACAAGAGTCTAGGGTGTATGCACTCAACCCAAGACTTAACAAATGGTAAGCACCCCATCGGTTACCTTATCCCCAAGGTAACCCAAGGTACTTCTACCAACCTTTAACGTATTATCCAAGTGGAACTCTGTCACAACCTATGGAGCAACACCAACAGTGGCAATATCCACAGTCATGGGGGATGCCACTGCCTAGGCAACAATATCCTTATTGGCAACCAGATCCATATGGCTATTATGTGCAGCATCTGGTTTCTCCAAGTGACTCTATGGGTCACGTAACCCCACAACGTCACTGCCAAGTTTGGGAGTATTTTAGGACTCCCTCTCCTAGAAAAGATACTCCACATGCATACCATCCTCCGAATCCATCTGCATCTGTTACGCTAATAGTTCCACTACCACCCGTTCCAACGATGCAAGGGGAACTCCCCACTCAACCGCAGCAACGTAATGCTATGAGAGCTATAGACCTTCAACTTGCTTCTGGTTTTGACAACCATACAAAGATAAGACCTTTCTTCAGAACCAAAAGCCCAAACAAGCTCTCACAACAACAAGCAGTTGAGCCTCTAAATGTTCCTCCATCAAATAAGGCTTCAGAGCTCCCTTCAAACCAACAACAGAGCTCAACACATACGGTTATGTTAACATATACCGTCACTGACTAGATAAAGGTGGGCCACCTTCCTAGGAAACTCTTTAACCTCGGAAGTCCCTTAATCTACCTCCAAGTCATTGGGAATGAACCACGTAAGGCTCTTCTTGACTCAGGTTCTGGAGTCAACTTAATATCACAAGAAATGTATAAAGCCTAGAACCTACCTCCACTCAAGAAGAGCAATATTCAATTAGAGTTGGCTAACTAGTCCATCACTGTTCCCTTGGGACTCGTGGAGGACATTGTTACCACTATGTGTGGTTGGTCATACCCAACTGATTTCCTAGTGATAAAAGTCAACAACAACAAAGGGGACTTCCCAATTATAATGGGGAGGGCATGGCTAAGTACCATAAACGCATGCCTAGGAATATGCGATCTTTCCTTGAAAATATCTAAGGAAAACATTTATGGAAAGATCGAGAAGAAGAAAGTTCCATGCATTACATACAGTGATACAAAGGGTGATAACATGGAGGAATGCTCAACATCTCCTGCATACAACCGGTGTGCCTAGGAAATCAACATACAAAAGTGCCTATATGTAGCAACCACACAACAAGAGAACACCCAGTGGTTGACAGCTAATTAAGAGAGCAACTCACCAATATGCATGGAACTAACTGGGGGAACAACTTGCAACCATAATGAAAGCATAGATACATTGGAGTATGAGCATTGCCAACTTCCAACCCTTAATCTAAAAACATCAATTGGGAGAAGCTGGACACTTCTAAAAAATTCAAATAAGCGCTCATTATTTCAGATCTCTCCCTTTCAATTCAGTCATGGGGGAGATGGCCACCTATGTTAATCAATTGAGGCCCTCAGTCTTTTTTAAGTTTTTGTTTTACACATTTTTGTTTTGCACATTTTTGTTTTACAAATTTCTTTAACTTTTCTTGTTTTTTTTACAACATCGTTTATACTTTTTCTTTTATTTGTGTGTGTATGTGTGTGTCTTATCCATTTTATTAATTTTGTCACACAATAAGTGCTCTTAGTGATGGTATGAACTATTTTCTATTGGTTGCTAATGTTTGGTTTTTACCTTTAAGTTATGATGTTGATACTAAGGTATGGTTCTTTTGATATAGCAGGAAATGAGTCCACTTCATCCATACATCCATAAAATTCTATGGTCTCTCTTGGCTTGAAACTATACAGTTCCTTTCTTAATAATAAGAACTATCAACAAATCGGTGACCGGGCATTTCTCAAACTAAGGAAGGACTCAAGGATTGAAAAGGGTGTGGCTTCAAGGGAACTTGATGCATTTGTGCTGGCCATTCTCTTGGGTGCTTGGATGTTTTCTTCTTGAGTTTTCTTACCATTCCAACGTTGCTACATTATTGGGAAGCTGAGCCAATAAAAATAAAAATAATAAGCCTTTGCATGGTGTGGTTCTCACGAAAAACACAAAAAAAAAACACAGTGAGGATTCAAAGGACATCCCTTAGAAGAAATAATCATCTGGGCTACAAGCACTAGTTATGGAACTAAAAACATGTTCCCTCTAACTAAGACCCTTCCTTGCTTCTTACTTTTTCCTCCCTTGTTTTGTCGGAATGGTGGTGGCTCTTTGAGGGATGCATTCTTGTTACTTCAAGTAGATGGATTGGTCGAATGCATTAATGCGAAGTCACTGGATGTGGTTTGTTTGAGGCTGGATTTGGAATGGGATATACTAAGTCACATTAATCATTAAATACACAAGTGTACACCACCTTGTTCTTGAGATTTCATTCCATTCTCTTCTTTCCATCATTCTTTCTCCATTGTTCACCTCATTGCTAGTTGTATCATTAGTGTATATTTTGGTTGATGCATTGTTTTCTTTTTGGTGAATTCTTGTGGTTAAGAATTTCACTTTTGTTTCTAAATGACATTTCCAGAGCCTACGGACTCTTTAAATGTGGGAATGTTAGGGCAACAAGGGCATGAGCTTGCTTTGGGGAGGACCCACTGGCATTCCTCTTTGGTGCATCAGTTAATTTCTTTCCCTTAAACATTTTTGCAGTTAACCTTATTTTGTTCATTTCCATCTTGACATCCATTTCATCGATGTTATAGTTGTCTCTTTTTCTCCATCTTTCTTATTCCTTTTCTTTCTCCATTCTGTTGCTACCGGAGATTCGCTCTTAGTCATGGGGGTCCTGACCCAATTTTTTCAATTTTCTCCTAACCCCTACACCTTCGGTACTCACCAATATTATATCTCTAGATCATCAACCATACCACAACTTAGCCAATGGACCTTTCACCGAAGCAAGGTATCAACTGCATTGTGATTCATTTACCGTTGCTAATATGAGACTGTGTTGTGTGTGAAGATGGCAATCATACAACAAAGGATTGGATTTGAAGGGAACATTTGGAATGGATCGGTGTTGAAGCAGTTATGCAAGGAACAAGATTGATGGCACACTTATGGATGGACAAAAAAAGGTGCAATCTTGGCGTTGGCAGCAACAAACTTCTCTCTCTCTCTCTCTCTCTCTCTCAGCTGCCAAATAAGGCCTGATGTCAAATGTATAAAGTGTTCACTCTTGTTGTCGTGAACACCATTTTTGTCATGTTCTATAATGATGATCTGTTCACATATCATCCTATTCACCATTTGTTCCATTCAAGTCAATAATCCCATACCTTCCCAATATTTTGTAAGGAACTCGAGGATGAGTTTTTATTTAGTCATGGGGGTATGATGGGACATGATATCGCATAGGCTGCGATATTGCGTCTTTCCCTGCGATATCGCATACGCAATATCGCATCCCGCTGCCAGTTCTATAAATAAGAGGCTACTCTCCCTTGTTTCTCCATCTAGATCTAGACCTTAGCCAAACTCTTGCCATTTTTCCATTCCAGAGTTAGAATAATTTCCATGTGCCCGCAGTAGGAGTCCCAAAGTGAACAGATCTTTATTCAAGCAATTCTGTACCTAAGCACACAATTGTGTATGGCAATAAAGATGAACTTTTGGATAAACCTTGCAGTGCATGGACTAAGCTAAATAGGACTTTAATTATTGTGAAATGTTTAAATGCTTTCTTAAGGACTTAATCTCTCTCAACCCTCAACTCTCATAGTTAAGTGCATTCAGTACGACGCTTCGGGCATGTGCGTTACGCTTGGTAATCCTAGTAACGAATAGCGTTTGGTAATCCCAGCAGCATTGCATTGGTTTAGGGTGTGAAAAGCAAGTGGGAATGGATACTGATGCTAGGATAGTTAAGGCTTAGTTAGTTAAAGTTAGTTACTTAGTCTCTTCACCCTTTCCTCTCTTAGCATAGGCGATAAAAAGAGAAAAGATATAAAAATCACATGCCTCAAGCTTACTTAACCATACAACTGTGACAAATACAAGTAAGCTTGGGAGGACAACGATTGATTAACCTTAGGTGTTCCATAAGGCGTGTAGGCACTTAGTCTGCGAAGTTTGACCGGATCGCGCTTGTAATGCTTGTATTCGTATGGTTGAGTGTAGGGGTACCTCGCCACTCATCAGTTATCATAAATATTGTGTTTGATCATAAAAATCCATTTGCACCCTACAGTTCTCTTGTTGTTTGATAGTGTAGTAACTTCCCATGTTCCATTCTTCTTAAGGACTCTAATTTCCTCATTTCAATTGCTTTCCATTTTGGATGTTTCAAGGCTTCATGAATATTATTGGGAATCATAGTGGAGACAAGATTAAGTGTGAAGGCCTTGAAAACTGGAGATAAACCTTCATAAGAAACAAAGTATGAAATAGGATGATGAGTGCATGAATGAACACCCTTTTGAAGAGCAATAGGCCACCCAAGATCATCTAGAAACTCATCAGTATCAAAGTTAACATCACTATTACTTGGTATTTCAAGGTTCTTGGAGTTCAGCTTTGAGTCATGACTTGGCAAAGGATGTGTACTTGTCTTTGGTTCATCTTGAAAATTGGGAGAACTTAAAGGAACAACACCTGGATTAGTTTCAACTTTAGACTCTGTAGGTTGAGTTGTGTTTGAGGTTTGAGGATTTGATGGACTCTGAACCAAGGGCACAAGAGAAGGTGGAGTCAAAGCAATAGTGGGTTCAGTTTCAACATTGGATTCCCAAAACTGATATTCTTCAATTGGCTCACTCTCCCCTTGAATAGTAGTTTTTGGGTAATAGGATTGATCTTCCAAAAAGGTAACATCCATTGAAATAAAAAATCAATGTTTTTATGGACAATAGCACTCATACCCTTTCTGTGTATGAGAATACCCAAGGAAGAGACATTTTTCTGCTTTTGGGTCCAATTTGCCTATGTGATGTTGATTTATGTGGACAAAGGCAGAACATCGAAACACCTTTAAAGGAATGGTGGAAATAAGGTGGGAATTTGGAAAGGATTCAAGGAATACTTGACATAGTGTTTTGAAGTTTAAAACTTGTGATGGCATTCTATTTATGAGATAAGTAAATGTAAGAACAACTTCCTCCCAAAAATACTTTGGAACATTTGATGCAATCATGAGAGATTTTGTAACTTCTAACAAGTGTTTGTTTTTCCTTTTTGAAATTCCATTTTGTTGTGGAGTTTCAACACAAGAGCTTTGATGAACAATACCCTGATTAAGAAGATATTTTCCTCGATGAGAGGAGAAATATTCTTTGGCATTATCAATTCTGAGAATCTGAATTTTACTATTAAATTGGGTATTGACCATATTGTTGAAATTTTAAAAGATTGTTCCCACTTCGAACTTTTCTTTCATAGTGACCTAAGTATGATCATCAATAAATAGAACAAACCATCTAGAACCCATGATATTTTTTATTTGATGGACCCCAAACATCACTATGGACAAGAGCAAATGGTTGAGAATATTTCTAAGGAGCACTTTGATATGAATTTCAAACATGTTTTGACAGTTAATAGATCTCACAATGGAACAACTTTGGATTTTTATTAGCAAATAATGATGGAAATAATTTTGCAAGGTATGGAAAATTTTCATGACCTAAACGGTAGTGCCATAACATGATTACACTATTTTTATTTTGAGAAGACATGAAGGATGAAACATAACTACGAGAAACAAACTTGGTAGATTGATGTTGTCCCTTTAAGTAATCTTTACCATCTAGAAGATAGAGGCCTACAGACACCTTAGTTTAACCAATTCAAATCACTTGTGAGTTTACTAATAGACAATAAGTTGCAATCTAAATTGGGAATTAAGAGAATAGATTTCAATGTTATGTCCCTTGAGAGAGAGAGACTGAACCATATCTTGTCACTTTAGAGTGAGAACCATCAAGAATCTTAACAAAATAATTTTGAGTACATGGAACAAAGTTCTCCAACAAGTTTGCATTTCCAATCATGTGATCAGTTGCACTTGAGTCAATAATCCAACAATCTAATCCATCTTTATGAACTATTAGGGCTTTGCTAATATTACCTTTCTTAGTAATTAAACTTATTCCAATTTTGATACCCGATAGTTGAGATTGGATGGTTTGAGTCATCAATTTTTGAAGAGTGTCAAGTTGTTCTTTGCTAAATGTAGACTTAGTGGAGGCTGATTTTTCTTCCCTAGGGATTGTAGTAGTGTGTCCGCTGGGCTAGTGATCTCTCTATCCTTAGGATTTATGATTCGGAGGGTATCCATGAAGAGCATAGCATTTGTCTTTCATGTAACCCAATTTTTGGCAGTATTCACACTTGGGTATTCCTTTCTTTGACTGGTTGTCACTGGCATTGGCTAGTTTCCCTTGTACTGCCATTGCTGAAGGCTCACCTACTTGCCCTCCAAGCATAACTTTCCTCCTACTATCTTCATGATGAACTTCAGAGAAAGATTCTTGGAGAGAAGGTAGAGGTTTGGTTCCCAAGATGCGACCATGAACCTCATCAAGACTAGGATTCAATGGCATTAGAAACTTGAACACTCGTTTCTTCTCAATGATAGACTTATACTTGACTCCATCATTTGGACTCTCCCATACCAATCTAATTGTTGCCATTAATGTGATAGGAGATTGAAATATTGAGTGACATTGAGATCTCCTTAATAGAGGTCATTAAGGTTGCTCTCTATTGCAAATAATTCCAATGTATTTTCTTTATCAGAAAAAATCTCCTTAGCTACATCCCAGATCTCCTTTGCAATTTTGTAGAACATAAAGTTCTCACCAATCTCTATCATCATGGAATTGATTAGCCATGACATCACCATGTTGTTCTCTACATACCATGCTTTGAACTTTAGATCCTCCTCGATGATGCAACTAAGCCTTTGATGACATAATCATCTTTCCCTTTCCCCCTCACATACATTAAAAATGATTGGGATAACTCAACATAATTAGGACTTGAAAGTTTGTGGACTATGATTGGAGGAACAAAAGAATTTGAGCTACTTGAATTTGGAAGGGTGATAGTTTTGGTGATTGGGGTAATTGCAGAAGAAGAATTTTGGGTAGTATTTGCCATGGACAGAGAATGGTGATAGAGGTTGGAATGGTGTAGGTGAAAACACGATGGTAGGATCTAAGAAAAGCTTTTGAATAGGAACCCATTGAAAAAAATTGTCCCTGGGCATTAAACCTAAAGCTCTGATACCATAAATATTGATTTTGAGAGAGAATGAATGGTTCTTCTCTTATTCACAGAATGAAAAATAACAATAATTATATAGGATTGCTAGCAAATCTGACAACTAATTGACAACAAATCTAACAACTAATTAACAACAAATCTGACAACTAATTAGGCAACCAAATGCCTAAAGGAAAGGATAGAATAAAACAAGAAATAAATCACACTAAATTTGAAAAATATAAATGGAGAAATTCTAGGAATGAACTTCTAGAATCATTCTACACTAAAATTAGAGATTGGGTGAAGTAGAAAGGGATAAGTTTGGTTTGTGTGTTTGCCACCTTGAATCTTTGGAAAAGCTTAGGCTGCATGCTTGTTTTTGATGGCATCTCACAGTAGTTGGTTTGATAGGGCAAGTGCAGCAGGAGTGGTAGCCAAAGTTCTAGTCATGGAGCTGCTAGGCTATCAAAAGTATAAATCATAGAATAAA
Organism: Gnetum montanum; assembly: GCA_015680685.1. Lineage (NCBI taxonomy): Eukaryota > Viridiplantae > Streptophyta > Gnetopsida > Gnetales > Gnetaceae > Gnetum > Gnetum montanum. Next base: position 87,172 of record MNCI01023402.1, on the reverse strand, counting down.
TAAATGGACTGGATTTTATAGATTGTAACACATTATTTCAAAATGAAAAAGCTAAGTTGGTTAAAATATTGAATACATGAATGTGTTAGACTTCACACACATTGGTTTCAAGTATTCAACTTGATTTATTTATTAGAAACTTATCTTTGAACAAGGAAACAATTTTTTAATTTAAAAATAACATTTGAAGTTTAACAAGAATTATTTATTAGAGCTTATTAGGATCTTTTCAGTGCCTATTCAAAAAATGCAGGTTGTCAGGATAATTATGGCAATATTGAGATAAACTGTGGGGATATTCTGCAATGTCTGGTAGAGTAGGAAGTGATGCTAAATTTGTCAATTACATGCTTGAATTATTATATTGCATGTTCCTCTTCCTAACATCTATGTACATTTGAAAACTTATAAGGGCAAGAGATAGTGTTAAAATGCCAGAAGAGAGTCAATCTTAGGGGTAAGTACTTATTTAAATGTAAAAGAGCAGATGGCATGATATCTTTTGTTACAGTAGATTCTTAAAAGTTTTATTATTCTCTTTTCCACCTTTATTTAATACCTTAGTCAACCTTTTTTTGGGTTAAAAATCCAACCCCTGAATTTTTAGGAGATGGTTGCTAGCATATTTAAGCTTTGTCACTTTTTCATTTGAAGATATCTCATTGCTTATGTATTTGATTGTGTTTTTCTAACAATAATTTTTAAGTAGAGATATAGCCTCAGTTTCACAACATTTTCAAGAGGAAACCACTAGTTGAAATATGGGATTGTAAATACACAATTGTTTTGCACTATTGAGGTTGAACAACCTTGAATTGGTTTTTTCTGGTCTGATTGTGTAGATATTGATGGATCAAAACATCTATTTGATTCAGGATTAATTAATTGAAAAGCTCATGAAATGTTTTTAAAAATAAATTTTTAGGGTTCACATGAATTTAACGTCAAGATGTTAGTCTTTAGGCTCTTCCTGCAAGGATAATGAGATGGAAGTTTTTCTATTAATGGTCAAATTTTTTTCTGTAACAAGTAATTCAAATGTTTATTATATTTATGTTTCCTATAACTATCATTTTCAGATTTAGTTGTCATCATCTAGTAGTTCAATGCTCATCCTGCCAAGGTAGGTCCTAGGAACGTTGGTGGATAAGCAAAAGTATAGCCTCTTTTTGAGTGGCTACACTTAGGCTCAAACCCGTGTCTCTCAACTTGAGAACCAAGCACATTACTAGCACTTCAAATGGTTTTCTTTTATCCTTTTTAGATTCCCAAACAATTTAATGAAGGTTAAGTTTTCAAATTGAGAAAAGATAAGGAGCTTATTTTGGTGCAAGTGGTAGAAGCTCTAAAACATAGATTAAGAATAGTATCTTAATTTTCATTGTGACTCTTGCCTTATGATATAGTACTGTATAATTATGTGTGAATGTCAAAAATGTAACATAAATGTGTAATTCAGAATTGAAACTTGCTTAATGACATGGAGATTATAATTATGTTGATTTGAGATATTTTTACCAAAAATGCTTGCATCCATTATAGTCATTTTTGTGGGAATGTGATAGATGCCATATGATGGCATTACAGCTTGACTTCTGTCAATGCATTTTGAGATCATATCTATTTGCATAATAAAAAGTCCTTGAGCTATCTTCTGATGATATGATGGATTGGATCACCATGTAAACAAGTGCATTGAATTCAACTATTTCAATTTATTTTCATGATTTTTGGCTTTCATGATGTAGGTGACATTGGTGGGTTCTAAATATTCTTACCATTAAATGGAAGACCATGAATTTGATTTTCCTGGTAGGGATAGACCATTAGCGCATACCTTACTAGTGACAACTTCTAGTTTATTTATCTAAAGGTCTTTGCATTTCATCATCTCCACCCAACTACATGTGGAAAATAATAAGATCCAATCCACTCTCATGATCTCGATTAGCTATGGTTTTATTTCCAATGCTAATGTTGCTCCAATGTGTCATGATAAGGTTTCATCAACATAATACCTTTTGATATTATTTAATTTTTTGAAGAAGAGATTATATTAATAAAATAAGATTTGATGTACAATAAAAAAAAAGATAATGCCTTTTGATATATTGAAATTGAAACTAAATTTTTAATTACATCCACTAAGACCCTCTTGGATCTATAGTAGTTTTAGAATTCCTTTTAGGGATTGTTTTTCTTAATAAAAAATCCATAACTCAACGATGCCAATTAGTATCAAACCTGTGGCCTAGGCTTTCTAGACCAAGACTCTTACCACTAAGCTAACACCTCATTACATCATCATCGTCCTAGCCTTATTCTAACTATATAGGGTCAATACTATGAATTTGTTTTACCTTTCACTTGTATTAAGAGCTAAATAAACATGAATGTTCAAATTTAGGGTGTTTTTCCTTATGCTAGAAAATCATGTATGTTTAGGTCTACCTGTTGTTATTTTCTCTTGACTTCTATAAAATGACCTTTTTTGATAGTTGCATTCCCTAGCCATTTTAGGACATGGCCAAATCATCTAAGATGACTTTCCTTACTCTTCTCATCTATAATTGCCACTCCCAAACTTCATCTAATATGAGAGGAGTTTATTCAATCTTTCTTAGTCGTACCCAACATCCACCTTAGCATTCACATCTCTGCCACAAGTATGTGTTGAGCCTAATGCCTTTTAATAAGTCAACATTGGATGCCACAAATGATTGTAGGACTAATAGTAGTTTGGTAGAACTTTCCTTATCTTTTGATATAGTATGCAATGACTTTATTATTTTTCAATAGTCATGTTTATGATTGCTGAAACATTTATGGGTGGAATCAATTATATAAATGCATGGTTACAAGGCCGTAGTATGAATTAGGTAGGAATACTCCATGTTCCACTCTTTTTGTACAAAATCTTGGTCCAACATGGGCTGAACAAGAAATGATCTAAGTGTTTTCAAGGTAAAATCAATGTTTACTCTCTGTGTGATCAAAGCGTGTTAGTTCCATGGTGTAAAAATCTTATTTTCTTATAGTTTTCACTCAATATTAGCTTTTACTTATTTTTCCTACTTATGTATAAGGTTGAAAGGTTTTAAAAGTTTGATGATGTAGAATAAAGGTGGTGGGCCTGTTGCATTTATAGAGTTTGAGGTAAAAACCTATTTTCTAAATTGATTATGAAGTTTTTTCCAAGTGTAATCATAGGGTAATTTTTTTGAAAGTATCGCTAAACTTTTCTTGCAATATCACATTCTTGTTAAACTATGGTGTCACTAATTGCCTAATATTTGTTAGTATTTCATTTGAAGCATCCAAGTTGTTTTAGTTTGTTGTGTAATTTTGTATTTTATTTGGGTATATCTTATTTTGTAATATTAATATCCTACTTTGTACTACTTTTTTTGTTTTTTCATTTTGTTTGTTATTAATATCCTGCTATGTACTATTCTTTTTCATTTTTTATTTTTCACCTTATCAAGATTGTACTGTTTTCATTTTCGCTTGTTTTAATTTGGTTGTCTTGTACTAGTTTTTCTTATTATATGAATTACTTGGGTCATTGTACAATATTTTTCATTTTTTATTTTTCACCTTATCAAGATTGCAATGTTGTTTTCCTTTTTGCTTGTTTTAATTTGGTTTTGTTCTAGTTTTTCTTATTATATTAATTATTTGTATCATTGTACAATCAAGTACTTCTTGATCTTTTAAACCATTGCTATGTATTTGGGCTTTGCATTCATTTCTTCTCTTTGTTAAGGGGATTCTTAGCAACTAGTGGCCAAAAACAATAAAGGCTTTATAAGCCTTCAAAGCATGCAAAATTAAGGACCTATTTCTAGGTGATGAAATGTTCTATAGCATTACAATGCTTTTCTTTGTTGATTATCCATCATTTATTCACATTGCACTTGTTCATGTTGGATTCTTCTTGTGGTTAATCTTTTCATTGTGTTTGTGATACAATGTTGGTGTCTCAAAGTCTTTTACAGGGAGATTCACTTTTCATAACTAATAGTAATATTGATATTATGGAACTATAAGATCGTAGCTTTCTTCTTAATGATAATTGGTCTTCATAATTATAAGTACCATAAGTCTTACTAATTTGGCTGCTTATGAATCTTTTTATGATGAATAAAGTTACATTGTACTAATTCCATCAATTGATACTTGTTCATTATTTTGTAAATTCATGACATCATCTTTGGGCTGCTTGTATCTCCAAGCACAATTGATTTGCAATCCACTAGCTTTAATCTCCCATAGCACCTCTTCTGAATTGTCAAAGTGTGTGGAAAGAATGAACCATGGAAGTTTCAATGGAGATTAATTAAAATCATGAAATAAAAGAAGACAATAAACTACCAAAACAAATACCAAATTAAAATAATATTTCCACTAACACTTTCTATCACACAGGCAACTTCCTCTAATCTCACGTAACTCTCATGTATGCTAAAATTTGTTAATAAAATAGATGCCAAAATAACCACTATTCCCTAGATACCCTAATAACTCTCTTGTAATATAATAAAAACTAATAAATTAAATATTAAACAAGTAGCTACCAACACCACATAATACACAAGGTCATAAAATACATTCTAGGAAAATAAATAAACAAACCATAGATTGCATGCCATGTCATGCTCCCAACCAATCCTCATGAAATGTTATCACACTTAACAATAGGGTTAGTTCACATATGCTAAATGGTACTAAATACATATAAATAAAATATGAATATTTAAAAAGGAACATCATAACATCCATGCACCTAAGCATCTCAAAGCTCATCAACATAAACCTCATATGCAACACCAAAAATAAACCAAGCCAATAACATGCATCAACACATATATGAGTGTGAGCATCAGAAACTCTATAAAGATGTTTATAAAACTCTATAAAATGGGTTATTAGTATAAAATTGAGTGAAAAATCTTAGGATCATTTCCAACTGATGAATGAGTAGTTCTCATGGGAGTTAGGATGAGCATGGTTGACCTGCAAAGTGTGTTAACTCAAGAACATCCAAGTAAGCATACAAATGTATAGTCAAACATCCAATCATCAATTAATACCAAAACCAAGATTTGCCCACTTCAACTGTCACCACAAATAAGTAGGCTAGCATGCATCACACTTAGTGTTAAATGTGTGTTATGTTGTCATGTGAGCTTGCCAAATACCAAACCAAAACATATTTGAACCAAATATTAAATTACCAAGCAATTGGATTTATTATTAGTTTCAAATGGGATGTGAAGTGTTACCTAAGACATCACTTACAACATTCTGTAAGCATACTAGTGCTAGAGGAGTCACCCAAGACATCACCTCTAACATTCTGGAGAGATCAAACCAAAAGGGGCAATAAGTCATGGAACAACCCTCTCACATAGGATGGGGCCTATAATGAAAGCCACACTGATGCATCCTAGTGGGGGCAATCATCAAATTATCTCTAGGGAGCCTATCTTTAACCATCCACATAAACTTGGTGCTAGTTTCAACATCCAAACAACCAACAAACATATAAACATAGCATCCAAACTAATAGTGGAGGGTAATAACAACACAAAACCAAATGAATCCATCTCATCAAATAGATCTAACAATCCAAGGGATCCTTACAAGGATACTAGTCAAAGGAAAATCATAACATCGTGAGACCCAAGCCAAACATATGGGAATTTCAACATTACAAGGGTAAAAAATCTAACATTCAGGAGGTCTCATATAGCTTAAGAATATTCCAAGATGTCAAGAAAATCCAAGAAGAGAAAACATGATCAAAGCTTTTACTAAATCGATTGAGCCTCAATGATGGGAAGACAAAGTCACCAACAATCAACAATCATGTAAGGGTCAATGCTCAAACCATGAAATGTCCACTGATCTAAGATAGATACAACAAAACTTAAGATCCAGAAGATAAGACTAACAAAATCATGTTATGGGGAAGTGCATATAACAAAGACCTAGATGTCAAAAAGGGTGAAATTAAGATCCTAATAAACTAAGAAGATGACACAAATTAACCAAGGTTTAAGCTAATCAATAATTGACCAAGTAAGGGAATTATTAAACAATTGAAGACCCAAAGGAGATCAACGTCAATTCAACATTCATGGAAGATTTGATAAGGTTTAGGAAGATTAGAAACTAAGAGAATCAAGTTCTAGACCAAATTGGAGGACGAAACTTCTCAAAAATCAAGTTTATAACAAAGTTGTGCTTGCAGGAGAGACATCTTGAAAAATAGAAGATGTCTGGGAAGGAATGTTTGGAGGCAAAGTGAGATGTTTTGGGAGGTGTGAGACATCTCTGGTGAAGAGGAGACATCTCAAGGCAACATGGGATGTCTTAGGAAGTAGGAAGACATCTCTAGCAAGGTTGAGATGTCTTAAGAGAGATGTCTTTGAAAAAGGTGAGACATCTTAGTTGCAAAGGAGACGTCTCTACCAAGGTGGAGACATCTCTACAGAGACATCTTAGGACAAGAGATGATGTCTTATCTAAGACTAGGACATCTAATTAAGAGTTTTGGCATAAGGAAGGAACATCATGCAAGGTTTAGGATGTCTCATTCAGGTAAAGAAAGACTAGGAATCAATTGAGAAAACATTGAATGATGTGAATGGACAAGGAATCCTCAGGTAATAAAATTAATAACCCAAAAAGAAGAACTGGTGAAGAGTGATGAGTCATGAATTGTTGGCTGTGATATCACACCCATGATATCACGTACGTGATATCACAGCCTGTCTCCTCATCTATAAATAAGAGGTAGATAGATCTGGTAGGTAGTTTTTTAGAGTTTTTAGGAAGTTTAAGTTTTTCATAGTTTTTTGTACATCAGTTTTTCCTCTCAACCCTTTCTCCCAGTGCATGCCTGTTGTGTGATGATTGTAATTGTACATCATCCTTATTCAAGTGTGACGTACTTGGACACGTACATAACCGACAATAAAGATCGAGATTACTTCATCATTGCAGCATCCACTTAGCATAATTATTTAATTGTTATTGTTATTTACTGCTTTCATAGTTAATATCTCTCTACCTTTATCTCCTAGTAACGCTGAATGAGTACAACTTAATCATGAGCATTTAAGTGTGACTACTTGGTAACCCAGTAGCGTACTTAGGCCATGCGCTTGGTAATCCCAGTGGTAGTTGTGCACAAGGTCCAAGATGTATATGGATGATTAAGGAACAGATGCTCATCACACTTAGACTAGCTTAGACTCTCTCTCTCTCTCTCCCTCTTCTAGTTTAGTTGATATTATTTTCCATTAGCCCTAGGAGTAGCATTAGTATAGGAACACATCATACACCTCACTTTGGACTAAACCATGCATGAAAAAGCTAATGCTAGTCTAGGTGGGAAGATAGCAAACTACGATCTACGAGTAGCTGTCTAGAAACCACAACTAGCCTGTCTACGGAGTTGAACCGGATCGTGCTTGAAATGCTCGTATTCGTATGGTTGAGTGTAGGGGTACCTCGTCACTCATCATTGGCACCATTGTCAGGGACGGTGCTAGTTGTCTAGATTAGTTATATCATACAAGGTCATTGTATAGGAATTAACGATATATCTTTTAGGAAGAAATAATTACAAAAATTTACATACAAAATCACACACAATTTCACAACCATGCCTCTCCTACAAGACTACGATAATGCCATATCTAGTGAGGAAATTCATTGGAGAATCAACAAATTATAGGACAATGAAGATTGGAGTGTGCAATCTGAGGTGGGGGTTTCCTATAGACATAAACAAAGGTAGCATCATCCCAACACACAAAAGCATAACTTACTCGATGATGATGAACCCCTACTGGCCACTACAAGCCTAACGCAAATACAAGAGGCTGTTCAGATCTGCCATAGGAATTGTAAAGAGAGCCGCCTACCCAGGCTCGATTTAAACAAATTTCCTAATTTCTCAAGAGGCTATGACTTAGATCTGCAACAACATTTACAAGCCTTGTATGATTCTTGTGCATGGAACAACGTGGATAATAGTTGGGAAAAACTCAAGCTCTTTCCTATGACACTTGTTGACCAAGCAAAAGTATGGTATAGATCATTAAAACCAAATTCAATACGATGTTGGCCAACAAGGATAGAACTCTTTAACGAAAGATATCAAACCTATGCAAGAGTGTCGGCCTTGAGGAAACAAATCCAAGAGTGGAAACAAGCACAACATGAACCCTTGGACATGGCCTTAGAAAGATATTATGCACTATTGAACCACTATCTAGGCCATGAGTTCTTCGAGGAAAGGCTAATGTACCTTATCATTGATGGGCTTCGTGATGAAACAAGAGAGACCCTAGGGATGTATGGCCAAGGTCAACTATACAAACTACGAACCCATCAATTCCAAGAGCTTATTAAGTAGGTAGCAAAAGAAGAAGGAGAAATGGCTAGATGGGAGAGTGTTGAAAAACATCAATGGAACCAAAATCTCAACTTAATAGAGGTCCATAATCATAAAAAGGAGAAATCAACCTATCCTAAGGAGGAAGAATCATCTTTGCAAATACAACAATCATTAGAGGAAATCAAGGCAAAGATCAATAAGATGTTGGAATGGATGCATAAAAAGTGTGGGGAATATATCAATATTATTGGAGATAGAGTTTTGACAACCTAAGAAGTAGGACAAAGTATCAGTAGACAATTGGAAAGAAGGGATGAGGAAAACAAGAGCTCAACTGCCAATCATATGTATGAATGCAATATTTGCTTGTACGATCACCCCATGGGCCAATTGCCAATCTTGTTACATTTATATGAGCATTGGGGAAGCATGTTACACCCAAAGTTCATACAGAGATATTGTGTTCGATCATAGTGGCAACAATCCCAGTTGTGGGGGAAGCCATCCCTAAATTGGGGACACCCTTCGTATCGTCCGAATCCAAATGCTTATCTAGTTTAACATCTTGTTTCCCCAATTGGGTGAACATACTCTATCTCACCACATTATTATTCTCTTCACTACTGTTAGCCCATGTCCTCAACACAACCACCGCCTTGTGTGCCTCACACTTCTCCTAAATTTCAACATTCTCATCCTTTCCCTCCTTCTACATCACCACCAACTATTCCTGAAGTATCTACACCACAACAACAACCCATGAACATTACTTGTGCTACTATTTCCAATAGCAGTGAGAGACCTCCTCAACATCAAAGGCATCCCTTCTTTAGATATGATCGTAGGAAGGGACAACACAGTTCCAAGGCCACTACATTTTCCAACTCAGCACAAGTCCAACACAGTGGTGCATCCTTCTCCTCGAACCTGGCACCTCGTGTCACTTCATCAGGGCCACCAATTAACACTCCAACAATCATACGACCTAATGAATAAAATCATGGAGAGCGACATCTTGATCCTTGCATACCATCTTACGGTCTCAAGTATCATAGTGGGTCAACTCTTTACTCGGGAATCACATCGTATAAATTGTCCCACTACGCTTACTATAATTAGGTGTGTGAACCCCAATGGGGTAAGTATGACCAAGTTTTGATATTTCCAACATGCAAGGATCCTCATCTTTCAATTATTAATACTTGCCATGCTCAACCATTTAGTTATGGGGGATATCCCTTATTCTAATAACAAGCAGGATTAATAAATATTTTTCATTTTCTTTAATTTTACAATTTTTTGTTTTCCAGTTTTCATTTTTTAATTACTTGTTTTATCTTTTTGTTTTGTTATCTTTTTATCTTTTTATAAGTAATCTCATCTACGAATAAAACACTCATGTGTCTCATTGGTTGAGGTGTGTTTTATGTTATTGAGTCTCGAGCAATCAATTATTTGGACAGTGAGCCCATTACATCCACTCATAATCCATTCTACAAATAAGAGTTTCTGTCTGAGGGTACAGTGATATTCTTGACATTATTAAGACTTAAAATTAATTTTGTATTTATTATACCCAGAATGAAGAAGGATGGTTCAAGAGGGAATGATTAGGATGTGACATCAAGGGGACTTGCGGATTCTCTTTGGTGACATCTGTGAGAGCTATCATGCAACATGGTTGTATGAAAGATCCTTGTAGATCTAACACAAAATGGGAGTAAGAGTAATCAAAAGGCACTAAAAAATCCAATGCTGTTTTAGGGGGTCCCATTGGAAACACATGCACCCATGCCTGAAGGTTGGCAGCTTCTTTGGATCCAGCAATCGAAAAAAAAAAACACAAAGAAAGTGCCACAACAAAAAAAAATCACTCCTCCCTTGAACAAAATGCCAAGTGATCGTATGCATTGTTGTTATGGTACTCTCATAGTTGCTCATCATGGGATGAAACAATGCGATGTCACTGATTAGAGGAATGGACTTGGTCCTGATCTTGGAATGACAGGTTAATGACACATTAATCATGCTTTACAGGCAGAATTCATTGTGCTCTGGGTTAGTTACCTCATGTCCCAATCTCTACAATCCCTTCTATAGTCCATCTCATCTCGTTGTTCATGTAATTGTAGCTCATATCTTTTGTAGCATAGAATTTCTACCTCATTTCGGTGATACTTACATGTGTGTGTTTTGTGGAACCAGTGTGGATTACATTTAACCCTTCGAGTGCCCATGGACACTTTTAAGTGTGGTTACACAAGGGCATTATAGGTTGGAACTTGCTTTGGGGAGGACCCACTTGCATAGTTTTTGAAATATGCACTCATAACACATCTTCCACATACCATCTATTACCCTCAGTATATTTTCAATGATGTTCTTTCCCTTATTACTGCCCCTCTGATTCAAATGTTCCTATGAACCATCACATAGCCTTTTTCTCTCCCTTACCACCTAAGGCCTTTATTGATCAATTCCACACACACACACAATTGTTCATTCCTTCAAAACTGGTTAAATTACCTTGGAACCCTTAACACTCATCCACATATCCTTAGTTTCCATCGTTCACTTCAAAAAAATCTTCAAAAATTTTGTATATTCCATAGTGCCTCAACATCGATAGGCCGTGATATCGCATCTACGATATCACGTACGCGATATCGCATCCCATAAAACTATATATATGTGACCCCCCACACTACTTACCATCATTTTTAACTGCTCACATGGGGCAAGTCTTTCAACTTTTTGTCTACGACTCATGATTGCGTATCCCTTACTTTCATATCCATAACTTGTTTGCTGGTCCTCCGATTTTCATTCTGTTTGAAGCTACTTGAACCCAGAGTGTTCAGCTCAGTCATGGGGGAGGGGCACATGCCAAATAGTGCATAACTTTTTTGAAATTTTTCATCGCTTGAAGGACATTATCAAGGGTAATTAGCTATAAAATTAAGGATAAAAGTGTCAAAAACAATTTCATCCCCTTAGTTATACTAGGAAACTAGATTTGGAAAACCACTTAAGCAAAGAGGACTCACTATTATAATATTTAGGGGGCATTTTAATCAACATCACATGGATGTAAAACAATTCAATTAAGGCAAGTAGTAAGGTATAACCTAACTTTGGTAACAACCTTACTAACGATAGACCTTGTGTGATTGCAGATGGCCCTGAAGCATGGACAACAGGAAGGTCTCGCTCAAGGTGGGAGTAAATGACCTAGGAGAGGTGAAGGACAAGTGCCTGCTAGATAGCATACAGATTAGGAGGAATAATCATTTAGTATTTACCAGGAGGACCCTGCTACTATACAATCAAGGTAGGTAGAAGGAGGAACTGTGGTAGTGCCTGAACAGGGACAACATCTCACGTTTCCCCAGGATTGTGTTTAGGCTATCCATGAAAGGTCCATATTCACTACAATAATTGTGGAATTAAATTTTGAATCTTTCATAGAATTTGTTGTGGAGGCTGTTAGGGATTACCTCAAAGGGTTCCCATTATGGCCTATCCTCTCTGAAAGTGGTGCCTGGTATTTAGGGGAAACGTACCAATTTTGGCACAACAAGGAATAAGGCACCATGGTCAACATTTGTAGTGTGACAGTTGATTTCTCTATTCAAGCCATTTTGAAAGTATTTAACCTTCTGAATATAGGGCCAAAGGTTGCTTAGTTGTCTACTTGCTCAGACCCTGATGCACGACAAGTTTGGTTAGGAAGGACGTATGGCAAGGAGGATAAGACGTTTGGCGAGTTGATGATGGAAGAGAGGATCTATTTCAAAATAGGGACTTATCACCTCTTCCCCACAAAGGGCTTAAAAATAATTTCAACATATGTGGAAAGAGGATGTGCAGTGTTGATGGGAAAGGTTAATGCTAACCTACCTCATCTATATTTTACGGAGATCCTGAGGCAGTTTGAAGAATGGAAGATAGGGAAGCTTACGTTGCCCTTCCCTTGTCTTATTAGAAAGCTGTGCAGATGAGCTGGCATTAGAGGATATACCAATGATGTCCTTCGAAAAGCCCAAAATGCTTCATACGCCGAACTGCTAAAGCCACCAGCTGTAAGGAAAATCACTGGTGAGATGCTGGGACCAGAACAAGAAAAAGAATAGACAGCTAGGCCAATTGCAACTCAACTTGCAGGACCCAACCAAATTCCAAGCATGGGGCCCAGCCAACAACAAAAAGCAGGGCCTAGCAAGGGCCAGGATCAACCACCGCCACCGCAAGATTACAGACCATTGATAAGCCATCTCAGGGCCATCGCTGAGACAGTCAGTTGGGGAAGTCGTGATGATGCAAATCTCTTCCGCGTCATCAACGATGCCATACAACCCATGATTTCCTTGGATCATGCAAAGGGTGAAGTGTCCATTCATACAGGAGGAGGGGAGAGCACTTGGTCACAACAGATCTTAGGGAATGCTGCATTCTTTCAAGTGCAATTAGAAACTGGTGAAGGGGCCATAGTGGTGGTCATGTAGCACCAGAATGTAGCAGGAGTCACAGAAGTGGTAGTAGACCACATTAAGGAATCATTCAATGTATTTGTTGTGCCACCAGTAGACCTTACAGGATCACGGGATGCTCAAACTCTGGCCGAAACCTCAATGACTCCTGTGGAACATGAGGATGTACTTGATTGATTGCTACAAATAGGATAGGTAATGACGTCCCTGTTTGACATCCCTCAGGATGTTACAGCAATTCAATCAGACCTTATTTCCACCAAGGAGAAGTTGGTCTTGACAGAGATGAGGGCTGAGCATGTTGAAGCAGAGGTACAAAAATTGCAAGAAAGGCTTGTGGCCCTACAAGTAGCACAGCGGGATCCTTTGCAATTTGTTCCTGCAGACCAGCTGGACACTTTCAAAACTGAGCAACTGACCAAACTACTAACAAAGAATAAGAAGGTGGCAGAAGAAAAAGAGAAGGCTTTTTGGGATGCCTTTGTAGCACAAGCGCAAACTTACGCACATAGCAAGGAACTCAAAGACTTACAAGAAGAAAACAAGCAACTTGTTGCTGACAACCTTCGGTTGACCTTTGTGAAAAAACAAAAGGATATTCTCAAAGAACATTTTCAACAACTGCGAGAACAATTAGTTAGGGTCAACTAGGACATGAACTGTTTAGCTAGGAAAAATTGAACCCTCTCAATGGAGGAGGTATGTGCCATCTGTTAGAAGATGGCTATTGAAATAAGAGCATGGTGGAATGAGGCTAAACAACATGAAAAGCTAAAGGAGCATTTTCAGGACTAGGTGGGGATGTATAAATAGATCATTGAGAAGGAGATCCATATGGCCAAGGCCCACATCAATGCTCTCAGTGGTCAACACACTGATTGGTGGGCCATATTGGACACATATGCATTTGCCAACTAGGTAGAAGTTAAGAACTGGGACCTACAAATCCAAGACCTTACAGAGTACATGGAGTTAGCAAACCTGTGGTATGCTAACCTTGCCATGTTAACAACAAGGTGCCTAAGAACAAAGCTCAAGCAACAGGTAGCCACCACCTATGTCAAATATGAAATAGAATTTGTAGAATGCAAGAAATTATTGCAAAAATTGGAGGTTATAATTCTGAGCTCGAGGTGGTTAAAGCAAGCTACCAGGGAAAAAAAGGTGTTGCAACAGACTTGGCTCAATGATTGGCAGATTTCCAAGAATACAGAGACAAAGCCAGAGGTTACGAGGAGGAATGATGGGTATTTGTAGCCTGGTATGTCAAAGTGAATAAAATGTTTCTGCAACTACCATGCCCATGGGAGGTGCCGACTCCATCAAACATCGAAACATTGACATGGATGACATAGGATCCCCGAACTAAAGAGGAGAAATTCTAGGCCATACTTTAACACCATCAAATCCCAAGACTTGGAGCACAAGACAAGGGAAAGGCATCCATGGAGGAGCCATCGCCACCAGGAACTACATGAGTTCCACCAATTTTGTAGTTATAGGATTTTCTTTTGCCTTCTTTATGTTGTGTCTCAATTTTTTTTTGATTCCATACTACGGCATGAACCCATTCTCATCAGTCAATAATCCCATACCTATCCACTATGTAATCAATGGAGCTTATTGTCACTTTAACTCGAGGACGAGTTTTCATTTAGTCATGGGGGTATGATGAGCCATGAATTGTTGGTTGCGATATCACACCCATGATATTGCGTATGCAATATCACGTATGCGATATTGCAGCCTAGACACGATATTGCAGCCTATCTCCTCATCTATATATAAGAGGTAGACAGATTTGGTAGGCAGTTTTTTAGAGTTTTAGGAAGTTTAAGTTTTTCATAGTTTTTTGTACATCAGTTTTTTCTCTCAACCCTTTCTCCTAGTGCATGCCCGTAGTGTGATGATTGTAATTGTACGACATCCTTATTCGAGTGTGATGTACTTGGACACGCACATGACTAGTAATAAAGATTGAGATTACTTCATCATTGTAGCATCTACTTAGCATAATTATTTAAATGTTATTGTTATTTATTGCTTTCATAGTTAATATCTCTCTACCTTTATCTCCTAGTAACGTGGAATGAGTACGACTTAATCACGAGCATTTAAGTGTGACTACTTGGTAACCTAGTAGCATACTTAGGCCATGCGCTTGGTAATCCCAATGGTAGTCGTGCACGAGGTCCAAGATGTGTACAGATGATTAAGGAATGGATGCTCATTGCACTTAGGCTAGCTTAGAATTTCTCTCTCTCTCTCTCTCTCTCCTAGTTTAGTTGATATTATTTTTCATTAGCCCCAGGAGTAGCATTAGTATCAGAACACATCATACACCTCACTCTGGACTAAACCATACGTGAAAAAGCTAATACTAGTCTAGGTGGGAAGACAATGAACTGCGATCTACGAGTAACTGTCTAGAAACCACAACTAGCCTGTCTGCGGAGTTCAACTGGATTATGCTTGAAACACTCGTATTCGTATGGTTGAGTGTAGGGATACCTCGCCACTCATCAAAGAGCAAGAGCAATCCAATGATTGAAATGAGAACTCAAATTGACAAAACACAAGGCTAGAAATCTCAATATGAAAAGATTAGTGTTCATACATCCAAGATCATAATACAAAAAAGAGAAAGAGGAATTCAAACCAAAATTGCTATGCAACCAAGTGATCACAAAAAGCATAACAAGATCATAAAATTGGAAAGGAAAATCGGATTTGAGTAAGAATATCATGATGAATGGAAATCCTTAATTCACCAAATGAACTACCATATGAAACCAAACCCCATCTCCCTCTAGGTTTGAGATCACATAAAAAAAATTACAAAAGTTTCAAACATATTATCACAATTGGTAAAACCCATTAAATTAATAAAACCTAGTCCCACAAAATTGTTGGGATGATCCTCATAGTACCATACTCGAAACGATGGACACAACAATACATTTACCATCAATTACTCAAAAAATTTATTGAAATAACATTCTAAGCATTCAAAGCAATACCCATGAGCCCACAACAATAATAAATAATACCTATCCCATGAATGTGTATAAAAACCTATAACCGTAAATGGAAAAGGGGCCAAGATTACTCACTTTTGAATTTGCATGATGAAAACCAAAAGGTAAAATAGTAAAGCAACAAATATTCAAGCAACAACACAACCAATATGCAATCCACTAGCACCTCCACTAGCTCCAGTCTCCCACAACACCTCTTTTAAATCATCAAAGTGCTTGGAAAAATGAACCATGGAAGTTTCAATAGAGACTAACCAAAATTATGAATTGTGAGAAAACAACCAATTTCCAAAAGAAATACCAAACTAAAAGAATATTTCCACTAATTCTTCCCATCACATAAGCAACTTCTTCCAATCTTATGTAACTCTCATACATGCTAAAATTAGTCAATAAAACAAATACCAAAAGAACCACTATTCTCTAAATATCCTAATAAGCCTCTCATAATATAGTAAAAACTAATAAATTAAACATTACACAAGCATCTACCAACACATATAATAAGCAAGGTCTTAACATACATTCAAGGAAAACAAATAAACAAACCATAGATTGCATGCCATGTCATGCTCCCAACCAATTCTCATGAAATCCTACCACATAATAATAGGGTTAGTGCACATCTGTGGGATGGAAATAAATACATATAAATAAAATATGAATATAAAAAAAATACATAATAATACCCATGCACCCAAGCATCTCACAGCTCATCAACATAAACCTCATATGCAAGACCAAAAATAAACTGAGCCAATAACATGCATAAACCCACACATGAGCATAAGCATCACAACATCTATAAAGATCATACATACTAAGATACCAAAAATATGGGTTGTTACATCCTCCTCCTCTCTTAAGAATCTTTCTCTCAAACGATCTTAGGATGGGAAAAATGTAAATCAAACTCAAGCTTCCAAGTGGCCTCTTAAGAATTATGACAACTCCACAAGACCTTCGCCATGAGAACTATCTTGTTATGCAATTGATGATCATTTGGTCCATGATCCCAACAAAATGCTTCACATACAAGTCATTAGCTTGAAGTTATACCTTAGATTAATCAACAACATGATTGTCAATGGGAACATACTTCCATGACATGGGGACATAAAGCACATCATGCATACTTGAAAGTTGTAGAGGCATATCAACATAATATGCAATTGCTTTTATGCATTGTAGAACATTGAATGGTCCAATGTAATGACATGCAAGTTTTCCTTTCTAACCAAAACACATCAAGATTTTTAGTAGAGAAACATGAACAAATGTCTTGTCATCAATTGCAAACTTGAGAGGTCTCCTCCTATAGCTCACGTAGTTTTCTTAACAATCTTGAGCTACTTTAATTTGCATGCAAATTCTTGGTACATATCCTTGGTACGTATGATCTTTATAGAGTTTGTAATGCTTGTGCTTGCATGTGGGTTTATGCATGTTATTGGCTCAATTTATTTTTGGTATTGCATATGAGGTTTATGTTGATGAGCTTTGAGATGCTTAGGTGCACGGGTGTTGTTATGAACCTTTTTAGATATTCATATTTTATTTATCTAATAAATGTTCTCTAACCCTATTGTTGAGTGTGGCAAAATTTCATAAGGATTGGTTGAGAGCATTGCATGACATATGATCTATGGTTTTTTTCTTTGTTTTCCTAAAATGTATTTTATGACCCTATATCTCTAGGTTTTGCCTAGCTAAGAACTTCCTGTGTTTTGGTGATGTCATTATTTCTAATGGTTTTTCTTCTTTTAGTTTGTATTCACTTCTTCATCCTAAGATATAATATACTTACGATTCTAGTTCAAAACTCAATTTATATGAACTCTAATACTTGGACTTGATTCATTATCCTTGCTTCTTTATACTTGGCTAACTTATTATGAATTACTTCTTCATAATATTCTCTATTTATTCTTATTTATTCTTTCTTTCTTTAGCTACATCCTTACGATGCTTGCCTTTGCCTATTACTCATGATAGGTTTTCTAGAAATTTTCTTGGTTATTTAGTCTTATGTGGGCCAAGCCCTGTTAAACTCCTTTAGCAATCCATAGCTTGTCCTATTATAGACTATTACCTCATTTGTAGCTTGTCCCTCTTCATAGTCATTTTCTTTACTTTATTTTAACCTTCCTGGTGGTCTTCTCTTCCTCTTTAGGAACCTTGACTAGATTATGAATAGCTTACCTTTGATCTTCTTTTTCTATTTATGAAACCTTGGAAAATTCTATCCTTTCCTCTCATAAGCCCAAGCCCTCAGGTATGATGATCCATGGCTATCCTGTGAACAACAGGGTGAAGTGTGTTGATTTCTACTTGAGACTCCTTAGCCACCCAGGAGACCTGCTATGATGCCACCAATCAAAGGCACATACATGAGGGTTGAACTGCACCATGGGCAAAGTTTCCAAAAGGACCATGCTCTTTGGCAGTGTAGCTAATTGGCCAGACTCGTGTTGGAATTCCTACCTCAAGAATGAAGTACACCATGAGCAAAGTTTCATTAAAAAAAAAAACAAAACAAAAAATGAGGACCATGTTCATTGGTAGTGTAATAAGTTCTTCAGCGTGATGGGGTCCGGTAGCAATCTTCACCCTAACCTCCGTTTCCCCTTTTAAATTTAAGTTTCCAAAAAAAAAAAAACCAAGGAAAAATTTGAAAGTTGTGGCTTACTATGATCTAACATAAGTTTTAGCTCATCCTCTTCATTAAGTTTTCTATAAGTCACTTGCTCAAAATAGTCTGCCTACTTTTACTGTTACCTTGTGAGAATATTGAGAATGAGAGCTTAAGCATATATCTACATATATATATAATTACACATATATATCTATAGATCTTAGTTAAAATAACAATAAATCATATATTTAGATTTTAATGATTGTTTGGATGGCCTATGTCAATGTCTCTTTCGATTATTTGGTTATTTTGATCATGTTTAGAACATTATAGTTTACTTTCAAGTTTGCATTTCGTGTTTCATGTTGTTTTTGTTTCCCCAGCTGTTGCATTTTCATTCAAAATTTTATGGTTCTTGCACTTGCATGCAATCTATAGTTTGGGGGCTAAGTGTTGAGGCCAACCTCACCCATGCTAGGCATAGGGCCTTGACCAACAGTAATAACATAACAATTGCACTTTAAATTAGTTTCAAGGTTAGATATAGGGTTGTAGAGGTAATGTTCCCTAGAATTACAACTTGATGTGTAAACCTCTATTGAGATGCTTCTGAGTTCATATAGTATTTGAATTTACACGGTGAATTTTTTGTGCTTATTCTTATTACCAGTAACAAGTGCCATCGATTTTCTATATCAAAAGTTGTTATTCTATGCATTTCACACCATTTCAAATGTCAAATATTGGTGGTGGCATTTTTCCGCATAGCGTTTGGCATGGCAAAGACAGTTGACAGTTGACATCAGTTAACAAAAATAGATGATTTAGGGTTAGGGTTTCTCCTGTAGGGCCACTATAAAGAGAGGGGGCAACAAGAAACAACAACTTGGGGGAATTGGCAACAAGGTCTGGTTGCCAACCTTTCTTTTCAAACATAGCGGCTGGCAGCACATGTCCATTAGCAGCTACTGTTTTATACAAGGATCATCATCACTTCTCACATCACACTTGGGGTCTCATACATCACATTTTGAAGGCTACTAGTTAGCATTTGGGCTCTTACTTGGAGACACTTTGAGTCTTAGGAGAAGAGCATTTTGTAAAGAAGAAAGTGTGAACGATTGCTTGCAAGATGGCTTGCTAGAATAAAGATTTCAGCCTCTTTGTCATGGTCTTGTGAGTTATGCATTTCATTTTTTGTTTTGTTTAAATTGTTTAGCTAGTGGTTTAGATAGTATCATCCTTGGCAAGTAATTTTGGGATTTTTAGATTGCTCTTATTGTTCTTGTTGCCTGATAGAA
>MNCI01023402.1:0-61412 GCA_015680685.1 Gnetum montanum | reverse complement strand
TCTTTCATTTCAAGTTTGGTAGTGAAGGTTAGAGAGAGCTAATGGAGTTTAAGAGAGCATTGAGAAGGCCTTTTATTCCATATGTGATGGGATGTTGCCTTGAGCATGTAATGAAGGCTTATCTAAAAGCTAGATCTTATGGAGCTCCAAAGGAATGTCCTTTTATGGCTTGGTTATCCGATGAATTTTCCTTTCTTACTAGAGGATTGGATATAGAGTCCAATGTTTAGGGGCGATATCAAGATTGCTCCAAAGAAGAAGAAAAAGAAGAAAAGCCACCAACTTATGGAGAGTCATGATGGGGATGGGGAGAAGCTTTGGCCTCTCAAGAGGAAAATGAAGGATTCAATGGAAAAGGACAAAAGAGCTCTTCCCAAAAAGAAAATGAGGAAAATGTTGAAGAGAAAGCTCTAGTAGATCAAGGTGAGAGCTCTACCAAGCAAGAGAACAACAAGACCGCCTTCATCACATCAGAAATCTCCTATGAAACGGTGAGAGAGATGAGGATTCCCACTAGGGTAACCCTCACAATTCAGTTTCCATCCCAAGAATAGTCTATGAAGGACTTGATGATGTACAATTTATTATTTTTTTCTTAGGAATGAGGTTTTTGTCCCATCACACTTTATGTTAAATGGGAATTTTCCTCAAAAAAGATTTCTTCTTGAATGTAAAAATGCAATGAAAATATCAGGATGTTTTAGTTTTGAAGTAGAATTGCACAAGTTTCTTTAAGATTTTAAGGGGGCAGAAATGTTGGCACATTTGGCCATTTCATGGAATAGTAAGACTCATTGTGAATATTATTATTATTATGGGAGAGTGTAAGTGTGCCATTTCATACCATTGGTATGAGATCTAAGGGAGACCATAAAATTATTGGTGAAAAAAAATGATGCACATATGAAAGACAAGAAATAAAGATTGCAAGAGATAATGTGCCAAAAATGAATAAATTGACAAGCAAGGAATTTTTCATTGTCGGAGATATGTTCAGGAATTGATCATTTGGGTACTGGCAAAGAATAAAAGAAGGAAACTTGAATTAGAAATGAAAAATAATAAAATCCTTGATTAATCATTATTTAGTTGACGTTTTTGGCCCTGTCTTGCAAGACCAAAAATACTCTTCCAGAAAGCGTCATTTTCAAAAACAGTCAGGGCGCGGCAATAGAAGTGTTCTTCTCAAATCTGCAAATATCGGGCATAACTGGATTATTACCAGTCGTTCTTGCAATGACCCTAAATGGCTCTGAACGGCGTCGACGGTCTTGGTGGCAGCGTCCAGCATTTCAAGGCATTCGTTTGTTTTTTTTTTCTTTCTCCCTATCGTGAATGCAGCCAGCGGGTCTATTTCTTCATCGCTGCCAACGTCATTGATATTCTCGGTGGACGTGACCTTCAAAGCGATCGCTGGGAGGCTCTAGTCGGTCTGGCCTGTTCACACTAAAACCCTTGTTGCTGCTGAAGAGCACCTGCGTCAAAAATCATCCCTTTGTCGCCACTGCTACTGTCGCGAGCACTGTTACAGGAGTTGTTTTGGCCTCTACTGTTGCGATTGTCTTGCGCGCCAGCCAGAGTGCCGCCTTGAGTGCTGGCTGTTGAGCCGCGACCATCAGCGCGGGTGCCTGAGGATGCTGCAGAATTAGCAGGGGAAGACTGCGCGCCTAAGAAAGACGGATGGGCAGCGACGGGCAAAAAGAAGAAGGGCCCAGCACGTTCCTCACGTTCTCAGCAGCTCCGAAACCCTCCACTAAAACCATCGGTTGCGGCAGAACCTCCTCTCATGGTGGCAGTTTGCATATGTGTTTGTTTCTACGGGTTTCGTGCAAAGGAGGAAACGAACCAACTGATTATTCCCGTCGTTCTTGAAACCGTTATTATTCGAACAACAATTACCAATACATGGGTTCAGAAATAAAATAAAGTGTAGAAAAGATAAAGGTAGAATCGGCCCTAGAATTACATTAGGGGTGTCACAAATTAAAATGTGAAATTACAACTCCACTTATGCATTCGGTTATATACATATACGTATATTTACATATCAACCCATGCATCAAATCCATGGTTACTATCTCTATTACTACAAGGGAATTAAAAAGGAAAGGACAATGATGGGATATTTGTGTAACATCCTATAAAAGGAGATATTTGGCTATTATCCCTTTTATTTATAACTATAACATTTATAACTAAATTGTAGCCTTTTTATCTCTTTGGTGGTTGCAACCACCCAAAATTGTTGTAACTTACCTAACTTGTTGGACAAGTAACCTCCTAGCTTGTTGGGCAAGTAATTTTCTGATTGGATAGTCCAATTACTTGGGAGAAAAGTTAGGTGAGATATTTTTGAGATATTTTTGAGATATTTTTGAAAATTGTAACTTTCCTACCTACCTTTGAACCCTATAAAAAGGCGTCAGGGGTCAAGGATCATCATCACTTCTCACATCACACTTGGGGTCTCATACATCACATTTTGAAGGCTACTAGTTAGCATTTGGGCTCTTACTTGGAGACACTTTGACTCTTGGGAGAAGAGCATTTTGTAAATAAGAAAGTGTGAACGATTGCTTGCAAGATGGCTTGCTAGAATAAAGATTTCAGCATCTTTGTCATGGTCTTGTGAGTTATGCATTTCATTTTTTGTTTTGTTTAAATTGCTTAGCTAGTGGTTTAGATAGTATCATCCTTGGCAAGTAATTTTGGGATTTTTAGATTGCTCTTATTATTCTTGTTGCCTGATAGAAATTTCTATTAAAATTTTGCCATAGAAGCGCTTGTGTTTAAAAGCCTTGAGAGCATTTTAGTAGTAAATTTTGTTATTGTGCAATGTGTGGGAACTGCTATTGGGATTGTTGTAAGAGAGCCTATGTTTGTAGTCACGCCATTGAGCAATTCAGTAGTCGAGAGGGTTCAGAAAATCTTTGGTATTTTGATGGGACCAGAATAGCTTCTTTTTATCTTTAAAGTGAATTCCCGTGGTATTTCAATCAGAAATTGTTAAGTCTTTAAAAGGTTCTGTTTAAATGCAATCGTTGACATCTATTATCTAGTCAAAATGGAGTCTCGTACGTGGTAGTTTACGCAGCAATTTTTGGTAGCATAATAGGATTGTCTTGAAGATATTGCTTGTTTGAGCCTTGGAAGTTTGAACAATTCGTAGATATTGAATTTGGGATAGCTTTATTGCGAAGTGTTTACTCGTGTCATTTTACCTTGTTTAAATATTTGAGGTCTACACAAATCTGCTTTGTTTTCTTTTTANGTAGTTTACACGCAACACAATCGTTACATTTCTCACAACTGCACGCCGCAACAGCACACACACATACTCACATTAACTACTGAGTTTATTTGGAGGTATCTGGGCCTTGGTGTTGCTAGAGACTAGCAGGCACCTAAATCCTGTTCGAGGACACTCGTTGGCAGTCGCGTCCCAAACGGTCGCCAACAGTAACACTGCCAAAGATGTTTCATCCTCAGTGACAACATCATCGCCATTGGCCAGTATTTAGTTTATGCTTACGTGCAATCTGCTTGTTAAAATTCGATAACTGCATCTAATGTCAGCGATGTGCCCTTTTCTGATGTACTTTAAATTGTATGAGCATTTTAATTCTAATTTACTTTAGAAATAGTTAAGCTTCATTATTATTATTATTCTTGTCACATAACTCTTTCCAGTTGAGACTATTCCTGTGTTTCCGTACCCATATGGGAGGTGCCCTATGCAATAGTCTCCTAAAACGAGTTTTCACAGGTGTTCGCATGTCCAAAATTTATGCATCAATAGTGTACTCCCATCTTCACTATCATATAATTCATTGGGTCTCCAATAAATTTCCTCACTAGGTGTGGCATTATCATAGTCTTGTAGGAGAGGCATGGTTGTGCAATTGTGTGTGAATTTATATGTGACTTTTTATAATTATTTCTTTCTAAAAGATATATCATTAATTCCTATACAATGACCTTGTATGATATAACTAATCTAGATAACTAGCACTGTTGCCAGCAACGGTGCCAATGATGAGTGGCGAGGTACCCCTACACTCAACCATATGAATATGAGCATTTCACGCACGATCCAGTTGAACTTCGCAAACGGACTAGTTGTGGTATCAAGACAGTTATCCTTAGGTCGTAGTTTGTTGTCTCCCCATCTGGACTAGTCTTAACTTTGTCACATATGGTTTACTCTAGAATGAGGTGTATGATGTGTTCCTATGCTAATGCTACTCCTGAAGACAATGGAAGATAATATTAACTAAGCTAAGAGGGAAGGGTGAGAGAGAATCTAAGCTAGCCTAAGTGTGATGAGCATCCATTCCTCAATCATCTGTACACATCTTGGACTTCGTGCACAACTACCACTGGGATTACCAAGTGCAGATCCTAGGTACGCTACTGGGTTATCAAGTAGTCATACTTAAATGCTTGTAATCAAGTCGTACTTATTTTGCGTTTAATAGGAGTTTAGGGCGAGAAGGTATTAACTAAGAAAGCAGTAAATAACAATTAATTAAATACTTAAGCTAAGTGAATACTGCAATGATGAAGTAATCTCGATCTTTATTTTTGGTCATGTGCGTGTCCAAGTACATCACACTTGAATAATGATGCCATACAATTATAATCACCACACTGTGGGCATACACAGGGAGGAAAAGGGTTGAGAGGAAAAATGAAAACTAAAATCAAAATTAATGCTAAAACTGACTAACTAATATCAGAACTGCCTACCTCTTATTTATAGATGAGGAGACAGGCTGCGATATCATGTATGCGATATTGCAGCTAGGCTATCACATACGCAATATCGCAGCGAACAAAATTGCGATTCATCAATTATGATCCACAACATCATTACAAGCCTTTCATGATGCCTATGCCTTGCAAAACATTGAACGTAAGTGGCAAAAGCTTAAGCTCTTCCCTAGGACACTAATAGACAGCTAAAAGTTGGTATAAATCATTGGAACTTGATTCCATTCATTGATTGTCCACAATGCTAGAACTCTTTAATAAAAAATACCAAACCTATGCAAGAGTGTCCAACTTGAGAAAAAAATCCTAGGATGGAAGCAAAAAAATCATGAACCCTTAGATGTGGCCTTGGATAGATACTATTCATTACTACATAGATGTCCAAGCCATGATTTTTCTCAAAAAGAGAAACTTTTCCACATCATAGATGGGCTCCATAATGAAACATGGGAGACCCTTGGGATTTATGCCCAAGGTTGATTATCCAAACTAAAATCCCATCATATACAAAGGCTAATCAAGTGGGTGGCAAAAGAAGAAAGAGAGCTACATAAATGAGTGAATGTAGAGGAACATAACTGGGACCCAAATCTTCAAAATAAGGGGATCCATATCTATGATGAGGAAAAAGAGGTAGCTCTCGATGAAGTGATTTCACAACAAACCTTTCCAATACAAAAGTCTATCGATGAGCTTGAAGCAAGGATAGATAAGATGTGGGAGTTAATGAACAACAAAGTTACAACTTGCATGAAAACCATAGAGAAGGGAGTAACACAACAAGAATCAAGTGATCAAAACAAGAAGAGGAAAAAGAACCAAGAAATAGGAAGAAACACTTATCGGTAAAAAGTAAAAATGGTTGAAGGAGAAGTGGCTATAGACTCAACCACAAAAAAGAATGATGGATGTGACATCTGCCTATATGATCATCCAAAGGGCTATTGCCCAATCATGTTACAAAAGCAAATGCCTAGGAAATTATCTTTCTCATAAGGTAATTATCGACAATTCTACAACCAACTGTACTATCTTAGTGGGACTTCTTATCAGCCTTAAAACTACTATCAACTGTAGTGGCAAAACCCACAATCGTGGGGAAGGCCATTATTAAGCCAACACTACCCTTACTTCTAGCCAAACTCATATGGATATTATGTTCAACAACCTATTTCCTCGACTAGTTCTACTTCCTCTACCTCAAATCACTACTACGACTCTCTTGAATATCATCAACCTAGAACATCTTCTAAATGATCACCACCTCATGCCTCTCATCCCCTATCATATCCTCAATATTTTCATACTTCCCTCCATCATATGTCATTGCCAGCAACACAAGAATGTTCAGCACCACAATATTAATGAGAGAATGCCACTTGTGCTATAAACATACATGGAAATGATAATGCTAGTAGATCTCAACCACAACTTTGAAAACATCCTTTCTTTAGGGTAGTTTCCTCACATAAGCACAATACTTGTAGACCTACTGGCACATTGAAGCCTGCACAAGGCCAATCTAGTGCAACATTCTTCCTTCTGAAAACGATGTCTCTTGATCATATCAAAAGCTAACAACCATTACCACTCTAACATAGGATGGAAATAAAAACCTATCATTATGGAGAGATAGAAAAATCCATGCATCACTAATAGTAAAGGGTGTAGTTGTGGGCCAAAAATTCAAAATATTAACACAACCCATAACAAAGCCAAGGAATAAGTATGTGAGAAAAAACTAGTCTACGTAGTAGCTACTAAACCAAAAAATACCCAGTGGCTTGAAAATGAGAATATAGAACTATTTCAAAGATGCATGGAAGCAATTGATCCACTTATTAATTTTAGACTTAAGAAAATGGACCAAACAAAGGACTTAGACACAAATATCTTACACTTTGATTATACACCAAAAAAGGATATTAAACACAGAGACTCAAGAATTTAAATAGAAAATCAAGAAGAAGAAGTAAGCACATCTAGACCTCCTAAAATAAAGATACCTTCAAGTCTAGATGAAGATATGTCTTCAAACGATCCAAATGAGACTAGCACCATTGTTCGATGTGCTACCACGCAACTAATTGAACCAATAATGATGATAGATGGGAAACTAGTGGTGTATAACCAAGGGATTGTGTGGTCCATCTCGCAAATGTGCAGCCATAAGTTTAGTCGTGGGGGAGATGCTCCATCCTACCTAAAGAACTAATAAGTGTTTTTTACCATTTTTTACCATTTTTTATCATTTTCTTATTTTTTCCAAAATTTTATGATTCTTAATATGTTTTCCATTTCTTGTTATCTTCCATTTCTTTATACTTTTCTCTTTTCTTGAGTCATTTTCTTTATGTTTTATGTTTTTGTTAATAATATTGCCAAGTCATGATGCAAAAGTCAATGCTATGTGTTGGGTTTTTGTGCTATGCTATCAAGATGATTGGATAAGTAATTGTGTAAAGTAATGGGACCACCTCATCCATCCCTCTAGTTCTCTAAATAAAAATGTCTTCTACCATGGAAGAAATTTGGCTCTTCTTTCATGAAACTAAAATTAATCAATGATCATTGTACCCTGAATAAAGAGGAAACAACCAAGTGGAAATGGCAAAGGGTGTGAGGTTAAGTGGACTTGTTGAGTTCTCTTCTTAACTTCTTTTGTGTGGTTTATGACTCCTCATGAAATGCATCATCACTCCACTATCGACCAATAACAAGAAGCCAAAGTATTTGCATGGTGTGGTTCCCATCAAAAATCATAAAAATATAAAATCCAAAAAAAAGAAGAAGCAATAACGGGAATTCAAAGCACATCCCTTAGACAAAATAACAAGCTACAAGCAATAGTTATGGGATTGGAAAGACATGTTACCCATGCCTGAAGGCATCCCTCTAACTAAGGCCCTTCCTTCCTTGTTCTCTTTTTTCTTTTTGGAGTGAAGATTGTTCTTTGTGGTTGTTGTGGACTCATGGTGGTTAGCAGAAAGAAACACATCAATGCAAGGTCACTATTAATGGTATGGACTTGGTTTGAAACCCGGACAGATAGGTATGCTAGTCATTTTAATCTTACTTGACACAATAACCTATTGCGAACATGGTTAAGTACCTTACATCCCTATCTCTACAATCCATTCTCATCCCATTATTCATCTCATTGCTGCATGCAATTATGAGCCCAATGGTTTCATATAGTATGGTATAACATACTAATCAAGGTATTTGTATGTTGTTTGAAACAAAGACATTATCTACATTTAACTTCTAGGGTGCCCACAAGCATCTCTAGAAGTGGCTATGCAAGGGCATTATGGCAGGAGCCTACTTTGGGGAGGACCCACTTGCATAACTTTTGTTGATCATGGCTTTGAACTAAACTTCACATCTTCTAGAACATTAATGATGGTTTCTCTAAATTTATGCATACTTTTGCGACTACTTCTCATTCATTTCATTAATTTTTCCTACTTTTCTATTTCCATATCCATTAATATTTCTTGGTCATCTTCTAAATTAGACCTTTGGTTTTAATTATTCGAAAACTTGTGCACTTTCGAAGTTATGCTTATTAGTCATGGAATGCCCATTTGAAATTTTTCCAACATCCTATTTTCAAACATCATGGTAACTAATAGTAATTGATCAAAATAATGTGAACAGCTTGATGATTTTGGTTGAGAGGCAAACTCATCTCATAGGATAGGAGGGGAGGGGGTAGTGGATTTGTCGTCCTCCAAGTAACGTTGTTCACATCATGCACCATGTAAGATCCCATGAAATGGAAAAAAACATGAATTGAAGAGCCACACCTTTTCGTATTCCCGTTGCGCAGAATGTGAACCAAAGAGCCATAATTTTTCATATTCCCGCTACATATATAAAAAGGCCAAATGTAACCAAATGTAGAATGGGAATGGGAATGGGAATGAGAATTCCATTTCCATTTTGTCTCTATCTCCGTCTACAACTACTGTTGTAGGCTTCCTAGCCCAACCAAACCAGCTTCAATGACGCCAACTTTGGAGCTCCGCTGGAGTGTTGGAAAGGCACCTATGATGGTGGCCTATGCTTCAACTACAATAACAAGCTCATCAGCATGTGCTTCTTCAACCAAGGCAGTAATAAGATAGTAGGCTAGTAGGCCCTTATTACATCCTCACTTAACATCAAGGGCCATGATATGCACACGTCATCACACAATTGCTGGAAATGCCATGGTCAACGTCAGGATGCTCGACTATGCCAATGAAATTACCTATAGCATGGCTTGGCTTGCATGAATCGTCATCTACAATATCTGGTGAGATTGTGGCTGCTTTAGCTTCGACATCCTTGTGGCTGCTTTATCTTCGACATCCTTGTGGCCATGGATGCCACTCTATCCTACAACATTGACATGCTTTCACTCTCGCTTGGTGACAACTTGTAGTAGTACTACACCAACAACATCACCATCAGTGCCTTCACCATTGCAGTCCACTGCCACATCTTTGTCACTTGCTTGACCAAAAACTCTAGACACAGCATTGACATCACCTCAAATCTCATGCCCTAGATCATGACCATCGTTGCTAACACTCTTGATCGTGACTTCCCAGCCATTACGGTGCTAGTCGATGGCAACGAGTATGCCAAAACCTCACTCTACTCTAAGGAACTACTACTGGAAGATCCAAATCTCACACTCATCTATGCTGGAAACACCAGCCTCGATGGCAACGAAAATGTGAACTTCTACACCTGTGGTAGCTTAGACTCGGAGGTAGAGGAGGTGTGAATCATAATACATTTTTTGTTATAATAGCTAAAAGATCCCTTCATTTAGGTTTTTTTTTGATAAAATTTATATATGAATTAGGCTAATATGTTTCTTGAGTAGCTTTGTTTGAATGCACGTTTTAAGATAAAATTTTGCAAACAGGGGTAGGATGAGGGGTAGAGCCAAAGACATTTGAGGAAGAACAAAAATGGCTATAGTTAAAGCTGCAGCCTGTAGGAAAGGGTCTTCTAAAGTTTCTGTGTCAACAATAGCCTTTGGTTATTGGAATCTCTTTCTAGAAACAAACTTTCTACCAATCTTTTTTTGTATGTTTTTTGTAATTTTTTATAGTGAATTGTAACATGTTGAACATTACATTTTGATGATTCTGTGTAATTTTCATAGTTTCACTTCAAGTTGAGCTCTTCTATCATCACTACTTAGCATGCTTTCCTATACATTTGCATTCCCAATGCAAAAACATTCCAAAATTTGGTTCTGTTCTTTTTTCAATGCTTTTTGGAGTGGCAAGAAATTCTGAAATTGTAATTTTCTACTACTATCTTGAGTAATCTTCTTTTGCTACACCCTTTTTCAATGTAAAGGAACATTTGTAAGTTCATGTTCTCTTTATCTCTTTGTATATTTTGTAAGCAAGAAACAACTTTAAGCCTGATGAGCCGTGATATTGCGTACGCGATATAGCATCTGCCACACAATATCGCGTCCTGCCTCATCTTCTATAAATAAGAGGCGACGCCCTTTGTTCCAGTTAGTTAGACTTAGACCCTTAGCCAAACTCTTATAGTTTTACCATTCTAGAGTTAGAATAATTCCTGTGTGCTCATAGTAGGAGTCATAGAGTGAATGGATCTTTATCTGAGCAAATTGTACCTAAGCACACATTTGTGTACGACAATAAAGACACACTTTATGATAAACCTTGCAGCATACAGACTAAGCTAATTAGTAATTAATTATTGTTGAATGTTTAATGCTTTCCTAGTTAATTAATCTCTCTCTCAACCCTTGACTCTCTCAGTTAAGTGCACTCAGTACGACCGCTTCGAGCATGCATGTAGCGCTTGGTAACCCAGTAACGATTAGCATTTGGTAATCCCAGCAGCATTGCACTGGTTCAAGATGTGTACGCCAAGTGGGAACGGATACTAGTGTTAGGAACAATTAGAATTTAGTTAGCGAATAGTTAATATAAGTTAGTCACTTAGTTCTCTTTATGCATTTTATTTGTCATTTGTAACTACTTTGCAATATAATTTGAATGTGTCTTCTGCTTGAACCAAAACCTTGGCTTCAATCCCAAGTGTAATAGCATTGCTATGGGGAAGCATCACTTGGCATCACCCAAAAGTTCCAAAGTAGCCAAACGTTTCAAAGTAGACCTAAGGTGGACTACACCTCAACATCCTCAAGAACTTACAAGTACAACATAATTACACAACTCACATGCCACATGTTAGTCTGGTTAGGGGCATGACAAGAATGCCTTTATTATCATATAAGCGACCAAACCAATACAACATACATAACATACTCAGGAGCACTAGCATACACATAAAGACACCTTTCACTTAAGAGAGCTAAAGTACACTCCTACTCTACTGCATCCAACCCTAAGCCTTACTCTATAGGGAAAGGTGGTGATCTAAGTATTATAGACAAAGCTTTTCTACAAGCCTAAATATCCTTATGATGTAATAAACAAGAAATCATAGCCATGTAGTTCTTTAGTGATGGTTAAGATAGCATGGAACCCATAAGAATCTCAACACTCATTCTAGCCCTTGTCTCGA
This sequence comes from Gnetum montanum, assembly GCA_015680685.1. NCBI lineage: Eukaryota > Viridiplantae > Streptophyta > Gnetopsida > Gnetales > Gnetaceae > Gnetum > Gnetum montanum. The sequence continues at coordinate 50,063 of MNCI01023402.1, read as the reverse complement.
AAGAAAAATAACTTTCAATCCATGAACAAGGCATATTTTCCTATACTTATGCTATGAATCGAAGTGGTTGCCTTGATTTGCATGAGCATTCTTTTCAAAGGAACATTCCACCAAGATTAATATGGACTTTTTGAACACATATGATAAATGACTATAAGAAGACATAGTCAATATCAAATGTAATTAATATAAAGGCTTATATTATGCTTAATTTCCATTAGTGACTTAACTTGACAATGATCTACCAAAGTATCATGTTGGAAATGTCTTGGGAATATATATAGTCAAATAGCTTCTAATTTTTTTATAAAAAAAAATAAGCTTCTAATAATAGTATTACAAGTAGGACTTGAGTTTTGAACATGGATTCATCAAATAATAACTATTTTTGAAGGTCTATTTTTTTCTAAGATTCCTAATCAAGGCCTTAACCCCAAACTATGCATCCAAAGAGTACATGTCGCACAATTATTTGAAATAAATCTTGTCGAATTTCTCAAGACATATCGCCAATAGGATACATTAGAAGAAGTATAATAAAATATAATGATACCTTAAGTATGATCCACATTAATAAGTACGGGCAAGTTCGAATATTATAATATATACATTTGTTATTTGTTATGTATAATTCTTCTAGCCATTTGCAACTTTTTGTGATATATAAATATCTTGTACCTTTATTTTATTAGTACAAGCTAATCTAATAAGGTAGACAAAGGATTTAACAATAGTAGTTAACTCAATGTCTAACTGGCATTATAAGGATTACCACTTCAAGTTACACCTACTTGAATTCTAAATACCATGTTTGTTTGAGTTATCATACCTCTAAAACATATCACTAAATAGTTTAATGCTCCAACATCAATGACCAAATTTTGAAGTTGTAATGCTTATTAAAGTTAACAAAAATATGGCAAGTTTATTTAGATTAAAATCTAGAGATCCTATTACCAATGAAGAGGTTTATCAATGAAACAATCAAGTACATATTTTTCTTTGAAAGCCCTAAATTTCTCATCACCTTCGTTCGGAAAATCGTAAATCAAACGATTCAAATTTGTAGCTCAATCAAAGTATATTCTACAAGGATAAATTTTTAACAAAATGGTGGCTACAAATATGGAATCGTCTTCTCAATCTGGTGTGCAGCTGCGTTTTCTGGCAACAGCAGCAAGGTCGAGGCACATTTAATAAAATAACCCTTTTACAGGGCCGGTCGGCCGGACCAGCCAGCAAGCGGCGGCAGCTGGCCTGCCAAAGGGCCGCAGCTGCTAAACGGCCCAGCAAGGGCGATAAATATGACTGGTTAAAATAATGATTTCATGAAAGCATAAGTTGGAAATATGGTTTTCTTTTCAAAAAGAAATTATATCACGAGTCGTTTGGGCACCAAACGAAACAGTGACAAACAATGATTTGGTATGGGTTTCTAGATCAGGAAACATTTTAGAGAAATGGGTCAGCCTGCAGATGTGAAGTATACTGATCCAACTTATATGATCCGTGCCTGCCGTGCAAATGCAGCAGATGGAATCCTGTGCACAATTTTGAAAGCCAAAATGCAGTAAGACTCTGCATCGATTCCATGTACCATGTCTACATACCAATTTGCTAACAGTTTCTTACTTAGCCATATTTGTTGTAAAAAATCGCAGGTTCATGGAGCTTTTGCTGGATTCAGTGGTATAACTGTAGGAATCCGTAATACCCATTATGTGTACCTTCCAATCCGTGAAGTTATTACTCACCCAAGACAGGTTGATCCAAACAGTCGGATGTGGCATCGTTGCTTAACATCTACTGGTCAGCCTGATTTTTGTTGATCCACTTTGAGCGAAAGACGCATTTTTCTGGTCCAGACTTTTGCAGAAGTTTTAGCCGGACTTTTGTTGGTCCAGTTGTTTTGCTGGTATTTCAAAGCTTAGCCTTTGAACTAGCAGAACTGCCTGGCCATTCCTATTAAATTTCCTATTTCGTATGGATGAATCCATTGAAGTTCTGCACATAATTGTGTGCCTGGTTACTAATTCCCGTATCTCTAAAATGCTTAAAAATTCGTTGATTAAAATTCCTCACCACGACAGGGTTTCTGCTTACCTTTAAAATGGAAGTTTTGTGTTTTGTGAATGTTAAAAGGGGTCCATATAGTTATCACATGTAGTTCCATCTCTAGGGTCCATATGTTTATCACTAGCGGTTCCATTTTTAAGGACTGTCCTTTGGAATAATGTTCTTGTAGTGCTTTCTTTACTTTCACCAGCCTTCTGTATACTCTCAATGGAAGTATACTCTCAATGGAAGTTTGTGTTCTCTGAATGTTAAGAGGATTTATATAGTTATCACTTGTCATTCTATTTCTAGGGACTATTTTTTTGGAATGATAGTAATGTACTTGTTTTCAAGTTTGAAAATCTAAGTTTAATACACTAGTACATTATATACAAGGGATCTTAAACAATGCATCAACATCATGAAATCATATTTTTCATGATGCCCCAACATTTAACTTTTAATAAAACATGTTAAAAATTGTATTGGAAGGGGCTTCCTTTGGTACTTTTCCCTTAGATGGTGTGGTTTGAAATCATATATATAAAGTTGATCATATCAAAAAATATGTTGAATGTGGTGATTTCATTTTTTACGCCAAAAAAAAAAAATTGATTGGTTTTGCAAGCAATTGTCATCAAATTGTACTAAGTAAAAAATTTACCCCTTCTATTGCCTTTTAAATTTTTCTTGGATTTCACTTTTTAGCACCACAAATTGTTCCAATTTGTGCATCTTTGAACTTTATCTATGCAGATTCAAGTTCTAGGGATTTACATAATTAATCATGTTTTTGAGCGCACACAACATTTCACACAATTTGAACAACAGCTGTATGAAATGAAGCTCTTTATTGCAAACACACCAGGATTTACAATGGCAAGAAGGGAATGTTTATCAAGAATGCTTTTAAGGAGCTATGCGCTTCACTTAGGATTTCTCTGATGATATTTCCTTCTTGGAAGAGCAAGCTATTTATAGGATTCTCAAGGCCATCTAGAGATGCCTTTACGATAAGGATGAACTCAAGGCTGATGCAGCTAGGGTTCTAGACGATTGACAGGACATCACACTTATCCAATTGGAATAGATTATAGACTGACACTAGACAATAATAATTTACATGACTTTAATTATGGAACGAACATCTGGCCTTAGTTGATTCTTCATTAGTCTTGTCCTTATATTCTTCAAATTCTTCATGTTCTTCTCCCATGTATGGATCATCATGCAGTAGGAATTTGTGCATATGGACCCCACTTAGTTCCTGGAGGCGACGATATTTTGGATTGGATGATATAGCTCAAGGGTGAGTGGATAGCATCCATGTCTCCTACAATGCTCAATGATGTCGACATCCATTTCCGTGTAGATATCTTAGAACCATGCATATGACCAAGGGTTATGATAATCAAGGCGACGACTAAATGTTGATGTCAGGAAATAGGCAGGAGCATCTGTATCTCTATATAGAAAATGCCATGTAATAGACTGAATACTTGAAAAGTATCGAAATCTACCATTTTCTTCTTGTTGAATGGTCCTTATTAAATTTCTGGGAAATGATTCAGGAAAATACTGCGGAGTACAGTTGAACTTGTTCCACCATACCTAAAAAGAGTCATGTTGTCTACAACCAAAATCAAAGTTAATGTGATAAACATGATATGGGTTTGGATGGTATAATGGTCAATCAGTTGAACTTGTTCCACCATACCTAAAAAGAGTCATGTTGTCTACAACCAAAATCAAAGTTAATGTGATAAACATGATATGGGTTTGGATGGTATAATGGTCAATCATAGATAGACTGCGGGTAAACATACTCAAAATCAAGATTCCTAAAATTAATCAAGGTTTTTAGGGCTACTTTATCCCAAGAACCATTGGCTTGTTGTTTACCATAGGATGCACGGGTTACACTAGTCCAAACTTGGAGATTTTTGTTAATGGTACAAAACTGATTCCATTGGAACCTATGGTCAGTTCTATACTGGTCTGCTTCAACAGTAGTAAGGTAATTATTGGTAATATTATAGCCTCTTAACCTTCTACTAAAACGTCTTTGCCATCCTTCCTGGAGTAGCAAATCTGTACAATCACAAAACACATTAGTTTACACATGAAACCCTATGGTAAGGAAATCTGCCAGAGCATTATGTTTTTCATTAATATATTGACTTTCAAAATTAAAATTAGCTAAAACTAAACTCCAACATATTAGTCTAGTATGTGCAACTTTATTTAAGTTTTTCACTTGTAAGTATTTGTCAAAGTGCTTGAGGTCACTCCTTACTATAAACCTCTTTTCTTGGAGAAATAGTTTGAACTTTTCAATATCCTTAATTATTGTTAATAATTCTTTATGGGTACTATGATAATTTTTTTCTGCATTTTTGAAATTGCCACTAGCATATTTGCATACATAGATTATTCCATCTAAATCTTCTTTTAAGATTGCACCCCAAAATTCGTCTAATGCATCTGTCTCTAAGATCATTGTACCATTTTTGGGAAGCCTTAATTGTGGTAAATTCTTGCATTGTTCTTTTAACCTTTTTACTGCCATGGTGTGTTGTTGTGACCATGTTACAGAGTCTTTAGTCAATTTTTCATTTAGGATTTTTCTGTCTTTGTCTAAGTCCTTATAAAATCCAGATATATAATTTAAACAACCTAAAAATCTTTGTCGTTGTTTCTTTTCTTTTAGTTCATCTAGAAAATTTTGAATAGCTGTTAAAATATGGTCTTGTAAATGAATCTTACCATGGGTTATCTTCATTCTAAGAAATTTTACTATCTCAACCCCAATTTTTATTTTCTTCTCCGAAGGTGATAACACTAAACCATTATGATACACAAGATCATAAAATTTATTTAAGTGTTCTAAATGTTGTTGCACATTTTTTGACATAATCAAAATATCATCAATGTACACTAAGATAAAATTATACTTTTTAAATATTTTATCCATGCATTGTTGAAATATTAATGGAGCTGTTTTAATCCCAAAGGGTAAAACATTCCATTGATATAGGCTGCATGGTACTGTAAATACTGTTTTCTACCTATTTTTTTGGGTAAATTTGTATATGCTAGAATCTAGATTTTAAATCAAACTTTGAGTAAATATGAGTATTTTTAAGTCTTTGGAAAAGATCGTCTTTTGAGGGTATTAGATATTGTACTGGTTTAATAATATCATTTAAAGGCTTATAATTTATGACCAGTCTTTTCTTACCCCTTGTTAACTTTGCTCTTTTGTTAACATAAAATGTTGTCCATGCAAACATACTTGTGCTAGGAGTAATAAAACCCTTTTCCAAAAGTTGTTTTATTTGTGCCTTACATTATTCTCTTAATTCTGGACTCATTCCAATGTGATGTGCTTTTTCTTTTATTTTTATATTTTCCAACAAATCTATGTGACACCAGTGCTCCAACTGTTAAGATTTTTTGTTTGATTTGTTGAAAATCATCTTGTTTGTGATGGATTTGATTTATTACTCAATTTGTAGGTTTTATGGGTTTTACCTCATGGTGGTTAAATCTTGTTAATGGATAAATTTTTTTTAAAAAAACATACTTATATAAATTTTATCTTGGGAAACTTGATATGGCCCAAACTTACTCAAATTATCTACTCCTATTATCATGTCATAACCTAACCAATCTATTTGATTAACGGAAAAATATATTATATCACCTAATGGTGTTTTTATAGGCAATTTTGTGTCTTTTGTAATTCTCTTACTTAACTTATCAAAACTCACTATAAAAGGCTTTCTTTCTTTCCACAAGTATTCTGGTATGATACCTTTTCTAGCTACTGATACTTTCGCATTAGAATCTATTAAGGTATCTATAGGGTAAGGTTTAAATCCTTCTAATTTAACCCAGAATGTACAAACAGGGACTTGTAAAGGTTTTCCTTTATTCATATGAATTGAAATGGGATGGTTTATTTTTTATTCTATTTCATATTATTTTCTTAATTCACTCTCTTCTTCTTGTTGTAGCTGTTCTATCTCCTATTCAGCCCATTTCATAAATTGCTGTAATTATTTAATTCTATGTGTTCTCCAAATTGATTTGTCTACCTTGTCTGATATATTTGGTAAATAAGGATCTTCTTGTAATTCTTCTACCTGTGGTGTTAAACTTTCTATTTGCTTCCCGTTTTCATATTTTTGCATATATTCTTCAATCTCATCTTCAATTTCTTCCATTGAATGGTCTAGTTGAGAATCTAAGAATATATCTTGTTCTCCTTTTAATTGCCTAAGATTTTGATACGCTTCTTTCTTTTTACTTATCATATTTTCTAATTGCATATATTTAGATATATCATCTAAAGACGTATTTTTTGATTTTAATTTTAATTTACTAATTTCTTTTTTAAGGTTTTCGATTTGGACATCTAATTGTTCTTCATAAGGATTAGGTAACGACGGCGTTGGTGATGGTATCCAAGGTGTGACATAAGGATAACCTAATGGTTTTCTACCGCCAAATGTGCCTCTTTTGGATGACATTCTAGATGATGAAGATATGATTTTATTCATATTATTCGCATAATACAAATATTCATTAGAATCTGAATCATCTGAAGTGCGAAAATTGGCAGAGCCTTCCCCCTCATGGAAAATTGGCTGTTCTTCTTCAAAAATGTCGTCTTCTGGAGAATAAATATTGTAATCTTCTTGAGATTGATATACAATATCTATCTTAGGATTATATGTTGTATTGTCATTAGAATAATATTCATAAAATTGTTCATTCAATTTATGTTTTTAAATGAAATTGATTTTCTTCTGATGTTGTCCTTTTTGTGGACATTGGGTTGCAAAATGTGGTCCTTGACAAAGATAACATCTTATATCTTTTCTTTTTAATTTATTTGGATGTCTTTTGAAGAAACTTGGATATTTCCTAACTTGCTTAGGAAATTTTCTTTTCCACTATTGAGGAGTTTTCTTTTTCCATTTTTCCATTTTTCCTTTTTCTTTATTTTGTTTAGGCAGACAACATTGGTACTTTTCCTTTGGACAGAGATCTAAATAGAAATTCTTACCTAATCTTCTTGAAAAATCTTGCATATGTCTTTGTGCTTGTTCATTGTAGCACAATTTCCTATTTACGTCTGTCAAGAATTATTTTGTCTGTCCAAAACTCATTTCACCTAAATTTAAGTTTTGCTTTTTTAATTCATTTAAATATTTATTACAAAATGGTTGTGGTAAAGAACCTATCAAGTGTTCTTATGCCGCAACTTCATGTGTTAACTTACCATTATAATACCATTATTCCATTTCTTCACGATATACCTAGAGATCTTGGATTCTACTTGACCTAGCTTTGAAAAATCTATCTCTATACACAGTTTCTATGTTTATCCTATTACCTATAAATTCTTTTATTATTACATTAAGAAATACTACCGTAGGTGCATTAGTTAATTTATATTTTATATTAGGCGGGATATGGTTCCACCATCTCCTTAAAATTCCTCTGAAATTATAAGTTGTATTTATGATGGCTATATGAGGTTGTTTTTGCTCTAAATAGATTTGAATATCTAAAAATGCGTGTATAGAGTCTAAAACATCCTGTCTTTCTTTTAATGTTTTATTAACCATCATAAATGTTGGTTGTTTTGCCCTAGCTTTTCTCATTTGTATTTGATGTAAATTAGCAGGATCTATAGCTGCTGATTGTTGAGCATGTTTTCTTATCAACAATTCCTCTTCAGTATCATAAGATGCAGGTCTTATGGTACTTTGACTTGTTGTTGATGATTCTTCATCATCATTTCTTTGATTCATATTAATATGTATTCCTTTCATTTTTCTCCTAGCATCTTCTATAAATTTTTCCCACTTTGCTTCTGCTTCTTTCTTCATTTTCCTTTTATATCTAGCCTTATGAGTATGGCTAATTTTTGGAGAAGAAGAAGATGGGATTTGATTAGAAGATGTTTGAGGTGATGGAGGTGTCTGTGGTGGCGTTGATGGCTTTGGATGTTTTGGCATCCAAATTTGAGCTAAATATCTCATATCCTTCCTAATATCTTCTAACATTCTAACTTCTAATACTTGATATTCTAATAATTCACCTATACCTAAATTGCCCCAGTTTTGTAATGCAACTATATCTGAAGGAGCAGATGAAGTGGCTTTTATCTTCATATGGTATATTGAATCTATTCTTGAAGATGTAGATTGAATAGATGTATAGAAACCTGATGTCATTGCTGCTTGGCCTGATCCGAATTTTTCTTTTTCTTTTTCTAGAAATTTATTTGGGTGTTCTTCCTTCTTTTTCAATTCTTCAAATTTTTGTTTTTTTTTGCTACTTCTTATGTTGGATTTTTTTCTTCTTTTACATTTGCATACATACCATGTGTTAACATGGCATCACAATCTTTACAGTGATATCTTGAATCTACCTGTCTCAGTTCTTTATGTTGACAAGATGGGTCTTCTGAAATAAATCCTGAAAGGTTCCTCACATTTGATGAGAAGAAACTCAACTAAATAGGATCATTAAAGGCTTGTTTAAGAAATAAAACTCATAACCTTAGTTAGAGTATGAGTTTCCAAGTATTGAATGTGCTTTGTTATAAAAGTACATCAATATACTCTTTGGATCTATTAGGTAAGTTAAATATACATATTATGAGTTTTGAAAATATCATTAAGAAAATTACTAAGTGTTCTTGGTAACATTTGGAAGAAATTTGCATTTGTAACATCTCATCTATGTCTAATGTGTCTACTATGCTCAAATGTAGGACATTGTGGAAAATGTGGTTTTTATTTTCAATGCTATTTGTATTGTGCTTCACTAGAAATTTTGCACACATTGACATATATGTTGTTCACTAGAAATTTAGAGCCATCTACTAATGTCAACTCTTTATGTTTTACTAATTGTGCATTGTCAAGGATAAGGAATAATAATAAATAAATAGTTTACTTTAAATCAAGGCCTCCCTTGATACTATTCCAACATAAATATTTTTTTTCCTTCAATATTTTTCCAAAGTTGAAATATTATATATTTCATCAACTTGAGAGTTTTCTTAGAAACAAAATAAGAATGTATTCTTGAATATTCTATTTATTAAGTCATAGAACTCTCTCATGATTCCATCCTTTTATCATGAATTTTCATCATCACTTTTTTTGAGTATTTATGCAACAAGTATTTAGAAAGATTATTAGTGTACACTCTAACCTAACAAATAGTGTCAAATTCTAAGGGCATTATCTTTGCTTCAAGAAGCATAATTTCAAGTTATGTTTGTCTCCTCACTTTAACTTTATCTTTTCTCTAATAAGCATAATATCATATTGTTTCTCTTCACTTTAAATTCATAGAGTAAGCAAACTTTAAGAATTTTTCATGTTCATTTCTCCTATCAAGTAGAATCCTATACAATATACCCATAAAAAATAGTTGATAAAGTTGTTTTCAAAAAATTCAAGCTAGAGTAGATTCCTTTTTACATTTACTTTTTATGTTTGTTGTCCTCTTAACCCATCCATGTGCAAATGCAGGTAGGATTCCTTCTTAGATTTACTTTTTATGTCTACTATGCTCTTAACCTATGTTCAGATGCAAGTATTCTTCTACTTAAAGCTTAATGAAGATACTTTCACATTAAAACTTCATTGCACTTTTTCCTAATCAAATTTCCTATGCAATTTCCACAAGTCTAGCAAAAATAGTAACACTAAATCACAAAACATGATGCATATCTTAGCCTATGTATACAAATTTTTCTGCTTAACCCTTCATGAAGATACTTTTACATAAAAAATTTATTGCACTTCTTCTAATCAAATTGCCACTGCAATTTCCAGAAGACCAAGAGAAATACCAACACTAGATTAGGAAATATCATGCATATCTATGATCGTAAATGTTGGATTGAAGTAAACTAAATTCTACCAAATAGAATTTTGTGTACTGAAACAATGAGATGCTACCTTACGAGTAAAAGAATTGAAATAGAAACCTACTTTATATCTTCAATTCAATGTAACAAATTATGAAGCATGAAAGCAAACTCTATCGTAAATGCTGAAAGCTCATATTTAACACTATCAATAGCTCATTAACATAATGAACTAAGACGGTTTTACAATAATAAGTTTGTAATCAATGAACTAAGATGGTTTTACAATAATAATTTTGCAATTAATTGAAAGGTGAAACCATACATATTAATGAAATGTATTTTTTTTCGCTTTGATATCGGATATTCGATATTGGAGCCCTGATATTGAATACCCAACATCGGGGGCCCATAGGTGATGTTGGATATACGATGTCACAAGATATGTGTTGGCCTATAAATATAGCACTTGGGTGCACAGTTTGGTAGCAATCTTTGTCATAGTGTAGTAGAGCTCTTGAAGTTTTTCTTTCCCAAAGTTATAATATTTTCTCAAAGTGCTTGTAGCAAAAGTCATTGAGTGTACACATCTTTATTTGAGCATTGTTGTACCTAAGCATGGCAATGTGTGTAGCAATAAAGATGAGCTTTCTGATAAACTTTGTAGCCCTTTGCTAGATTAAATATTTCTTTCATGTATTTAATGTTTTTCAACAATTTTATATAATACTTTAAGTAATTAAGCTAGCTAGGTTAAATAAAAATTAATGAAGCACACAAGTATGACCACTTCAAGCATGCACATGACACTTGGTAATCCCAGGAACGCTCAATGTTTGGTAATCCAATAGCATTATACATGTTCAAGATGTGTACAGAAAGTAGGACCAGATACTTATGTTAGGAATAATGAGAGCTTGGTTAGTTAGTTAGATTAAAATAGTAATTAAATTACTTCATTCCCTTCATCCTTTATTTTAAGAATTTAAAAATATAAACCATAAAAATAATAAAAATCATATGCCTTGATTACACTTAACCATACCTTTGTATATCACAAGTGTAATTAGGAAGACAACGAATGACTATTAGGGTAAGTTCACTTCCTAGAGACTAATGTACTAGAAGACATAAAATCCACGAAATTTTACTAGAACACATGTGAATGCTTAGTGATTCATATGGTTGAGCATTGGGGTATTCACTGCTCATCATTGCCACCGTTGCTAGGGATTATTTTTGTTGAAACGTGTGCTATCTAGGCATAGTGAAAATCATTAACATCATTGGATGAACCTTAAGGTTAAAATTATCCTAAAAAATAAATATAATAATTTGAGCACACTAATATCTTATTCTAATTATTTCTCATAGGTGTGATGATACTAAACCACCAATGCCTCAAGAATGCAGGGTGGTATATACTCATCTAAATGAGTATGTGCCTGACTTCACCTTCATCTTGCATTAGGATGAACAATTGCGGTGGCGAGATATGGAAGGCAACATTGTAATGCCTCCTGATCGATCTATGCCTAGGATGCTGCTCCAAACTTTTAGGAGGTTGGGCATCCAGGATCTTCAAGAAGAGTACATTGTGCATGACCATGACTACTAGGACTATCATCCCACTAAAACACAATGTAGGAGATATCAATACCAGGAGAAACACCATGAGGCTATGAAGGGGAAACGATTCACCAATCCCTTGTTCCTGCTCAACCAAAACAACAATGAGGATCCTCCCTCTAGGGATTCTCAACATGAAGACTCTCCACCCCTTGATATTGGTGATGGGGGCATCAACCTGAATTTGCAATTCACTATCAACAATCCAGGTTCAGGAAAAAGTAGGATTCAAAGCAGGGGCTTGAGCAAGCATCAAGATGATAAGAAAGCTGATGAACATGGCTGTGACAAGCATAGAGGCAATGGTAGATACCATGATGGCAACAATCCTCCTCCCTCTTCACCCTTTTCATCTGCATCTTTTTCTTCCTCTTTTGGTTTTGACAAATGTCGTAGGAAGGACAACTATGATGAAGGTGAACAACGAGAAAACAATGATAATCATAGAGACCACCATAAACAAAGGGGTAGCAAAGGACATCATAGGCATCATTGAAATAATGATGATGATAAGCCTTTTCTTGCCACTCGAAACATGCTAAATATTGTAGAGGCAATAAAACTTCCAACAAGGCATGTGAAAGATAGTCAGATCAAGTGACTTGACATGAACAATATCCCCATATTTTAGGGAGGATATAACTTTGATCCACAAATACATCTTCAAGCTTTTCACAATGCCTATGCCTTACAGAATATTGAAAATGATTGGTAGAAATTAAAGCTATTTCCCAAGACACTCATCAAGGAAGCAGAAAGCTGGTATTGGTTTTTGGAATTGGAATCCATTCGCAGGTGGAGTACAATGCTAGAGTTATTTAATGATAAATATTAGACGTACCCCTAGGTGTCTAATCTGAGAAGGTAGATCCAATGATGGAAGTAAGGAATAGATGAACCTTGGACGCTGCCATGGGTAGATACTATTCTCTCATAGACCGATGCCCTAGCCATGGTTATTCTTAGCAGGAACAACTTCGCCACATCATAGATGAACTTAGATAAAAAATGAGAAGAACTCTTGGGATCTATGCCCAAGGGAGACTATCAAAATTAAGGGCTCATCATATCCAAAGGTTGATAGAGTAGGTAGAAAAAGAAGAAGAAGAGCTAAGAAAATAAGAAAGTGTAGAAGATATAATAGGGAACCTTCCATTAAAAAGAGGGAAGTTTGCTTTTGTGATAGTAAGGAGTCATCATTTTATGAGGTGGTGAATAGAAAGACCTTGCTGATCCAAAAATCTATGTTTGAAATTTTGACCAAGGTAGATAAAATGTGGGATTCATTAGATAAAAAATTCCAAACTATTCTAAAAATCGTAGAAGAATCAAGAGAGCAAAGTAGTGATTGTGATCACAAGAGGTGGAAAAAAGATAAATGTGCCTACTAAAGGGATAAGGGCAAAGTTGTTGTAGTAGAAGAAGTTATGAAGACTGAATTAGATGATGACGGTGGATGTGACATCTACCACTATGAACATCTTAGGGAATGTTGCCCCATTATGTCACACTTATAGGAATTTGGGATGTATGTGTTGAATCCTAGATTGGCAAGGAGGTAAGCACCCAGAAGACTGCCTTATCCTTAAGACAAGCCTAGGCAATTCCACCAACAACAAACTGTTGGCACATTTTGGCCATTTCATGGAACAGGTGGACTTATTTGAGAATGGTGAGGTACAAAATCCTAATGAACTGAAACTGTTCAAGGAGGATTATGCTCTTTCCCGTGAAGAATTCTGCAACAGTTAACTGACCATGAAGTTGGAATGGCATATGCTAGATATTGTAGCTACATTTACAGGGAATTATCCATCTTGGTGTCATGAGCAGAAATTGCCTATTTTTGAATCAGTGTAGTCTCGTGACTTTCGTAAAATTGTCCAAGGGATCATAAATGAGTTAGAATCATAAGGAGCCTTGCCTAGGAGCAACTCAAGAGTGTCATTGCTTACAACATGCTATGGGCACAGGTTTGTTGAACTATTAGGGTAACTTTCAGCCCATGCCCTGCGTGAAGTTCATAAATGTACATTTATGGCTGATGCTGCTTGTAATCCACTTCCAACCTCATTAATAGACATAGTAAATCAAAGTACACATGCTTCTGCACTGCTCACAGTGACAAAGGCTAAGATAGCTCTTGAACAAAGACGTTTCTTAGAAAAATGCATCTATGGCTATTCAAAGGGAAGCAATGTGGTCTAATTTAGCACATGACATGACCGTTGAGTATCGTGCTCTGTGTGCTGAAGAGGCCTATCTGCAGTAAGAGTTGGATAAACTTTAGGAGTGCAAGGATTTCAAATCTGAAATGGATGATGATATTGAAAGAAAATGTGGTAAAGATCCTTCACTGCATTAGAAAGTTATATTGGTTTAAAAAGCAACACATCTTTGGAACTGCCTATTGATGTATATAGATCATCATGAAGAATTAGCTTCAAGACCTATAGAAGATTTAATTGCACATCGTGAACACCAGGAGATGGCGATGTTTGAATCAAGATATGTGGCTGTTATGAGAGTGGTTGCAGAAGTGCAATAGTAAATGAAGGAGTGCTGAGGACGAAAAGCATCGATATCGGCATTGGCATCGGCTTGGGCTTGGGCATCACCCTGGGCATCGACGTTGCAATTGCAAAGCTGAGCATGTGCGAGAGGGCTGTTGCAATTTCATGCCACAGAGGCTTGCCTTCCAGATGGTATTCAACCACGTATATGACGCCCAACCTCTTCAACAACATTATTATCACATGCATCATGCAGCAGCAACCGCTGCTTCTCAGCACTATCACCGTGTTGTTGCCCACCAAGCTCCATATTTTGCTATGCGCCATCGCCATCCTCTCCATCACCGTCTCTATAGCAAAAATCCAGGCAACGCAGCGATAAAAGTTACAACGACCGCAGTTTTTTTGGAACACGGCAACATTACCAGACGCAGTGGCGAAGCCTTCTTTTGCGATGGCAGTTGATATACGGTTCTAGTAGGGTAGAATAATTTGAAATTGATTGCAGAAACTGGGCAGTTTCAGGCCTGGCGCCTTCACATTCGGAGGCGTTCTTAACGGTGCCAAGTAACCACCACTGGATTCAAATTTCTTTTTCAGTGAACGTCATTTTTCCAAGGAAGTGAAGCTAGCAGCAAATTTTACGTGGATTTAAAATGTAAATACAGATGATTTACTTATACAAATTTACAAGGATCGGCTTTCTTCATTTAAAAAACCATACAGCCACCAACACCAACGTCTACACTAAGGTGGATGTCAAATTACTTTTTCTACTACCGCTTGTTCATGAAAATTACTAGGGCTTTAGTGGTTAATGATATTTAAAAACTTAACATGATAAATAAAAATAACAATTGTATGAAGCTCTTATAGTAGTAAAGATCTTAGATTTATTTATTTTATTTATTATTATTATATGGGTTGTCACTTATAAAAGAAATATTTGTAATATTTACACATGCCAATGTTAGCATGATTTTCTCCTAACTTTATGTATAAGTTACAACTTCCTAACTTGTTGGGCAAGTAATATCTCCTAACTTGTTGGGCAAGTTATAACTTCCTTACTTGGGAGAGAAGTTACCCAAAATATTTTGGAATATCTAACTACCTTTTGAACCCTATAAAAAGGCTTCAAGGGTAGGAAGAAAAGAGATATCACACACTTTTGGATCACACTTGGGGTTTCACTTTGGGTCTTGGAGGAAGACATTGTGAAAGATTGCTTGTAAGATGACTTGCTAAAGACAATGTTTCAGCCTCTTTGTCATAGTCCTATGAGTTATGTTTTATTTTTATTTTGTTTAAATTGTTTAGCTAGTGGTTTAAATAGTATCATGCTTGGCAAGTAATTTTGGGATTTTTAGATTGCTCTTATTGTTCTTGTTGCATAATAGAAGATTTCTATTAAAATTTTGCCATAGAAGAGCTTGTGTTTAAAAGCCTTAAGAGCATTTTAGTAGCGAATTTTATTATTGTGCAATGTATAAGAACCACTATTGATATTTTTGTAAGAGAGCCTCTGCATGTAGTCAAGCCGTTGAACGATTCAATAGTCAAGAGGGTTCAGAAAATCTTTGGTATTTTGATAGGACCAGAATAGCTTCTTTTATCTTTAAAGTGAATCTCCATGGTATTTCAATCAGAAATTGTCAAGTCTTTTGAAGGTTCTGTTGAATGCAATTGTTGACATCCATTATCTAGCCAAAATGGAGTCTCGTACGTGATAGTTTACGCAGCAATTTTTTGGGTAGCATAGTAGGATTGTCTTGAAGAAATTGCTTATTTGAGCCTTGGAAGTTTGAACAATTCGTAGTTATTGAATTTGGGATAGCTTTATTGCGAAGTGTTTATTCGTATCATTTTACCTTATTTAAACATTTGAGATCTTTACACAAATCTGCTTTCTTTTTCTCTTCTTTCTATTTCCATTTAATCTCGCTTTATTTCTAGTTTTCTTGTGGAACTATCTCTTTCTCTGGGGAAAATTAGAAGTAGATTTGCAAAGTTGTGCTCAAATGTTTTTGCAAAACTTTATTTGTTGAAAGTAGGTATTATAAGGACTGCATAGACTAGGCAATTGAACAAAATAAGAACTCTCAACAACTCACAGTACTTTGCAAAGTTGGCTAAATCTCTTTAAGATAAGTCATTTGTAGTTTACACACAATGTAATCATCTCATTTTTCATGACAGCACACCATAATAGCACACACACATAATCACATTAACTACTGAGTCTATTTGGAGGTATCTAGGCCTTGGTGTTTCCAGAAGACTAACCAGCACCTAAATCCTATTCAAGGACACTCATTGGCGGTCGCATCCCAAATGGTCACCAACACAAACCTACTATCCAAGTGGAGCTCCACCATAACCATATGAGTAGTACCAGCAGTGGCAGAACCCACAGTTGTGAAGGATGCCACCACCAAGGTAGTAGTACCCTTATCGGCAACCATATCCATATGGGTACTATGTTTCGCAACCCATTTCTCCACGTGACTCTTTTAGTCATGCCACCTTCCAACATCACTACTACCCTCTAGAGTATTACAAAACTCATTCTCCATCTACTAGATGGGAAAGCCCATATCCCTATCACCCTTATCATCCTTTTGCATATGCCCCTGCATCCTCAACCTAGTTATTTCCTACTCTATCAATACAGGGAGAAATTTTGCCCCAACTGCAACAATGCAACACAATGAGGGCTATTAATTTATAGCTAGCTTCTCAACTGAGTGGTTTGAAAACTAGATTATGAAAAAGACCTCTCTTTCAAACCAATAGCCCAACTAAACCCTCACATACACTTGTAGGAGGCAACCCTACTTCTCCATCTTCCTCTACATCTAATTTGTTCAAGTCCCCTTCAAATCAAACACCTCCCAAAGTGCATATTGTCATGTTAACTCACGTGGTAACCAATTGCATAAAGGTTGGCCACCTTCCTAAAAAACTATTTGATCCTAGAAGTCCCCTTATTTACCTTCAAATCGTTGGGAATGAGCCTTGCAAGGCTCTTTTGGATTTAGGTTTCAATGTTAATATGATTTTCCATGAGATGTATAATGCTTGGAACTTGCCTCCACTCAAGAAAAGAAATATCCATCTTGAGTTGTTTGATTAGTCCATTACTATTCCCTTGGGATTAGTGGAAGACATTTTGACTACCATTTATGGGTGGTCCTACCCCACCAGTTTCTTGGTGATTTGAGTGAACAATTATGAGGGTGACTTTCCAATCATCATGGGAAGGGCTTAGCTGAGCACTGTCGATGCATGATTAGGGATCTGAGATCTTTTTCTCAAAATCTCTAAAGAAAATGCATTCAAAAAGATCAAGAGGAAGAAAGTTCCATGCATCATGTATAATGATACAGGGTGCAATTGTGTGCAGAAACTATGGGTCATTAATGGTGTATCTATCAAAGCATGCAGTTAGTATGTTGATATATCTAAAATTCAAAAGTGCTTGTATGTAGTAGCCACAAAGAAAGAGGGTACTCAATGGCTAATAGCTGATCTTGGAAGGTAGCACATTTTGCATGGAACCTACTGAGAGCCTAACATGTGCCTATGTGAAAGGCATGGACATCACCAACTCTCCATTGACAAAATTGATGATATCAATTAGGAAGAGTTGGACATTCTTGAAAATTTTAAACAAGAGTCCCTTGAGTTGAAAACTCTACCTGCCAGCATGGAATATGCATTCTTGAAAAATGGGAAGCTGGTAATAATCAATCAAATCTTGCTCCTGAATAAAAGGAGATGATGCTAAATGTGGTCAATAGATGATCAACAACCTTTGCTTGGTCATATCCTGAACTCATAGGGATTGATCTTAGGATATGCTAGTATCGTATCTACACTGATCTAGCCATGAAGCTAAAGAGATAGTTGTAGTAGCGATTGAAACCCAAATTGAAACAGATCGTGAAAGAGGAAATTGAACAACTTCTTAAGGTAGGGTTTTTCTATCCCATTGTAGATAGTGAATGGGTTAGTCCACTTGTGATTGTGCCAAAGAAAGGTGGCAAGTGCCAGGTCTGCATCAATTTTTGACTGTTGAACATGGCAACATTCAAAGATCACTTCCCATTGTCATTTGTGGATCAAGTGATAGACACTATATTTGGGCATTGCTATTATAACTTTTTATATGGTTATAGTGGCTATAACCAAATCTAGATTACACCAAAGGATTAGGCCAAAATAACATTCACAAGTTTGTGAAGGACTTTTTCATATTGAGAGATGCCTTTCGGCTTGTGCAATGCCCTTATCACATTTTAATGCCTAGTCTTGAGTATTTTTCAACAGTAAATTAGTAAAGGAGTGGAAGCCTTCATGGATCACTTCTCTACATATGGGGCTATATTTGAGCAAGCCTTGGATTGTCTTGAGCAAGTGCTTAAAAGATGTGTGGAGACCAATCTTTAGCTTAATTGGTAGAAGAGCCATTTGATGGTTTGGGAGGGCATTGTGTTGGAGCATAGAATTTCACAAGTAGGGATTGAGGTTGACCTTGAAAAGATTAGGATCATCCAAGAAAGTACCCGTCAACCAGAAACTATAAAAGATGTTTGGTCATTGCTTGGATACACTGGTTACTACCAAAGATTTGTAAAGAATTTCTCTAAGATCGTAAAACCATTAGTCAAGCTAACAAAGAAAGATAGTCCATTTGTTTGCACCAAGGAATGTGAAAATACATTCCAATAATTGAAGGAAAAACTCATAGAAACTCCAATTCTATGAACACCAAACTAGTCTGGACCATTTCATGCCATGATAGATGCACCAAATTATGCCTTGGGGGTTGTGCTTATGCAGTTGAATGATAAGAAACATCCATATTACATCCACTACACAAGTTGAAGCATTGTGAACATATAGCTGAATCACACCACCATAGAGAAAGAACTAATGGTGGTCGTGTATACTCTAGAGAAGTTTAGGTACTATGTGTTTGGATACAAGATGTTTATGCACACAGACCATAATGTAATTAGCTTTTTGATGAATAAGAAAATGGTGAGCCCCTATGTCATACAATGGCTGGTGATCTTCCAGGAATTCGATCTTACGATGGTAGATCAAAAGAAAATTGAGAATGTGGTTGCTAACCACTTATCTTGGTTGAGATGGGACAACAAAGATGAGGAAATCCCATTGTCTGATCAATTTTCTGATAAACTCCTCTTTGTTGGGGCTATAATTTAACAATTACCCATTGAGCCTAAATGGTACACTAGCATTCTCCCCTATCTTCTCACTCATGAGATGTCACAAGAGTTGGATCACCAAAAGAAATAATAGTTTCTTCACCAAGTAAAATGCTTCATGGAGATGAACGGGCACCTCTACAAGGTGTGCACTGATAGCTTGGTTTGTTGGTATGTCCTTGATGCTAATCAACTACGCATTCTCTAAGATGTTGATGAGGGTCCTTGTGGGGGCCACTATGCAGGGAGATGCACGACCATTAAAATCCTGATGGTAGGATATTACTGGCCAACACTTTTCAGGGATGCTCTCTAATTTGTCAGCTCTTATGAGTGTTTGAATGATTGCTCGAATGGAGGAACCTCAACAATGGATTCAACTGCTAGAACCCTTTGATATCTAGGGCATTAACTTCATGGGTCCCATCATGCCGNTGGCTTGCTTAAGCTCATGGAAAGGTTTGACTTGTTGTGTGTTGACCAGTTGCTTTTTGTTTGGGCTCTTAGGTTTGTAGATTAATATGGCCCTAGAAGAAAAGGTTTTGTAAATGATGTAAGGCCCTTCCCACAACATCTGGAACTTAGTTTTTTGAGGTACATGTGTTGGGTTCCAATAGAGGACCTTATCTCTTGGTTGAAATTTGACTTTCCTAATTCTAAGGTCATGGTGCTTTTTGCTAAATGTCTTGTGCAACTCGCTAGATGATAGGATCATTAATCAATTTTTGTCTAGCAAGTTGAGATTCATTAATATTTCTTTGCATGCTAGACTAAAGTTAAGGTCAAGGTCACATGTNTCCATATGAGCTAGTGTACAGAAAATTGCCAACTCTTCCTATTCAATCTAAGCTTTGTACACTTTCAATAACATGTGACCTTGACCTTAACTTTAGTCTAGCATGCAAAGAAATATTAATGAATCTCAACTTGCTAGACAAAAATTGATTAATGATCCTATCATCTAGCGAGTTGCACAAGACATTTAGCAAAAAGCACCATGACCTTAGAATTAGGAAAGTCAAATTTCAACCAAGAGATAAGGTCCTCTATTGGAACCCAACACATGTACCTCAAAAAACTAAGTTCCAGATGTTGTGGGAAGGGCCTTACATCATTTACAAAACCTTTTCTTCTAGGGCCATATTAATCTACAAACCTAAGAGCCCAAACAAAAAGCAACTGGTCAACACACAACAAGTCAAACCTTTCCATGAGCTTAAGCAAGCCAATGTAACAAATGTCTCATCGGATGAACATCCATGCTCAATCTTTTAGATCTCCTCCTTTCAACTTAGTTATGAGGGAGATGGCCATCAATGCTAACCATTATAGTGGCTCCTTAGTTTTTCATCATTTTTTTTACACCTTGTTATTTTTACAACTTTTTATTTTACACCTTCTTTATCTTACACCTATTTGTTTTTACTTTATTAATTTTTTCCAATTTTTGTTTTACAACATTGTTTGTATGTTTTATTTTTCTTGAATATTTTATAATTTCTTAGATATGTTTCTTTATTTTGGTGTGATTTTCTTATTATGTTCTAGTAATAACATGCTTGATTGCCAATTGGGTACAATGTGGTTTGCTTGATGTGGGCATGTGATATTTGGTTATTTGATTGTTAGTGTCTGGATTCTAGCTTTGAATTTTGTTACTAATAACTAAGACATAGTTTCTTTTTCATGAAATAGGAAACGAGTCTACATCATCCACCCATTCACAAACTCTTTGGTGTTTCTAGTTTTGGAAGTGTGAGGTCCCTTTTTGTTAATAAAACTTTAACAAACTTATAACCTTGGTAGTTTCCAGACTTGGGAATGATTCAAAGGTTTGAACAAGGTGTGACTTCAAGGGGACTCAATACTCTTTGTACTCTTCTACTTACATGGGTGCATGTGTGTTTTCATGGATTCATTACCATTTCATGTTGACTAATAACATGAAGTTGAATAAGTGTGAGGTTCCCATTCAAAAAAAAAAAAAAACAAGATGGAAATTCAAAGCACATGCCTTAGACAAAATAAATGGGCTACAAGCATTGGTTATGGGACTAAAAAGACATGTTACCCATGCTTGAAGGTCCCCTCTAACTAAGGCATTTTCTCACTTCCTGCTTCTCTTTTCTTCTTAGATAAAGAATGATGGTTATTCTGTGTGAGCACTCTTGTGTCTCAAGAGGGTGGACTAGTCTTAGAGTGGCAATGTGAAGTCACTGAATGTGGTTGGTTTTGGTCTAAACTAAGGATGGATTTTATTACGTCATTTAACCACAAAATTTACAAGGGACTTCATATGACCTTAATCAACTCCATTCCACTTTCTCTCTCTCATCCATCTATGCTTTCCAATCCTCACCTCGTTGTCATTGTTCATGTCCTTGTTCGATGTCTTGGTTTGATGTGTCAAAATTATTAGGTATTTTCTTCCAAGTTTTTGTACTTAACTTTCCATAACCATTAATCACCCATGGGGCCCATGGACTCCTTGGTTTGAGGATATACAAGGGCAACAAAGGGCATGTGCCTACTTTGGGAAGGATCCACCTATATACTTTTTAGTTGGGTTAGTTAAGTTCTTTATCCTTAGGCATTCTCACAATCAAATCCTTTTGTGTGCCCCATCAATAACATCCAATTATGTGCATCTTCACAATGTTTTTTAGTGAAATCCTTTTTTCTTTGTTGTAAATTCTTTAATCCTTTTCAAGCATTTCATCACATTTGGACTTTTCAAAATTTAATAATGGATTGCTTATCCATTTCATCCTATTTTTCAGTCTTTCCACTAATGCTATTAAAAGAATCAATTCACCATAATCACAACCAAAGCTAAGTGTAATTGCCAACGAGATGAGGTACCTAAAAGCTATTAGTTACACATTTCACACTAATCCATGATTTTGTTGTGATTACAGTGGGAAGCATGGACTGAAGGCAAGACTATCTTCACCAAGGAATCAACAACAACATTATGCGACGAGGGCCCTTCATGATCATTGAATCTTCTCCTTCATTCTTCAACTACCAGAAAATTTGGATAGGGTGTTCAATTCTATTGTCATGAACACCCAATTTTGTAAAAGATTGCAAATCTATACATTGGGGCACTTAGAATATCTCTGTTTTATTTGAGTCATTTTGCATGTTTGTCAATAATCCCATACCTTCCCAATATTTTGTAAGGGACTTGTTCCTTCTTTTGTTCACTCGAGGATGAGCTTTTATTCAGTTGTGGAGGTATCATGAAGTGTATTTTTTTTAGCTCCAATATCCAATACTTAATATTAGAAGCCTAGAGGCAATGTCAAATATCCAATGTCGTGGGATGTGTGCTAGCCTATAAATATAGCGCTTAGGCACACAGTTTGGTAGTAATCTTTGTCATAGTGTAGTAGAGCTCTTGTAGTTCTTCTTCCCCATAGTTAGAATATTTTTCCAAAATGCTTGCAACAGGACTCATTGAGTGTATGAATCTTTATTCAAGCACTATTTTACTTGAGCACGGTAGTGTGTGTAGCAATAAAGATGAGCTTTCTAATAAACCTTGCAACACTTTGGCTAGATTAAATATTTTCTTCATGCATTTAATATTTTTCAGTAATTTTATTTAATGCTTTTAAGTAATTAAGCTAATTAAGGAATTAAGCTAGCTAGGTTAAATAACAATTAATTAAGCACAAAAGTATGACCACTTCAAGCATGCGCATGATACTTGGTAATCCTAGTAACGTTTAATGCTTGATAACCTAGTAATGTTATACATGTTTAGGATGTGTAGGGAAAGTGGGATCACATTCTTATGTTAGGAATAAGTAGACCTTGGTTAGTTAGATTAAATTAGCAATTAAATTACTTTATTGCCTTCATCTTTTATTTTAAGCACTTAAAATATAAAACATAAAAATAATAAAAATCATATGCCTCGATTAAACTTAACCATACCTTTGTATGTTACAAGTGTAATTGAGAAGACAATGAATAACTATTAGGACAAGTTCACTTCCTAGAGACTAATGTACCGAGAGACATAGAATCCACGAAATTCAACTGGATCGCATGTGAATGCTTAGTGATTCGTATGGTTGAGTGTAGGGGTATTTTCCACTCACAATGTATCCTCCTGAGAACGTTGCTATTAATTTAAACCTTAATGAAGCAAAATAATAAAGTAACATCAAGTAATAAAAGTAGGAATTTTACAATGAAATTGGAAGAAATGCATCAATAACAGACAAATTATCTTGGGAAAGCATACAAAAACCTAAGCAATGGCTCTAGCTCCTAACAAGCCTTAATTTTGACCAAGCATTACAAGAGAACACATTCAATGGCAAAAGGCCTTGAACAATGAAAGACTTACTCCTTCTTTCACTTGATTATTCAAGGTAACTTAATCCCTTGATGCAGCATTGGTATTTTTCCCATCCTCAGCCCATCACTTATATAGTGATTTTACAAGCTAAATAAGGATGGTGGAAAAAAGCAGAATAAGACAAAACATATCATTACATATGCCATAATGATAGGAGAACTATTTGATAGGTTTGGTAGGGCATAACTGTTACATGTAACAGGTTTTTGCTTAAAATAAGTAACATAGCTATTACACAACACAACCATTACAATTCTTGCACTTGTTTATTTTAAGGTATTACAATTAGGAGCAATCGTTACATTTCACAATTTGCCAATCCAAGTTCTTTTCGACACTATTTGAACTTTTCTAGAGGACTAGCCTTGGTTCTCATGTTTGCTAGATTTTTAGAAGTAGGAACCATCTCAAGAAAAATCATTCCTTTTCTAATCTAATCTCATATAAAATGATAATGAATTTCAATATGCTTTGTCCTTACATGGAACTTGAGATGCTTTGACAGGAAGATTGCACTTTGGTTATCACAAGAGATTTTAATTTTCTTTTGCCCTTGTCCAAGTCATTGACTAGTTGTTGTAGTCAAACCACTTCCTTACTTTCTTGAGAAGTTGCTACATGCTTGGCTTCAATTATCGATAATGTAACACAACTTTGTTTCTTGTTGATTCAGCTAATAGCACTTGTGCTCATTTTGAAGGTAAATCCACCTATGAATTTTTAGTAATTAGGATCACCACCCTAATCTTCATCCATAAAACCATGCAATTTTCTCATAATAGATGGAAAATTAATAGTACCTTTAAGATACCTAAATTTTTTTTAACAACTATCCAATGTTCATTACCAACATTAGACATAAACCTGGTTACAGATCCCATTGCATAGGAAATATTAGACCTAGTATAGACCATTACATACATGAGGCTGCATTTAGTATTAGCATAGAGGATTTTGCTCATGTCCTCCATTTCTTCATTTGTTCCAGGGAATTGCTCCATTAATTTCATGCCCACAAACATTGGAGTGTTTAACAACTTACAATCCTACATATTAAATTTTTCCAAAACTTTATTAACATATACAAATTGACCAAACTATACTTTTAAACTTTTTTCTCTCTTTTAATTTCCATGCCAAAAATTTTATTTGCAATACCAAGGTGCTTCATCTCAAATTGAGATAATAGTTGACATTTCAACTTAGAGATCTTTTATATATTATTTCTTGCTTTTAACATATCATCAACATACAATAGTAATACCAAATAAGTTTGTGCCTCTTTCTTTAAGTACATGTAAGGATCACTATTAAATCTTACAAAAACAAACCTTATCATGTAAGAATCAAATTTCTTATACCACATCCTAGGGGATTATTTCAACCCATACAAGAATTTCACCAAGAGATACACCATGTTGTCCATGCCTTTAACTCCATAACCTTTAGGTTGTTGCATGTAGATTTATTTATCTAGGTTTCCATGAAGAAAAGCAATCTTGATGTTCATTTGATCAAGTTCATGATCTAAAGTAGTTACAAAAGATAATAACCTTATAGAGGTTAACTTAATCACTGGTACAAATACTTCTTCATAATTAATACCTTCCTTTTGAGAGCATCCCTTTGCTACTAACCTAGCTTTGTACGCTTCTCCTTCTTTTATCCTAAAGAGCCACTTGCAACCAATTGGTTTCTCCCATGGGAAAGTTCAACAAGTTCCCATATTTTATTTCTCATTAGTAATTTCATTTCCTCATTCATGGTAGTTCTCCAAGCTTTGCTAATTTTGAATTACAAGCTTCTTGATAGGATTGAGGAGCATCATTAATATACAAAACATATAAATCTAAATGTTGAGGTGGTCATCTTACCTAATTTAACCTTCTTGGTGATTAATGTTCTTCTTAAGGTGGATTTTCCCCTCTATCAATTTCATCATCAACTTGCTCTATAGTTGATTCTTGGTCAATATAATAATGAGCTTTTTCTAGAACCTTTTCTTCAACCATATAAGGTTGAGATAATTCCATAAATACCACATCTTTACTATACATGATTTTATTAGTATTGGGATTCCCTAACTTATGTCCTTTTATACCATGACCATATCAAATAAAAATACAATTTTTGATATATAATCCAATTTAGATCTACATTCTTTAGGCACATGATAATAAGCTATACTTCCAAATACTCTCAAATGATTCAAAGAAACTTTCTTACTAGACCATATTTATTATGGGATTTTGCCATCTAGTGATGATGAGGGCATTCTATTGATTAAGTCAAAAGTTATCATTACATCTTATGCCCAAAATTTCTTTTCAAGACTAGCATCATTGAGTATGCATCGAGCTTGTTTGTTCTGCAACTCCATTTTGCTATGGAGTGCCTGGAATGCTTTTTTTCTTGAAAATGCCATGAGTCCTGCAAAACCGTTCAAATTCATTTGAACAAAATTCCCCACCATTGTTTGTTCTGAGGGCTTTAATTCTTTTGTCAGATAGATTCTTAACAAGAGCTTTAGATTCTATAAATTTATCAAAGGCTTCATACTTGAATTTCAAAAAGTAAATTTATACTTTCCTACAATAATCATCTATGAATGATATGTAATATTTAGATCTAATGATAGAAGCCACTAAAGCAGGACCAAATACATCACTTTGAATGAGATCCAATGTATTTTTAGCTCTTTGAGTATTTGCAAAAAAGCTTAAACGATGTTGTTTTCTATTCAGATAATGTTCACAAAGAGGTATATGATCTTGGGATTTATCTTTATTTATACCTTTTTTTTAAGAAGCTGGAAGAATTTTTCTCCCACATACCCAAGTCTTCTATGCCATAGGTTCATAGTAAAGTTTTCTTTTAGAGAATGAAGAACATCAACATTATCAACCATTGTAACACTATCCAGTTGGTACAACTGCCCACTACTTTTTTTGAATCATCTAGCTATACTTGATTTTTTAAAAAATATTCTATGTTTCTTGTTTCCAAGTATTATAAATAGGTGAAAATTGGTAAAATCATCCACAACTAGCAAATTTTTGGTGAGTTTTGGGACATGATATACCTTGTGAATTACTATTATTTTCCCATTACATGACAATATTACTTTACTGTAGTCCTTAACAACATAAGTTTCATCATTTCCAAGAAAAATAGGAGAGGACGTAGCTTCATGATATTCAGAAAATCATTCTCTTCTATGAGTAAAGCTATATGAAGTGCTTGAATCAATATACTAGTAATTATAATGAGGATTACCTTCAGTTGCGGCAGCACATAAGTCTAGAAGTTCATCCTCAGCATCTTTCCTAGAACCAGATCTAGCCTCTTTTTATTTCTTCTTCAAAAATTTGCAGTCCTTTTTCAAATGACCATAGTTCCCATAGTTCTAACACTTTGCAAGTTTCCTAGGGCAACATTTGTAACTTTCTTGAATTTAGTATTTTTTTCTCAAGTGACCATAGTTCCCATAGTTCTAACACTTTGCAAATTTCCTAGGAGCAGCATCTGCAACTTTCTTGAATTTAGTATTATTTTTACTCGAGGATATACTGGAGTGTTGTTTACCTGGTCCCTTAATAACCAATTCTTTAGGAGGTACTAGCTTTGAACTCTTTCTTCGAAGTTCTTTTGTTATCAACCTTCCTACAACTTCATCAAATTTTAATAATGCACTAGTGCTAGTAATATTTTGAGAAATATTATCCTATGATTTAGGAAGAGATTGTAACAAAATGATATATTGATCCTCATCTTCTATATTACTACCTATTGATAGTAATTGACTTGCAATAGTATTAAAAGCATTGAGATGAGAAGCAATAGTTTATATTATCAGATATTTTTAATGAGAATAATTATCTTTTAAGATGCAATCTATTTGAATGGAAATTTGATTGATAAATTCTACCAACGCCATCCCATATATCCTTTGCAATCTTCTCACTTTTCAAATTTATAAGAATAGAATTTGTAATACCTCTCTGCATTGTACCAAGAGCCAACCAGTCCATATCATCTCACTCTTCTTCTTTCATGTTTAGAAGCTTGATTTTGGTGATGTAGGTATCTTGTTTCTTTTCAATCAAAAGATCTCCCATTCAAACCTTCTAGAGATTATAGTTACTATAGTTGAATTTTTCTATTTCCTAATTGTGTTTAGAACAACTCACCATTTTAATATGCTTAATGAGATAAGAGCCTTGGTAGTCTAATCAACTTGGATTTGATACCAATTTGTTAAATTATACTTCAATTAAGCAAAACAATAAATAATAGCAAGCAATTAAAGTAGGAATTTGATCATAAAATTGGAAGAAATGCACCAATGGTAAAAAAACTATCTTGGAAAAAACATATGAAAGCCTAGCAATGGCTTTAGCTCCTAGCAAGCTTTAATTCCAACCAAGCATTATAAGAGAACCCATTCAATGGTAAAAGGCCTTGAACAATGGAAGACTTGCTCCTCTCTCACTTGATCACTTAATGTAACTTGATCCCTTAATGCAACCTTGATATTTTTCCATCTTCAACCCATCACTTATGTAATGATTTTACAAGCTAAATAAAGTCACTTATATAATGATTTTACAAGCTAAATAAAGATGGTGGCAAATAGAATAACAAGAGAAAATATATACCATTACAATATACCATAATGGTAGGATAATCATTGTGAAAGATTTCATGTGAGAGATGTCCTAGAGTGGTGGTTCTCTTGGGCTCTCCCCATGGTTCGGGGGCCATGGAACACTCTGAGGCACCCTCAAGTGACTCTCAAGTGTTAGAAAACCCACCTTGGCTTGATGGTACCAAGCTAGCAACAGGACACCCTCCTGTTGCAACTCTCTTCTAAGTCCTCTTCATTCCCCTCTTCTTCGTGGAGAACTACATGGCCCTGATTCTACGGTGGCCGTAGATATGTAGGCAGCCAAGACTGGATAGTTTTGGTGCGGTGCCAGGCCACACTTTGTACCAGATCATGAGGGATCTGGGGGTGAGGCACCTTCCCTTGTAGATGCATCATCTCCCCTCTCACCGATGTTGTCTACAAGGTTGTGTGTGTGCTTGTTTGCTTGGTCCTCGTTTTGGAGTTGGTTACCCTCCATGAGCTGCATGGTCATGTACGTTAAGAAGCTGTGCTTCTGCTTGCACTCACTTGTGAGATGCTTGCTTGCTTGAGGCGTATTCCCTAGGTCTTCTACCCTAGATCCATTGGATCTTTGTGAATTCCCTGGGGTGCCGGGCAACGTCGGGGCAACATTATTATAGACGGTATCAGAGCATTTTTGGAATTGTGTTGGGATATGGTTGTGCTCTTTGGTTGTATTACTCCATTGAGCTTGTTTGGTTAATGGTCCCTTCGGATTGATACCTAGGTGATCTAGGATCATATCCTTATGTATTTTTGAAGAGATTCCTGATGGCAATGTTCTACGCTCTTCATGAGGGGATAGATGATAAGTTGTGAGCAACAGATGTATGTTGCTCTCCGTTAGGATATAAACGGTTGTGTTGTGGTGATGTCCTTCACTTATTTACTTGTGGTTGGACTAGTTGTGATTGTATGCGATATGGTTGAGAGGAGTTCTACTGGCAACTCAGGAATTTTGTTGCTCAAGGAGCTCTCATCTTAGGTCTCTAGTGATTCATCTGGGATGAATCAAACCTAGTCACCGCTTCGGTTTCCACCCAGATGACATGTTTTGAGATGGCATTTGTTGAATCGTGCAGGATATGATATCCTTGGCACTCCCACTCACCCTCGATACAGTGAGTATGGGAAAATACAAATGGGGACAAGATGGTTCCCAAGTACCTCAGGATGGAGGTCCGTCGGACATGTGCTCTTGGTGAGCCTTATTCTGAATGGACTAAGACTGTTGCCGGTAGACTTCGTATGTTCGTGCTTGCAGTATGTTGGTCTATTTGTGTATGCGTGTCTTCTTGGTTGCATGTTCAAATTCTGCATGCACGTTATCTTGGTCGTTTCTATCATTCATAACGCAAGGCTTAAAGTTTTACGTGGTATGATGACTTATTGTTGGGAATGTTGAGGATGCGGTGGTTGTTTGTGTCATCCCAAAGCCAAATGATTGTTGTCTTGTTTGACAACTTGTGCATGAGGTATGATTGCCCTTATTGTTGATCCTTGCAAGTTGTGCTCCTTTGTTGAGCTGGTGGTGTTGCCCTTGGGCTCGTGGCATCACTATTTTGATTGGTGACATTTCTTGGTCACTCTGATTCGAAGACTACTGGTGTGGGTCATCCTATTGTTGGTTCTTGTTAAGACCGCACCTCTTTTGATGAGAGTCTTCTTGTGAACACATCCTTTGTGATGTTGCTCATTATTGCGAGAATTGGTTTGATGTAGACTTATTGTTGGATAGACCTTGGTCTTCCACCTTATTTTTGGGTTGAGATGACGATTGTCTATTGCCCATGACTCATACGATTGTGTTGTGATTTTGGTCCTGCTTAAGGCCAGTGTTAGTTGCTGGGAATGATTGTTGTGTATGAATCTTGAAATTCTGAGAGTGTGCTATCTCTCTCTTGGTGTGCCTCATGATGAAATTGTTTGTTCGAATGGGGATGTAATTCATCCATCAATGTTTTGCATGATTGATCTCTATGCATGTTGTTGAGGTCTTGATTTTTATGATGTGCAAGAGTGATATGACATTGTTATATGATCATGCTTAATAGTTGTGTATGAGGATGATGTGCTAATTGTGTTCCTGCTAACTTCTATGTTTCTGAGCTTGCATCTCAGTGTTTGTAGGTAGCACGAGTACACAGATGTAGCCAGTGGTGACCTCAGTTGATTCTGTGAGCACTATGTCTATGGGGAAGATATGTGCTCTTGAGACCTTCATGAATGGATTATTTGGTCTTAGAATCCCAACATTGGGTTGCGAATTTATCAGTACCTTGCCTATGATGGATCAACAGGTACATCATGATTTGTTTTCCTCTCAGTGCTGGGGGAGCACTAACAGAGGATGGTGATCTGTCCTAGACCCTACAGATATTGGGCTACCAGATGGCATGAAATGGTATCCTTGGCCACGCCGGATACTAATGGCCCAAGAGTGGCCAATGCAATGAGGTCCCACTATGGCAGGATGGTGGATACTCAGTTGGTGTGTTTCATTATTCGATCGTTGTGTTCGTGTCTCGAATCGTTTTCATTCGATGTTACCCGCGTAGTGGGTTTAGTGCGACGGTAGATCATGTATCTTTTGAGATAGTGATGCAATGACAGATGATCGTTTATGCTTCATGACAGAGACATGTTTTTCTCAAAATAGCATGGTTCTTCATGGTATGCTCTTGGTGGCCTAAATCCTTTAGCCTAGGATGGGCTTGGGTAGTTTGTCCTATAGCCTTTTAGGCTTGGGTAGCATTCCCAAATACCATGTATGTTCCCATATATGAATGTAATCCTATCCTTGGGTGTGTGAAATGTATCCTTGTAATATTGTCAATTCGATTGTATGTACTCAAAAGTGTTGGATGTATTGCCTATGTGACTTAGTTGTCTCCTGGTTGTAGGCCTATGCCACACACTGTGACAAGGCCAAGCTTGATGTATGGTGTTTTCCTGGTGCTTGTTTTGAAGTGCCCTTGCTATATGTTGTAAATGGCCATTGTGCCTTGATGTATAATCCTGCTAAAAACCTCATGGGAAACTCTTTAATTGGATACAGTGTTGTAACGAATGGACCAGGGCATGTCCTTGCCCATTATGCTCTTGAATTAGTGCCATGTGTTCTTGATGATGTTGGCATGCCTAGATGGTGTGTGCTTGGTGAACGTCCTTGAGATAGGACAAATCTTGGGAACACATTCTCTTGTGTTCCTAGACTGGTAGAGATCTTGTCCACAAATGATCGATGGTGATTGAAATTCAAATCAATGTGATGTCTAGCGGTTGGTTTGAATCAAGTTCTGGGTATTGGCACCTAGACTTGCTCTTCCATGTTGGAAGCATTCATGGAGTAGTTGTCCAAATGTTGGGATGGTGGTTCATCCTTGAATAAATGACGGTACAGATATAGAAATTGTGATTTCTCTTGGTGACCTTGCTTGGTGGGCTTGAATGTGCTCAAAACACTTGAGCCGATGCTCTCATGATTGGGGGCTTCTAATGATTTGTGCATGTTGGTGGGCTCTCGTGACTAATTACTTTTGGTGCTTTGAGAGCTATGATGCGCTCTCATAGATTGGGACTTATTGGTGCGTTTGTTGTCTATGGTGATTCCATGATTGGGGACTCGTTGTGCTGAATAGGCTATGGTATCTTGCTGAATTTTCCTGTGTACCTTGTCCCTTATGTGCACTGATGTATCACACAGTCCCTCCCAGATGTATTGTCCCATGTCTCTAGTGTGACATTAATTCATGTTGGTGTTCTCACCTCCCTGGTGGGATAGCAGAGTTGATCATGATATTACTTGGTAAATCCTTTATTTTATGAGGGGTCATTTTCCATTTCAATGGATACCCTCTTCAGTTCTTGAAATAATAAGGCAGCTGGTATTGAGATGGTTGTCTCCTATTTGGGACCTACAAGTAGTTGATGTTTGGGAGTTGTTTCTAACAGTGGTCCCATGTTCGTGAACTCGTGGGGCTTATTCTCAGAGACAGAATGTTGTTACCCTGGTGAAATTCATGAAACCTCCTTTGTGAGGTCGTGTTGTCGATGTAAATTAAAGATACATATTGTTCTTCGTGTAAGCAAGGCATGAGATTGTGTACTCAGTTTTGGGGGCTTCAAAGGAACTTCCTTATTGGGGTTCTTTGGTAGACCATCCTTATTGTAAACCCTTCAAGGATGAATCGTTGTGTTTGAGTTGTAAATGATGTTGATGAAAGCCCATTCCATGTAAAACTATCTTGAGGACCTGGTCCTCCTATGGGCAAGATGTTGTTGCTGACTTGTGTTTGTTGTTTGGGTTAAATGATAATAGGTAGTGGTGCGACCTTGTCCACCAAAAATTGATGTAAACGGGCTTAACTGGGAGGTATGAAACAAAAATCCAAATCTCCCAAGATGAAACAGAAATCCCTCTTGATCAAAGGGATGAATTGCTTGGTGTCTCGAGTTGTTCTCAAGGGGAAAATTGAAATTAGGTAAGACTTGTGAACCCATGTCTTCCCTCAGCTGGTGACAGTTCCACGATATGGTTCTATTGGCCATATTGACTACTTGGGCATGTATGATGGGTAAGGTGTAGCTAGGCTGCTATACTTACCTAAGGAAGAAACCTCCCAAAGAGGATCCTTCCTGCAAGTGCAAAATCTACTGAAAGGTGTTGATTGAGAGATTGGCAGTTGTTCTTGATAAAGTGGGGTAATGCAAATTCTGGGAATGTTGATGTTTCTTGGAGAATTCATGATCTGATTACTCTCAGAGGTGACTCTATGTTTGTTCCTGGACC
Source organism: Gnetum montanum (assembly GCA_015680685.1). Lineage (NCBI taxonomy): Eukaryota > Viridiplantae > Streptophyta > Gnetopsida > Gnetales > Gnetaceae > Gnetum > Gnetum montanum. The sequence goes on along the minus strand of MNCI01023402.1, from coordinate 16,890 downwards.
TAGTGTTCAAAAACTGGTGCTTGTCCCATAACTTGGTGTGGGAAGGATAGCTTGCATGTGGCAAATGTGGGTGATCCTTCTTCATGAATGGGATATTATGGTTACATTCGATGATGTGCTTACGGCTGATATGAGATAGGTGATGGAGGATTGTCATGGGGTTGGCTGCCCAATTGACCCTCCACTTGTTCTAACATTCGAGTAGGCATTCTCGATGTTGGACAATCACAAGAGGTGTTGATGATAGTTGGGGCTTGTTGTATGTTAGCCTCATGGAGAAGTTTCCAAACAGATTTTTGGATCTTCTCTCTCGTTGGAATACTATGGAATGATGAATGATGAATTGAGACATGTGATGCTGGTGTCTGCAGACGGCAAGGTCAAGCTCAAAAGATATGCTCTTGTACCTTGTTTGTAAGAGAGAATATGCTTGACTCCCTTCATACCAGCTTGAACAAACATGATGAGAAAAAGAGAATGCGCATGGTACCGATGCACGTGGAATCAGTGCTTAGATGGTTGCACTGATGAGACCCTGTGGGTCTCGATGCGAGTAGCAGAACATGGAGTTCTGGCAAGCATGAGATGCTTGCAGAGACATGGCTCTTTAGAGCATGTCCTCCCTCTCGGTGTGATGTTCCCAAGTCCCTGACCATGGGTAGTGGCCTTGGTGAGCCCTCAAAAAAAAATCAATGGGTGTTGAGATGCCATTCACAAAGGAACTCGACAAGACTTGCAGAAGAGGAGCTATCTTCTTGCATAAGTATGGGTTTATGCAAGAAGATATGTCTCTAGACCCTTAGAAGGGACGGATCTAGGGAACGCCTTAGAGACATTGGCCCTTTGGGTTGGACTCTCCTACTCGTATAGAGAAGGGAAGTCTTTGGGCTTCCTCCAATTGCACTTGTGTTTCATTCAAGGCATTGGATGAAAGGACGTATCAGGTGTTGGGGTTGGTACCTTCCTTCAAGCTTGGCATCTAAGGAGTTGACAGAGTTCCAAACCCATTTAGAAGTGTACACTAAAAGCTATTGTAGGCTCTGCTTCAAGGACGTCGCTTCTTTGTGTGGGGGAGGATTGTGAGAGATGTCCTAGAGTGGTGGTTCTCTTGGGCTCTCCCCATGGTTCGGGGGCCATGGAACACTCTGAGGCACCCTCAAGTGATTCTCAAGTGTTAGAAAACCCACCCTGGCTTGGTGGTACCAAGCTAGCAACAAGACACCCTCCTGTTGCAACTCTCTTCTAAGTCCTCTTCATTCCCCTCTTCTCCATGGAGAACTACATGGCCCTGATTCTACGGTGGCCGTAGATATGTAGGCAGCCAAGACTGGATAGTTTTGGTGCGGTGCCAGGCCACACTTTGTACCAGATCGTGAGGGATCTGGGGGTGAGGCACCTTCCCTTGTAGATGCATCGTCTCCCCTCTCACCGATGTTGTCTACAAGGTTGTGTGTGTGCTTGCTTGCTTGAGGCGTATTCCCCAGGCCTTCTGCCCCAGATCCATTGGATCTTCGTGAATTCCTTAGGGTGCCCGGCAACGTCAGGGCAATGTTGTTACATTTAACGAGGCATAATCTTTACATGTAGCAGAGCGAGTTTTTGCTTAAAATAATCAACACAGCCGTTACAGTTGAGGGGAGACACGTGTTTGTAAAATAGACATTGAAACTCCACACAATTAAGACAATGGCGATAGGATGACAACTTTATATATGCAAAATCGTTATCTTTCCTTCTGCCTGGTTAAGTTATCTTTGTGGTGGACAAGATGACTTTGTCCATGTATTTTGGCATTGTCCCTTTGCTCAACATGTGTGGCAGTGGGCTTCCAAAGCTTTTCTGTCATACAAGCTATCTCAAGAGGATGCCATATTCGGATTCTTGAACATTACTTCTGCTAATCTTAATTTTCTGTGGAAAGTTATCAAGCCTACTATTTTATATTATATTTGGAAGCGAAGATGCAATGTTCTATTTCAAAAAACAGATTATTCTAATAATTGTTTGCTCACCAGGTTGGAGAAGTTGCAGATCTTTCGCCTCATCCATTTTCAACTCACATCTCAAGCATCCAAGTTCCATCTGGATAGTCATCAATTGGTTCATCTCTTGCAGCTATGCAGTTACACTTAGCATCAGTAATCTCTGCAATGAAGCTTTTCCTTTTCATTATGTGGAGTCACCATTGGAACTCTCTATCCTTAATTAAGAGCTCTTTGCCTCATCTAATTCTATGTCATTCTATTTTGTAACAAGCTAGTATGTGTGGACATTTGGTTATGCCCCAACTTGGGGTTCCTCCCTTAATACTCATTTATTTATAAGGCGTTTTCTGAGTTTTATTCACAACGCTCTCAGTTTTCCTTCCCCTTAACCTTGTCACTTATTCAAGTTGTTGTAATTGATGCACCTTTAATTTCAATAAAACTTTTTTTCGGGTCCGAAACAACGCTCTCAGTTTTCCCTTCCCCTTAACCCTGTGACTTATTCTTGTGACTTATTCAAGTTGTTGTAATTGATGCACCAATATGAAAGCTACAGCTAGCACACATCCGAAGCTTATGCATTTTCACGCCCCTGTCGTTTGTTTCTTGCCGAAAAGAGAAGTTTAATATTTATATTAACGCGTTATAAACTTATCACAGGCTTTTTAATCACTTACGTCTCTGAAGAGATTCCAAAAGAGTTGCAACTAATTTTAATAATATAAACATTATTGTATTTCCTAAATTTCTAGGAATCAAACGTCACACATTTATGTCACCTACATTATTGCGACAGTGCCCTAACGGTTCAGGCATCTGATGTATTAGATCTGAACGAAAATTACAAATTCTAGTTGAGCAGGCCGCTACCGCACTTGGATTTGAGTTGCAGTTTTTTGGCCGACACCGACTAACGAACGTTTTTGAGTAATTAACGGATACAAGAATGCCAGGTGCTGAAACTAGACGATATTATGATATCCATGGTTCCTGTTGCAGCTGCAGCTGTACCTATAGTGACTTTGGCACTCTAATCTGTCAAACTGATTGGCCCCATCTCAGATCCATACCCTGACTTCTCATCTTTACCGCAAAGAATTAACCTGCCCCCCCTGTTACAGACTTCTGTAATGCTACAAATTCACTGTAATCGAACAATCGCACAGGCAATTGCAGAAGCTAAAGTGAATTTCTTGTGAAGGTTGAGAAGATCATGGCTGTGAAACGTCCAGCTTCCATAGCTCCATGGCTAGGCCTTGCTGCATCAGTGTGGGTTCAGCTTCTTGCAGGAAATGGATACAACTTTCCTCTGTATTCTCACATGATCAAAAAAGTTCTTGGGTATAATCAGATACAAATTAGTAACTTGGGAGTGGCTAATGATGTCGGGGAGAACGTGGGTCTACTTGCAGGGGTTCTCTGCAACAAAATGCCCCCCTGGAGCATCCTTCTGGTTGGAGGTTTTGCTGGCTTTCTGGGGTATGGATTGGTTTGGCTTTCTGTTAGTGGAATCATCCGTCCACTGCCCTATGTCGTGGTATAATTTTGAGTTTGTTGTGACTGCTTTGAGTTTCAGCGTTAAGTTCTTGAGTGGATAATTGAATGGGAATTACGCAGATATACTGAGATTTTGTTCTAGGGTTTATGAAATTATTAGGCTGGGAAAGATGGTAGGCATGTTTCATCGGTTCATGTTCCAGAAGGAATAGAATAATAGATTGCTGATCGAAACGTTTTTGAAGTAATGGTAATTTGGGTATCACAGGATGGCTGCCTATTTCTTTGATTCTTCTTTTTCATGGGCCTTTGAGCCTGTTTTTTGTCTTTTTGGTTGTGGAAAATACCCGGTAGAATTGTACATGTTTACAAGTGGGAGTTCTGAAAAAGTGAACATGTACACTTCCTAGTTTCTAGTTTCAAAGAGTTTATATCGCGCTTACGCAACTCCTGTGCTAGATTGTTTCACTCATAGAAAGGATTCATACTTTGGTTAACTTGATGCCCAGTATCTTACTCTTGAAAATTAAAGAAGAGGATCGTGCAAACGGGAAAGAAAAGACAGGAAAAGACTGAGAGACAATTTCCTTGATGTTGTTTTCTCCTTTTTTTTCATTTTTACTCGTTGGTATTAACTTGCTGCTGAGTGCTGACTAATTCTTCATCTATGTATATCTTTATAATTGTAGTATTAACGCCATAATTATTTGTTTGCCTGGATTTTTGTGTTTCTCAGCATATTCTGTGTTTATTGTTTTACACTTTTACATAATTTCCATAATCTATGTCTTTATCAACAAATATTGGTGCTTTACTTCGAGATTTGGGTTTCTTTGTTGTCTTCAATGTTAATACAGGATATATGGTGGGCTACAGGTACCACATGACTTCTTAATCATATTACCTTGTTTCTAGCTTTTTGATGATTTTTCTTTCATTTTAGCTTGATTGTAATAACCATTAAAATGAATTTGTTACAGTCAGTAATGATATATTTGGATAAATTTACAAGGAAATATACTACCAAATAGAATTTGATTAGTTATCTGATTAAGGGGAAGAGAGAAAACTTATAGTAGTTTATCTAAAATGTATTGCCAGCATTGGCAAAGTATTTGTTAGAGCTGTCATGCCTGCTGTAATTTCAGAAAATTTCAGATACTTTGTTTAACACAAGTCTACAGAGTGAACAGGGTTTTCTACCCTTGTCATTAGGGCATTTTGTGAAGGTACAGTATTACATATTATATACAAGGGACTTACGATGAAATTTGCTTACCATGTTTTGCAGAAGTCTTACCCGTAGTTATAGTATAATTTGGTTACTACTGCTTAAAATTTGCAGCGAATTAAAGCTCAGCTCTTCTCAAAATGTTAATATACTCCATTTTTATCATGTTAATGTCATCATTGCAGTAGGATTCAATTTTCAGTTATATCTCTCTTTCTCCGCGATGTGTCTTCTTCTTCATTGATTAACTGAACTTGCATAATTTATTAAACCCACGGCTTCATCTATTTTCAGACAGTTTCGGTAGTTTATGGGGGTCCACTATTTCTTTTAGTTATCAACATATTGAGTTCTTCGATGTTCAGTACATTAATGTGTGTACTTTATCCCAGGTGTGGTTGGCTCTATGTGTTGCGACAAACAGTGCAACATGGTTTAACACTGCCGTTCTTGTGACAAACATGCGTAATTTTCCTTTGAGTCGAGGCACATTAGCAGGGATTCTCAAGGGTTATGTCGGAATTAGTGCTGCAGTTTTTACAGAAATTTATATTGGAGTTGTAGGCAAGGATTCGGTAAGATTGCTCCTTTTCTTGACAGTGGGAATTCCAGGTGTCTGCATAGTTGTGATGTATTTTATTAGGTCCTGTACTCCAGCTACAGAAGAAGGAACAAGGGAGCATAGATATTTTATTTTCATCCAAGTTTCCAGCATCATTTTAGGTTTTTATCTTCTTGCTACAGCTATTATAGATGACAGAGTCACTTTGGATAAGGGTTTGCTCTCCAAGATATTTGTTATTATTATGTTGCATTTGCTCCTTGTACCAGTTGGCATTCCAATTAGATTGTTACTTCGAGTGTATATAACCAGCACTAGAGCTGATGGTATCAAGGAAAATCTTCTGTCAAAGGAAGACCTCAGTACAAAGTTAGGTGTTGAAAAGAATGAAGATTCGCAACAACCTACATATGGTTTGACATCAGTAGCATCTTTGGATATGGAAGAGTCAAATGCAATGCAACAGGAAATAAGTATTCATTGTGTAGCTCATCCTTCGTTTGAAATAGATGTTGAAAGCGATCCAGCGACCCTTCTAGCTGAAGGAGAAGGGGCTGTCATTAAAAAAAGGCGGCCTCGAAGAGGAGAAGACTTCAAGCTTCGTGATGCACTTATTAAGGCTGATTTTTGGCTTTTATTCTTGACCTATTTTTGTGGTGTAGGCTCTGGGATAACAGTTCTTAATAATCTGGCACAAATTGCATCTTCTAAAGGTCTGCAAGATGTCACTATTTTACTTTCAATATTTAGTCTTGCCAATTTCTTGGGACGTATTGGTGGTGGTACAGTATCAGAGAAGTTTGTCAGGTTTGTTCTCTACCTTCTGCCATACCTTTAAATTTTTTTTTGAAAACTCCAATTCCAAGTAACTTGTACAGTCCATACAGTGTACTTCAAATTCTATAAGAGTTTGCATGATTGGAATTGTTTCATGTCTTTGTTGTTTCTAAACTCATATTTCTAGAAAGACTCAGACTAAGATGGGGAGCTCATGACCCACCTTCAGCTCCTTTTGTTGTTAATAATGCCTTTCATTTCACAAGCTATCATGCAATTTCAAATCCTTTCAAAATATTAATTTCTTCTTTGAACCAACTTCTGGTTGAGATGTTCTTGGGCATTCATAATGTCACTGATAACAATGTTGCACGTAGAGCTTTTGTGATAACATATAGATTTAAAGGTGCTGAATCCATGATTCCTTATGCGTTCAAATGCACAGATTAATTATTTGTTAGATTTTAAGAACAAGTTCTTGATTCAGTTCGAGAAGTTTTACTACTTCCGCCCTTGCATCTATTATCTTCACTGGATTAAAGAAACATTGTGTAGAAACTGTCTGGGACTATATTCTAAAGTGCTTACAACAACTCACATATGTACTTAATGAGATGCGATCCCAACCTGATGGGATTCTTTTACCTCTGGACCATTGATCCTTTCTTTGCTTATGCCATTAAAACTGAAAAAAACATCATTGAGTTACAAGAACTATGGCAAAGGCTGTAGAACTTGAGCAAATTACTCTGATTAATTATCTCCAATCTCAATTTGGAGCTCTTGATATCGTTAATCCACCACTGCTTAATCCCATACCTCTCCAAGTGCTGCCACCAATGATGAACTTCATACCAGCCAGGAGTATTTCATCTTTCCTTCCCCGAACCAAAGGATTGACTGATGATTAATCCAATGCACTTATCCAGTCAAAAGTAAACAACCATACAGAAGCCAGCAAACCCAAATGACCCAGGTCAATTTCATTTATATTCCATGTGCAAGAGTGAATTATTATTTGCAACTCTGCTTGGTAACTGTTGTCATTTGGAGTTGAGCTTTCTTTCTCAGTTCATAGTAAGCGTCAATGTTGTAGTATTTTGAGTGATACTGATGGTGACATAAATCTGTGTCTGGATTTCATCTTACAACAGAACCTGTATATCATGTTTGGTTTTCATTAGTTAAATTTCTATTTGTCTTTTCAAAAAATGCATTAGTCTTTGGTTTATATACAATGGAATTTACTTTTGGAAAAACAGCTCTTGTATTTTATAATATTTTTTGTTTTTTTTTTCAGAATTTTAAATCCAGACATAATCGTTCCCTCCTCTCTATATATGTTTATTTAACTGTTATAGTATTCAAGCTAGCGTTTTTCTTCAGCTGTTCTATAATTACCATAATCATAAACATATTTCTCAAGAAAGAAAACCTGCTTCCTAAATCTATGAAATGGCTTTCTTTGGTTTGATTGCTGCCATTAAATTCATATCAAGTCTTATGACGTATGTTTGGAATTATGATGATTTTAAACCATATATTTTCCATGGATGGAATAATGATTTAATACTGTGCAACTGAACTTTAAAAACAAAATTGTCTTAACCTAAAAAGACTCTGTCTTGCATGCTCACGGGTATCAAACAAAATTTCTTTGCAGATCAAATGCAACACCTCGAACAGTCTGGATGGTTATTTCACAACTAGTTATGATTGCAGGACATGTCATCTTTGCACTTGCATTCACAGGCTCACTCTATATTGGTTGTGCTCTTCTGGGCATATGTTATGGAGTTCAGTTCTCTGTAATGGTGCCAACCGCCTCAGAACTATTTGGGCTGAAACACTTTGGAATAATTTATAATTTTTTAACAATGGGAAATCCTTTAGGAGCTCTTCTTTTTTCTGGATTCATAGCAGGTTATCTGTATGATAAAGAAGCAAAAAAACAATCTGGTGGCTGGAATACAGGATATTTTGGCAGTTCAGACAACGAATGTATAGGTCCAGAATGCTTTAGGCTTACTTTTTATATTTTAGCTGTGGTGTGTGCAGTTGGTTCATTATTGGGCATGGTTCTCACATGGAGGATAAAAAGAGTTTATCAAATGTTGTATTCGGGAGGCTCTTTCTGCCTTCCAGGGACTTCAAATTCTTAGGAACATGAAATCATAAATGGATATTTAACTGACCATGGACTAAATTAAAGCTTTTGCATCAATAGTCATTTTATTTTTAGTAATGTCTAGTTTACATCCAGTTAACACTAACTATGGATGCCCATTCTACACAATAAATATGATTGCAAGGAGATCTTAAAGGCTGAATATGTTGTGTTTTTCTTTTATCCCTATGCTATCTCGTTTTACATTCTTTCTTATTAATTATGCTTGTGTTATTCTCTCTGATCTAATAAAGGCCCAAGGTCCTGTTTTTTGCTGGGATTTTTCTAGTTTTTCTCTAGAATATATTCTTGTGTTTTTTTATTAATTTATTTCACTATTACCAAGAACAATCTTAGACAGCATAATTGGTATCAAAGCCAGATTCTTCTCGTGGTGGTGAATTGATTGCCAAGTTCTACAGATGGTTCTACTTGTGATGACTGTTTTTCTAGGTTCTGCATTTTGTGGTTTTTTCTCCAAGGGTTCTCAAGGTTGAAATCCTTCTTTTGCATCAAGTATGTAACGATTTCTCAACAATACAAATAATTAAACGTTGATTGGCTAAGCAACAAAAAATTTCACAAGTCATTCAATATTAATGCAAATACATACATATATTCGTTGTTGACAATCATCTTGAACGGTAGTCAAGGAAAAACGATAGCAACACCGAATCTAGGTGAAATGCAAATTCCTGCAAAAATTAATGCAGAAATATCAAAACTAATAGAAATGCCTACTTGTGTACGGATGAATGCTGATTAACAGATTGCTGTAAGCAAACAATCAGATTGGGAGACCCTTAACAGAAAATTAAGAAGTAATGGAATCCTTTTTAATTTTTCTCTGTTGTGCACTATTTCTAAAATCCCTTAAACATGTTATATATCAAAATGTAGTCCTTCCTCTTTGTCAAGAGGAAGATTTTATATTTTTTTCATAGTTTCTTGGAGTTTGTGGAGATTTAATACATCGTATCATGGGGTTGATGTCATTGAAATTTTATAAATCAAAGATTTTGATAAAAGCTTAAAAGACTTCTATTTATGTTAAAAGTCCTGGTACAAAGCTTGGAAGACCTATATGTATGTAAAAAGTATTGGCATGAGTCTAGGGGACTTCCATGTATGCTCAAATGTCTTGGCATAATTCTTGACTTGTTTTGAAAGTTTTCATTGAAAGTGGAGAACTTGCATATATATGTTTAGAGTACAAATGGAAAACATCATTGTATTGCTATATCTAATGTAAATGTTAATAAAAAAAATGTAAAAATAGTAGCATATATGAAATTAAGAAGTTAAATCTTATCTCAATTTGATATTAGAAAAAATCTATGCTATGTAAAAAAAAAATGGGCATGAAAATTTGATGAAATAGGGTTTGGCTTGGAAAATATACATATGTTAGAAAAACTTAATATGAAATGCTACAAGCTGAAAACTACTCCCTATGAAACTAAAATAAAAGATTTGGTTTAACTATACCCTTAGGAGAAAGAAAAAGTTTATGGTGAAAATTCCATAAGTTTATTATAAAAGTTCCTTATGCTAGTGCTACTGGCAACTTGACATATGCGATGGTCACTATTAGACATGATATTACATATATTATTAGAAAACTTAGCAAGTATATGTTTAATCTAGGGAAACAACATTATATTGCTAAAAAATGAGTTTTTTGGCATCTTTGTAGTGCTGTGTTGTAAACTTTGGTATTTGTTATCAAAGTAATTTGTCCATTCTACATGGTTACATGGATGCTTAGTAGGATGGGAATTTAGATAACATAAAATCTATAAGTGGATATGTGTTTGATATTCTTGGTGATGCTATTTCATGGGAAATCAAACTACAATATAATGTAGCTCAATCTACTTTGGTGATGCTATTTCATGGGAAATCAAACTACAATATAATGTAGCTCAATCTACTAGTAAAGTAGAATATGTTGTTGCAAACCTAGCTAGTTTGGAAGCAACATGGCTTCAGAGACAAGTGAATAAACTCAAGATTCATAATAAGATTATATAAATTGGCTTTGATAATGAAATTGCACTAGACATATCCAACAATCCTACTTGCTAGGCATATCTAGACATATAGAAATATAATATCACTATATTCAAAAGAAGGTAGATGAACAAAGGATTCTTCTAGAAAAAGTTAAGATAGAAGAGAGTCCTACTTATATAATAACAAAATCATTATTTTTTGAAAATATTTTATGGTGTCAAATAGCTTTTGGTATCATGGAATGTGATACCATTTATGGTCTCGAGTGGGCTTTATAGCAACTTTACCTTCAAGAAGGAGAATCATGCGTAAATTAAAGACAAATTATTATTCACATTAGCTTAAATATAGTTATACTTAGATACAACCACTATCCTTTTGTAATTGTGTTATTACAATACTTATGTTATGATATACTGTTGTGTTGTATATTTAATTACAAATATCTATAGTGTAATAAATGTAAACCATTGTTTATCCTTAGTAATTTTGGTGTCGTTAATATGTGGTTTACATCCAATTAACACTAACATGGATGTTCATCCAATGCTATAAATATGATTACAAGGAGGTCTTAAAGGTGGAATGTGTATTGTGTTTTGCTTTCATCACTATGATATTTGCTTTCCTATTTTTTTCTTATCCATAATGCTTGTGTATTTCTCAATGAGCCAAGAAAGAGCCATGAGCCTATCCCAACAATGGCTAGCGTAGTTCCCATTACCTTCAGCGTGGATGCTACAAGGCCAATGTTGGGATTATGGGGTTTCTACTTTTTCACAAAAGTGTTGGGGTGATTGAGGTTTTGTTTGTCCAACAATCTTAGCATTGCTCAAACAATCCTAGTGTTGTTTAAATAGTTTCAACGTAGTTTCATGAGGCCAATGTAGTTGGGTGAAAGCAACATAGTTGGAAAAGTCTATTTACTATTTATGGTATCTAGCATGGTTTTGGTGGCTTGGGTGCATCCAAACTTGCCATAAATGAAAACTATATTGAAAATAATGGCCTCTTACACCTGCAAATCAAATCAATCTATGAGTAATCATGGCAGAAGTTGGTAGCACCAAAAACAAGTAACCACATAGCCTATATAAGCTAGATTTGAAAACATTGACAGGTTCCATGAAAAATTCTGTAATTAGCAAAAAAGATTTTCTAGTTCTAACTTTTGCAACCTTGAGCACCCAAAACCTTTGTCATTTTGTAAGAGTTTTGTAAAAAATTTGCAACTAACTAGGCATTGGAGACTCTTAGCATAGTACCATTGCAACAAAAAGTCAAACAACTCATTTACTCTCAGTTAATGAACATTGTAGATCTAAGCTGAAAACCACCAAGAAGTCTTGGTGATTAAAGTTGGGAAGTACTTGAATTGTGGAGTTGATTGCAGAATGTAACTTGTCGGCTTCAACAATCTTCAAACTTCATCTGAGCAAACTCCTTGTGCACTCAGGCACATAATTTGTACACACTCGAACTTTGCTTTGGTAGCTATTTTATTATTTTCAATAAAGTTTATAGTTTATTTGTTGTGTAAGTTTATTTTACAATGAATTTTAGTGCTTTCTTTTTAATTAGATCTGCATTTTTATTTAAGTTACTTATTCCATTTACACTCTCTATGTCCTTGGGTGATCAATAAGACCATCCAGGGTGCCTTGGGTCCTCTTTCTCAAAGGCTTTTAGGATCCAAGATTGAAACTGTTCCACCTAGAATTCTCAATTTTTTTCTAGTGATCGATTTGTTCAAGCACTAGAAAGAGGGTCTTTGCCCAAGTTCTTCACCCAATTTAATTTGCTTGTTTCACAACCAACATCCACAACCTTAAGTCTTCATAAACTACAAAAACATTGCTAAGAAAACCAATGTTTCCCAATTTTCTATAGTTGATACCCAACATAGTGATTGTAGGTGATTTGGGTACTCCAAAATAATTTTTCACAACAGTTGCTAGACTTTCCATGGCCAGCGTAGTTCACTACAAAACCTGCTATTTTCCCCTCCTAAAACTTGCATTTTGGGTGCCCCAAGGGCTACCGTAGTATACCTTGATAACCCAACTCTTTGATGTAAAAATTTTTGGGGTAAAGCTAGCATGGTTCTTCCCAGGATCCTAGCATAGTTTGGGAGAATCAATATTTCACACTTACCTTTTCATAACTCAATGCAGTCTTTTAGGAGGAGGTACTCCCAGCATAGTGTTGTTGGGGAAGGCAATTAATTGCTTTCCCCTCCAACGTAGCTCTTGTTGGCAAAGCCAACATGGTTTTTTTTACCAATACCAAAATTGTCATGTTTTCCTAAGTGCAGTGCACATCACTGCCACTTCAACTTGCACTGCACTTATGATTACAATTACAACCATTTTCCAATCAAAACCTTTTACACTTTGGGCAATTCCACTTGCTAGAATTTTTGCTAAATTAATTAAAGATTATTATTAAACCAAAATCAAAATTATTGACAATGTCTTTTAGTCAATCCACAGTTTTTCCAATTAACTTAACAGACATGGCATCAAGCCAAAATGCAATGAAGATTTATGACCTAATAGACCTTACTGTGGCTGAGTGTAGGCAATCACTTAGGCTAAGGGGGCAAAGCCTAGATTTTTCCATAATAGATGAAAATTATTATAATTTCATCTATGTTAAAATCTAGGCAGGCTTGCTCATTTCGCATGCGAAGGCTGAATCTAAACATGAATATGAGCTAATTCATTGAAATGGTAAGGAATACATTCCTTCCTCATACGATAAAATACTATTGATTGAGATACAACCTTGCATACTATCTCAATTGATTGATATGAATGAACAAAGTGAGGAGGCTAATTCATAGTGTCAAAATTTTGAGTAGGATGAGCTCAAAGCAAAACATGAATCAAACAACTTCATTGCAAGCCTCTTCCAACGATCTGCTTCCCAAGCAACCACATCCACTTTGACTTTTCCTACCTCCTTGGTAGGGAAAGTTCCTCAATCCTCATCTCCCTTATACCCTACAATGTTTGGACTTGCACTTGTCATAGTAGCCCACTAGGCATAATCTATGCCCCAATCAACCCCTCTTTTCTCATCTATGCCTTTTTCCATGTTGCCTTGATTTGCATGGCCAACATCGGTGGTCTTGATCACTGCTCATCTCTTCTCTATGCTAGTGGATCCCAAAGTAAGACCTCAAATGATCCAAGGATAACATACAATGTTTTTCCCCTTTGTTTCACAAGTATCAATGCAAATCTCCTTTTCATTGTTTAGTCCTCATGCAACATTGATAACCTAGCCTTTCCCCTTTGTGCCCCAACCCATCACAAGGCTACAAACCTTTCAACTTACACTTCAACCCTTTGTACAAACTCCATAGCTTGTAGGGATGTTCCAAGGCTTAGATCNCCTTTGTACAAACTCCATAGCTTGTAGGGATGTTCCAAGGCTTAGATTAGGCTTTCCAAATGATCTAGGACCTTCTGGAAGAGTTAGAGAAAGTCAAAGCTTCAACAACCTAGACATTCAAGATCATGGATTTTTATCAGGATGATCCTATTAGTCTTGCTATCCCACAAACAACTCTTCCCCCAAGCATCCCCATATCCTAGTTTATGAAATATAATGAGAGTGATTCCAATGCTCACCTTATAACCTTCCATTTTGAGTGCTCCTTGTTATAGGCTTGGCCTTACACCATAATGAGGATCTTCCCGATGTCTCTTACTGGGAAGGTATTAAACTAGTATCATGCATTGCCTCGAGGATTCATATCCTCTCTTGAAGACTGATATCACAATTTGTAAATTGTTTCCAGTACAACTTAAAACTAGAAACCACCTGGACCAACTAGTGAAAATTAAATAAGGGCCCTTTGAACCAGTTCAAAAGTTCATCCAAAGATGGAATGCTCTATTAAACAAGATTGTTGAACCCATAGATGAGATGACCTGCAAAAGATGATAGACAACTGTGAGCTAGTGCTTAATGCCTCTAACCCGATTAGGCCACAAAATTAGTCCATGCATGTCTACAAAGACCCACTAAATGGTGACAATAGTTCTTCACCATAGTGACATTCAATGTGAGCAACAACTCCAAACCTACATGATAGCTGTTTGTGATTTGTGTACCTCTTTGCAACGAAAGGGGTCCTTCAACTTTGTCTAGTTCAAGGATCCCTTTGTTGTAAGGATACCATCACCTATGCCTCTCAAGAAACATTTTGTGGTTAGAGTGCCCCCTCCCATTGCACCCGAAACCACAACTACCAATGAACAATGTTCCCTTGTGGTAGCTAACACAATGACTTCCTCACAGACCAACCATAAGAAATCACCAAGTAAACAATGTAAGAAGTTTGCGCTGAAACCTAAGAAAAAAGAAAACAAGTAGGCTAAGGCATGGAAGGAGGTGGGCTCATTGAAGCTCACTCCTATCTCATCCATTCCCATGAGCTCTAACACTTAGGCTACTTCAACCAGTCAACCAAGAGAGTACCTCAAGATGGAAGGGATGGGGAAAGATGGTAACCCATAACCATTAAAACATGAAGTTTGCATTTTGGGATGCATGGAGGAAGTCAAGACCAAAAAGAATGAGAATTCAAAAACTAATGACAATGACTTCCTCAATGGTATGGAACATATCAAGTAATCTTTGAAATAGAAGCACACTTCCCTTAGCTTGTATGACTTGGTGATGACTTCTACTGCTTATTTTGAGGTCCTAGTAAAAATGTTAACTTCCATTCTTGTTAGTGAGGATATCCCTGCTAGTGAAGAGTCCATTCACATGGTGATGATACCACCTTGACCAAGGGAAGAAACAAAGTCAACGACACTAGTGTTTCGGGATAGCAATGTTAAAACCAATCCCCAAGATGGTGAGACAATGAAGGCCCCTCTCCATAACAATAAGAGTGGGGTAATACAAGGTACATAGGGTGCACGTAGATGATATGGTAGCCACTAACGTTATACCCTATACCAATGTTAAATGTTTGGACTTAACAGAACACATGCAACATACCTCAACTTCTACTCTTAAGTCTTTTAATGGATCTTAGGTTGTAATTAAAGGCTCAATCTCGTTGGGCTTCATAGTGGGGGAACAATTCCCCACAATAGCCAATTTCTTTGTGGTGGAAGAGACACCAAGATTCAATCTCATCCTAGGAAGGCCTTGGCTAGCTTAATTATGAGTTGTTTCCTCCCCCATCCACCAAGAAACTCACCTACTTTACGAGGGAGGTAAAATAATTATCCATGGTAACAATGCAATTCCCATGATAGTCAACAATGTTGACATCGAATAAGGGTCTAAAGTGGAGTTTTAGGAAGAAACTCCTATTGTCAATAACAAAGTCCAAAGGCCCAATAGAGTGAAAGAGGCCAAATCCAATAAAAATGGAACCTTAGATGCACCATGGGAAGAGCTCCCCCTTCAACATGATTAGTGAGGGGAATGGAGAATACAAGATCATGCAATGTAGACCCTACACCTTTCCTAATCTTTCAAAGATTAGGAAACACTTGCATGATTGATGTATGCTTCCTATTTCCTCGTCCTTATGCCCACAATTGTATAACCTTTCTTTTTAATATCTTAGCTTAATTTAAACATTATTTACATGCACCACTTTACATTATCGTGTTTTGCCTTATTTTAACTTTATGTTGCATGTAGCCTATAGTTCATCCTTGTTTATAGTTTACCTTTTTATGCCTTTTCTATTTTAAAAATTAAATCCTAAAAATACCATAAAAAAATTTTAAAACATAAAACTTACAAAAAGTTTTCTTTCAATGTATTGGCCTACCATGGCCTAAAACTTACAACACATCGTGGCCTGCCATGGCCTAAAATTGACAACACCTTTATGACCTATTTATGTTTTATCTATGTTAATACCTTAGTTGGCATTTTGGCCTAGTTAATTTGCATTTTTTTACCTTACCAAGTATTACATTATGATCACATGATTTAACCAATGTAGCCCAACATAGCCTCATAACATGAATAAAACATGAAACGTACAAGATGCATAAAACTTAAATTGCTAGAACATATAAACAAAATAAAAAACATATAAATGAAATTAAAAATAATAATGATAACCAAAACGTCCATAACCTATAGCCATAGTCACATAGTGTGACAAGAGTTTAATCATCAAATGACATAAAAAATAAATATAAGTTCAATAGCTAGATCTACACTATGTAATAATAACATAAAAAAATAATAATCATCTAGTACGTAAACAATGGCTAGAAGTAGCCACAAGCCCATCAACAACACAAATAAACAAAAGACATGATCCAACTGATGGAACTAAGGTGCAACTAGAGGGGGTGGAGGAGCATCTCCAATGTGATCACCACTAGGGCCATTGTCATTACCTGGTACCTATACCAATCATAACAACAAAATTCTAATCAGTAATCAACACAACAAAAAACTAAATTATAATTTAAACCAAGCTAAAACATGCTTAACTAATTAATAATAAGCAAACCTGGGAAGATTCAAGAGCAACATCCTTTATGGGGAAGCTTTGAAGACCAATCTCTAGACAATGGAGAATTTGGTCTTCGATCATGGGGACCAAATCCACTTCTCCAAGATTAATGTTGGTTAAGATGTTGCTCTCATCAACATT
>MNCI01023390.1:17675-20175 GCA_015680685.1 Gnetum montanum | reverse complement strand
GTCCATGTGAACTCGCCATTACCATGCATGCGCTACTAGGCAATCGAATCGGTGAATAGGCAGAGACGACATGCGCTCGACGCTACCCCGTGAGGGCATCCAAACGCTCTGCCTCCTCCACAGCACCGAATCAACGCTACCATTCGCACGAAATTGTTGAACAACTCATCCGCAAGGGATCGTTCAATCCCGTAAAGCCATCAGTGCCGGCTCCGATCTCGCAACTCTATAGAAATGAGTTT
This sequence comes from Gnetum montanum, assembly GCA_015680685.1. Lineage (NCBI taxonomy): Eukaryota > Viridiplantae > Streptophyta > Gnetopsida > Gnetales > Gnetaceae > Gnetum > Gnetum montanum. Next base: position 19,933 of record MNCI01023390.1, on the reverse strand, counting down.
CAGGATTAACCGAATTCCCCATCACGCGACAGAGCAACAGAAAACTCCTTCGTGAAACACAGAAACACAGCGTGCCGCAGCCAAGACAAGGGATCTTCGAGACATGGCCTCGAACATCCCTCCGACTGCTTCTCCTAACCCTTAAACAACTCACGACCGTGTTTGAGCGTGCGCTCAAAATTTGCAAGCTACTCCAAGGGAAAGCGCTACCTGTGTCCTTGAGTCCACAAAAGGCTCTTTTCGTTGTGCTACGACCTCGAGACGGTCCCTCGAGTCTATAGAGTCCTCAAGCCGAAACCAACAACGAGGCACCCACAGCTACATGCAGAACAAGAGAGAACATGTCCCTCGTTCACTCTCGACCCGTCCATGTGAACTCGCCATTACCACCCATGCGCTACTAGGCAATCGAATCGGTGAATAGGCAGAGACGACATGTGCTCGACGCTACCCCGTGGGGGTGTCCAAACACTCTGCCTCCTCCACAGCACCGAATCAATGCTACTGTTCGCATGAAATCATTGAACAACTCATCCGCAAGGGATCGTTCAATCCCGTAAAGCCATCAGTGTCGGCTCCGATCTCGCAACTCTATAGAAACGAGCTTCAGGATTAACCGAATTCCCTGTCACGCGACCGAGCAACAGAAAACTCCTTCGTGAAACATAGAAACACAGCGTGCCATAGCCAAGACAAGGGATCTTCGAGACATGGCCTCGAACATCCCTCCGACTGCTTCTTCTAACCCTTAAACAACTCACGACCGTGTTCGAGCGTGCGCTCAAACTTCGCAAGCTACTCCAAGGGAAGGTGCTACCTGTGTCCTTGAGTCCACAAAAGGCTCTTTTCGTTGTGCTACGACCTCGAGACGGTCGCTCGAGTCTATAGAGTCCTCAACTGGAAACCAACAACGAGGCACCCTCAACTGCAGGCAGAACAAGAGAGAACATGTCCCTCGTCCTTTCTTGACCCGTCCATGTGAACTCGTCATTACCACCCATGCGGTACTAGGCAATCGAATCGGTGAATAGGCAGAGATGATATGCGCTCGACGCTACCCCGTGTGGGCGTCCAAACGCTCTGCCTCCTCCACCGCACCAAAACAATGCTGCCGTTCGCACGAAATCGTTGAACAACGTTTCCGTACAGGATCGTTCAATCCCGTAAGCCCATCAGTGCCGGCTCCATTCTCGCAACTCTATAGAAAGGAGTTTCAGGGTTAACCAAATTCCCCATCACGCGACCGAGCAATGGAAAACTCCTTCGCGAAACACAGTGACACAGTGTGCCGCAGCCAAGATAAGGGATTTTCGAGACATGGCCTCAAACATCCCTCTGACTGCTACTCCTAACCCTTAAACAACTTACGACCGTGTTCGAGCGTGCACTCAAACCTCGCAAGCTACTCCAAGGGAAGGCGCTACCTGTGTCCTTGAGTCCACAAAAGGCTCTTTTCGTTGCGCTACGACCTCGAGACGGTCACCCGAGTCTATAGAGTCCTCATCCCGAAACCAACAACGAGGCACCCTCAACTGCATGCAGAACAAGAGAGAACATGTCCCTCATCCACTCTCGACCCGTCCATGTGAACTCGTCATTACCACCCATGCGCTACTAGGCAATCGAATCGGTGAACAGGCAGAGACGACATGCGCTCGACGCTACCCCGTGGGGGCGTCCAAACGCTCTGCCTCCTCCACCGCACCCAATCAACGCTACCGTTCGCACGAAATCGTTGAACAACGTCTCCGCACGGGATCGTTCAATCCCGTAAAGCCATCAGTGCCGACTCCGATCTCGCAACTCTATAGAAACGAGTTTCACGGTTAGCCGAATTTTCCATCACGCGACTGAGCAACAGAAAACTCCTTCGAGAAACACAAAAACACAGCATGCCGCAGCCAAGACAAGGGATTTTCAAGACATGGCCTAGAACATCCCTCCGACTGCTTCTCCTAACCCTTAAACAACTCACGACCGTGTTCGAGCGTGTGCTAAAACTTCGCAAGCTACTCCAAGGGAAGGCGCTACCTGTGTCCTTGAGTCCACAAAAGGCTTTTTTCGTTGTGCTACGACCTCGAGACGGTCCCCCAAGTCTATAGAGTCCTCAACCTAAAACCAACAACGAGGCACTCACAACTGCATGCAGAACAACAGAGAACATGTCCCTCGTCCACTCTCGATCCATCCATGTGAACTCGCCATTACCGCCCATGCGCTACTAGGCAATCGAATCGGTGAACAGGCAGAGACGACAT
>MNCI01023384.1:315200-328566 GCA_015680685.1 Gnetum montanum | reverse complement strand
AGCATCTTTTTGAGTAAGTTAATGATGGCCTTCTTGCTAGCTTTTTCTTGTCCATTAACTTGAGGGTAATAGGGCCATGAGAAAAGTGCTTAATGCCTAGGTTGTGACATAAATCTTTCATTTTATGGCTAATAAATTATGGTCCATTATCTGTAACTATGATCATGGGTATGCCAAAATGGACTATAATGTTATCTAAGATAAATCTGCAAACTTGCTTAGATGTAGTCTCTCTTAGGGGAATAACTTCAATCCACTTTGTAAAGTATTCGATTTCTGTGATGATGAAGCTATGCCCTATGGAAGACTTAGGCGTTATGGACCTAATGATATCCAACCCCCATTGTTAAAATGACCATGTTATTTAAGTGGTATGAAACTTAGTTGGTGAAACATGCATAAGGTTTCTATATTGTTGGCATGTGTCATACTACTTAACCTTCTATAGGAAGTCATTTTCCATATGGGGCCTATAGTAGCCTAACTGTCTAATCTTAGTGATCATAGCTCTTGGTCCTATATGTCCTTCACAAGAACCCTCATGAACCTCCTTTAGGACTATTCTAGCTTTGATTATACCTAAGCACTTTAGGAGTATGCCATCGTAGGATTTTCAACATAATGTGTTATCACCTACAATGACATACTGCTTCGATTGCTTGTGTACGATGTCCTTTTGAGTAGTAGTTAGGCCTTGTGAGGATTCACCATGCATGAGATAAAATTTGATATCATCATACCACTCCTTGGGAGGAGTAGTATGCATGACAACCATAAAGGTATCCTTAGTGTTCTATGTGATGGGAATAGCATAGTCCACAATTAAGCTGGGAAACTTACTAAACACATCTAGCATCACACTAAGGGCTAACATTGCAATTGCCTTGGCTATGGAATTTTCATTTTGAGGTATGAGTTGGATATCAATTTTTGTGACAATTGATTTACTAGGTCACAGTATGGTTGTAAGTGTTCGACTTTACATGCATAGACTTTAGTTAGTTGGTTAACCATGAGTTATCAATTGCCTTTGATTGCTAAAGGTCTAATTCCTAGGTCATGAGCTACCATCATTTCTCTGATCAAACGTTCATACTCTACTATGTTGTTGGTACATGAGAACTTAAAACAATAGGTGAAGGATTAGATTTCACCAAATGGAAATGTTATGATGGCGATGACACTGGCCCCATGGGTAGTTGAAGCTCCGTCAAAGTGCATGACTGCATCATAACCCTTAGGCACTTGGCTAATGGTGTTAATATGCTCATCATGGAATTTAGGATCTATGGCTACTTGATCATCAACTAGTAAAGCTATAAGTTGTATGGATATACCTTGACCTTTCATTAAGGTTTGAGAGATATAATGAAGGTTAAACTCTGCAGTTATGGCTTTCCACCAAGCTATATGACTACTTTTGTAAATGTTGATTGTTATGTCTCTAAGTATGTTGTCTTTACAAATGATGTTGACTTGGCTTCTAAAGAGGTAGTGTCTCCACTTCTTCAAAGAGAAGACTAGTGCTAGACAATACTTCTCCACTTCAATGTATCAAGCCTCATGAGCAACTAATGGATGGCTAAGGTAGTATATGGGATTTCTACTCTTTCATTATGTTTCTGATAGAGTAGAGAGGCAATGGATGTATTAGAGATGACAATATAGATGTAAAATGATTTACCCTCTTGTGGAGGATAGGTTTTTGGTAGTTGTATTAATTCTTGCTTAAGGTTTTCAAAGGCCTCTCAACATTGAACCATTCACTCATAGTGAATCCCTTTCTTAAGCAAGTGTTGCATGGACTATAACTTATCTATAAGTCTAGCCACATACCTATGAATAAATTGTAATTTGCCTTATAATCCTTGAAGCTCCTTAATGTTGGTAGGTGTTGCTAATTTAGATATGACCTTAACCTTGTTCGGATTGACATGTATCCTTGCTTTAGATACTACAAAGCCAAGCATCTTACTGGTCTTGACACTGAAGATACATTTCTTAGGATTGAGTCTAAGCTCATGCTTGAGGCATTGTTTAAGCATAAGATCTAGGTCATTAGCATGGTCATTATTCACCTTGGACTTAACAGCTATGTCATTTAGGTAATCATTAAGCAAACTTACCATGTAATTATTGAAGATATAGGTCATGGCTCTCTGGTATGTTGCTCTTGCATTCTTAAGGCTAAATGACATCATAGTATAACAAAAGGCCACCCATGGGGTCATGAAGGTAGTGCTAAGTTGGGGCTCTAGGTTAATCCTAATCTAGTTATATTTTGAGAGTCCATCCATAAAGGACATTAAGGCATGTTTGACCGTAGTATCGATAAGTTGGTCAATACTAGGTAAAGGGAAGTTATCTTTGATAGTTACTTATTTAAGTCTTGGAAATCAATGCAAATACAAATACTCCCATTTTTCTTAGGGACTACCACTATGTTGGACATCCATTTTGCATAATTAACAACCCTAATGAAACTAGCTTGGTAGAGCTTTGAGATCTCATCATGAACTTCCAAGGCCAAATTAGGTCTAATTTTGCACACTTTCTACTTAACTGGTCTAATGCTAGGGTCTAGTATGATTTTGTGCTAGACTAAACATGGGTATAGACCTAGCATACCTTCATATGACCAGGAAAAGGTCTTAATGTTGGTTTGTAGGACCTTGGTGATGTCTTGAGCATACTAAGGTTCCAGAGAGGAACTTAGTTTAAGGGTTTTCTCCCCCACCATTATGTACTGTGATAGGAACATCAACTAGAGAGTATTTGGTTATGTTCCCTACTTCTAAGTCAAAGGTTCTAACTAGATTTTTAAGCCATTCTAGAGGTTTCTCTATCAAGGCTATGTGGTCAGCAAGACTCTTAAGCTCAAGATCTAGGGACTTAGGGTCAATACACTGTTTAACATCACCATGAGGTCCATGTAGACACAAGGTAAGTAGATTTGCTCCTAGGCATCCATACTTTGATCCTACATGTCAACCAAAATCATATTAAGTGGCACCTAGGTAAAAGTAAATAAATAATGCTAAAATGCTATAAAATTATGCAAATGCATGCAAATCTAAGGCAAACAAGGTCATCAATAGGGTGACAATAAGCAAACATAGTGCAATAAGGGTTAAATAAAGGTTAGACCAAGGTTTTTAAAAATAAGGTATAAGGATTAAGGCTACAAATGGTCAATAAAGGCCATGATTTTACTAGTTTTAGGCATCAACGGGCCATGATGCTAGTTTAGAGTCTTGGTGGACTATGATACTAGTTTAAGGCCTTAGAAGGCCATGGTTACATGATGTCAAATGGTGCTCAGGGAAGGTCAAACCCCACTATTTGATATCATTCAAAGGATAAACAAAGGAAAATAAGGCTATAATAAGGCAAATAAAGAACCTATAGGGCTATATAAAGGCCATAGAAGGTCAACAAGGTGAACAATGCAACATAGGCCAAGAAATAAGCCAAAATACTATGTAATAAGGCAAAAATTAAGCAAAACAAGCCATATTTGGTAAAATTTGGCTAATATAGGTAAAAAATGATTAGGTTTTTCTAGTTTTAGACCTTAGTAGGCCATGTTTTGAGGCTAAAAGGTAATTAGGTGAGTTTGGGCATTAGTCAGGGCTATTTCTAGGTTGTTTGGACCCAAAAATCAAGTGTTTTAAGGCTTTCATGCTAGGCTTAGCATGGAAGTAGGGACCCTCATTGTGCAAACCAAGAAAAATAGGTTTTGGGATCCTCAAAGGTCTAAAACTAAGGTTTTTGGGACCTTCCTAAGGTAGTGTAGGGTTAGATCCATCAAAATTAAGCACTTTGGAGGTTTATAAAGGCCAAAAAGTAGATTTTGGAGCCTTCCCCCTGTTTCCATGCTAGCTAGCATGGAAGAAAGGGGGATCAACATGAAAAACCAAAAACTTAGCCAAAGAAAGATCAAATGAGGTTAAACAAGTAGTTGGGACCTAGATCTAGAAGCTGTGCATCCTTTGGCTTTATTTCGAGGTAGTTTGAGGCAATTTTGAGTGTGAAAATGTGTCGATCTAGCTTTCCCTCTTTTTCCACACTGAGCATAGTATCCTTAGCATGGAAGAATGGGGGACACTTGTTTTTTGGATTTAGAATAGTTCAAGATCACTTTGACTAGGTTTCTAGGCCCCTAAGGTTGTAGACCTTGATTCTGCAAGTTTTTGGCTGATTTTGGGCATGTTTGAATGTTTTTAAGGGTACTTAAGGTCTTCCCCCATGTTTCCATGTTGGGGAAGTTACTCTAGCATGGAAGATTAGGGAGAATGAATTTTAGAGATCAAAATGAAGTCAAACAAGAAAAATATTAAGGCTATGAGGTCCTAGGCTTCTCTGGTGTGGATCTTTGGCTTCCGAGAGTATCAACTTGCAACCAAAAGTGGAAAAGTAGCTTGCACCCCTTGTTTCCATGCTACCTAGCATGGAAGAGGCCTTCCCTAGTGTGGATAAAGTAATAATATTAGATCTAGGCCAATTTGAATTATAATTTACTATGCATGTTACCTTTTAGAGTTGCCAAGCCTAAGGGCTATGTCTCTATGTCAAAATCTAGTAGCTCTGAGTATTCTCAAGTGGTTTTTGAGCTTCTCCCAATTTTTACAAACTAGGAATGGGATGCTTAGTGTGGAAAACTAGGGGAAATCATCATTTGACTATTTGAAATCAGTTTCTTAAGGTTTGAAGGCTCCAATGATTGCTGACAAGGTTCTAGAGTGAGTGTCAGGTTGTTGATGTTATTTTGAGGTCTTTAGGAGCTCCAAACAAGTCCCCCCCTTGAGTTTCCATGCTAGGGATACTATGCTCAATGTGGAAAAATGGATCCCCAACATGGAAGAACCATAAATTCCAAATCTAGGCCAATTTGGCCTTAATCGATTGTGCATGCGTGCCTCTAGGATTGTTGGGTTAAGGACTAGGGTTTGAGGTCAAGTTTGGTCAATTTGGAGGTTTCTTAGATAGGTTTTGAGATTTTCCCCTATTTCAATGCTAAGGATAGTATGCTCAGTGTGGAAGAATAGGGGGAAGTATCTTTTTGACTTTGCATCATTTTTGATCATGCATGTAGGTCTCTGAGGTTGCTAGCATCGAATACCAATGCTTGGTGTTAAAATTCAATCATTTTAAGAGTTACTGAGCAATTTTGGGCTTTCCTCCCTTTTGCATGCTGGGGCTTCCATGATTAGCATGGAAGATTAAGGAAAAAGTCTTTTTGGCCACTTATGATCAATTTTAATAGTCCTGAAGGTCTAAGGATGTGTAAACGAGGTTCTAGGACATACACAGGGATTTCTGGTGTTCGTTTGATGTCTTTGGAGGCTATTTTGGAGTCCTCCAAAAGTTCCTTTCTTTATTCCATGTTGGGAAGCATGGAGGAGATGACTCTCAACATGGAAGAACTGAGGAACCTTGATTTTTACCATTTTCCATCATTTCTAGCTATACATGCAAGCTTCTAAGGTTGCTGGCATTGACTGCTAATACCTAATGTCAAAATTTAATTCTTTTAAGGGTTATTAAGCAATTTTTGGGGTTTCCCGAATTTTTTCATGTTGTAATTAGGGGGGAGTATCCATATGGTTGCTAGTATTGGCCATCAATGTCTAAGGTTGAAATCTGGTTGTTTTGAAGGCCATGAGAGGGTTTTCAAGCTTTTCCCATTTCATCCACATTGGGTCTAGGATGCTTAGCATGGAAGAGATCTCCTCCAACCAAGAAAGTCTGATCTAGGCTATATTGATAGCCAATCGATCATGCATGTCAGCCTCTAGGGCTGCCAGTGTCAGCGTTCAATACTAGGTGCCAAGATCCAATAGTTTGGAGGTTCCTAAGTGTCTCATGTAGTTTTTCCCATTTTTCCATGCTGGGCATGAATGCTTCAGTGTGGATGAGAGGGGGATGATAGTTTTGTACCATATTTGACCACTTTTGGTGCTTTTGGAAGCTCCAGAGGTTTCTAGCAGGGTCTAGGAATCACTGAGCATTAAGAAATGGTCATCAGGATGTCAATTTATGTCATTTTTGGCTTTCCCCATCTATCCACACTGAGGGCGAGATTATTAGTGTGGATGAAGCTTTCCCTAGTGTGAAAACACCAAATCCTAAAGTTTAAACTAGTTTTGACTTGGTACCTAGTAACTTTGTCTCCATCTAGGCTTTGTTTGTCTCCACTTCAAGGTAGGTAGGTCTAACTATTTTTGCCCTTATTTTCTATGGCTTTTCTAGTTTTGTTTTCCATGTGTTGAAGCCATTTTCTCCAGATCTACTGTGGTGGAGGGATTAAAATGGAATTATGATGAAATACCACCTCCTATTTTGGTGGCTTCCATGCATATATATAGTTGTTTCATTATTTTAGCTTTTGTAGATTTGATTTTAAAAATAAGGCCTACTGTTTCATGATTTTTTTCCAAAATTTTGGGATAGGGCCATTTTTTTAGATCTAAGCCTTAGGATTTGTTAAAATTAGATTTTAAAAAAATCCTACCCCATTATTTTGATGTGAATTTCAATGGGTTTCAATCATTTTGGCTATTTTGACTATGTTTCTATGGCTATGTAAAATCTTGATTTTGAAAATATTTTAAGTTTTGGGCATGGAAAGCAAGCAACATTGCATATTTATTTTCTTAAGAAAAAAAACTATAGATTTTCAAAATTTTATGCCATTTTTTGTAGCCCTTCATTTAAGCTTTTCAATGACTATTGTCTTGTTTAATTTGGCCTTAAAATGACGAGGTTATGGCTATTTTCCTAATGTTGCAAAGTTAGGTTTCTCATGCCATTTTTGTAATTTCATGTAAACTCATGAATTTTAAATAGAAAAGGTTTTGGCTATTTTCTAGTTATGTTTGAGTAAGTCTTGGCTTCAGCTTTCTAATGGATGTAGAATCACTTTAATTGAACTTAAAANCACTTTAATTGAACTTAAAATGAATTTTCTATGAATTTTTTACTAAGCATGTGTAATATGGATGTTTGTGCCATTTTCAAATTATTGTCCAAATTGACAAATTGTTTATGCATAAATGGAAAAGTTTTTAAATTTTTTCTAAGCATGGATGTGTAGGGATTGGTTGAAGCTTTCAAATAATGGTAGAATCACTACATTTGGAGCTCAAATGAAATTTTGGTGAATTTTAAACCAACCTTGCATGAAAAGAGGTTAATGGTGATGGCTAGGATTTTGACTAAATTTTGGTTATGTTTTATGAAGATATGGTTATACATTTTTGGTTATAATGATAATGGCTATAAGGTTCATAATTTCAAGGTTCTTTTCATTATGGAATCATTGAAATCATAGCCCAAACGAATTTTTAATGATTTTTTTAGTTATGGTTGTGTTAACAAGGCAAAATTATGGTTGTAGCATATTATCCATTTGGAAATGGAAGTGGTTGATATGTATAACGTATTTTTTTCTTTTGTCAACATGTAAAACTATGCTTAATTTTGTTTTTTAAGAAGAGTAAAAGATTTTCTATTTTTAGAAAGCTTTTACTATGGCTACATGGTTTTTTCAAAGTTTATGATGCGTTTCCTAAATTTGTACATAGTTTAGATGTTTTTTTTTCCAAATTTATGCATGTTTCCCATGATTTAGATGTTTTCTCAAAACTTATGCTTGCTTTTTCTAAATTTGTGCATAGTTTAGATGTTTTTTTCAAATTTATGCATGTTTTGCATAACTTATATGTTTTTTCCAAACTTATGCTTGCTTTTTCTAAATTCGTGCATAGTAGGTGTTTTTTGGAAATTTATGCATGCTTTGCATACTTTAGATATTTTTTCTAAACTTATGCTTGATTTTTCTAAATTTGTTCATAGTTTAGATGTTTTTTTCCAAATTTATGAATAACTTAGACAAAGGTTTAGTTCTGGCTATAATGTTTTGGCTATGACATTTTGGTCATGATAATGATGCTTTTATGGAATTCCTTAAGTGAATTTAGACAAACATGTTGGAGCTTTTTATAGAGGCCAATTTCACCTTCGACTAGATGTTTTTTCATATCTACTAAGTTATTCCATAATGTAAGACTATGCAAGGTTGTAATAATGTTTTCTTGTGAATTCCTTAAACTAATTTAGATAAACACCTTAAAGCTTTTTATAAAGACTAATTGCTGACTAGATGTTTTTTCCAAATTTGCTAAGTAAATTCAATTGGTCATAATACTTTTTTTTTTTTTGCTTTATGTAGGATTTTCTTGAGGCCCATCCTCATCATTGTGGAGTTGGTGGGTATTTTGTGCTACATTAGTCATCCCAAGACTAATACCCCTCTCCTTGATATGCCTTTAGGGAAGCTATCACTATGGTTCCTAGGGGATATTGATTGAGTCAATATGACAAAGGACTAGATCCTTCATCATTTGAAGGATAGCCTTCCACATCTACCCTTGGAAGTTATGAAGTTAAAATCTCCATAGGTTTGATATATTTTATGTTTTAGTTTTTGTTTTAAGTCATGGTCTTGGCTATGGGTTACTAATTGGCTATATGTTGTTGCATTTTAGGCCTTAGGAGACATTGGTGGTGGTGAGGGTAGGAATGACCACTTCCTCCTCTAGATGTCACTTAGTAGCTTCCATTAGTTTAGCTTGTTGGCTATTTGTTTTTATTTTCATTTTGATGGCTAGGATTGGCTAAGACTATGTTATAGATGATTGTTATTCTTTAGCATTCTTGCCACACATTGTGGCCATGGCTATGTATGTTATGGACATTTTAACTTTAAAATTAAACTTTGGTTCTATTTTTATCTATAGTTGTAGTAAACATTGTAAAGGTTGTAAATTTTTTGAATGGCTATGTTGACATTTTGATTATAACGTTAAATGGCTAATCGATAAAAAGAAGTATAATAATAAACAAGATGTTTGCTAGTTTTAGGCCATCAAGGGCATAGGTTGTATTGTGTGATTATGGCTATCTTGCTAGTTTAATGTCATGGTGGTCCATAATGCTACTTTAAAGTCTTAGCAGACTACGACACTAGTTTAGAGTCTTAGCAGACTGGGTTGTGTGATTATCTTTGCCAGTTTAAGGCCATGGTGGGCCATGATGTTAGTTTAAGGTGTTAGCAAATGATGGTTTAGTTGTGGCTACCTTTGCTAGTTTTAGGCCATGGTGTGCCATGTTGAATTATTTTGGTAGACATTGCTAGTTTAAGGCCATGGTGGGTCGTCATGCCAGTTTAAGGTCTTAGCAGATCAAAATGCCAGTTTAATGTCTTAGTAGATGGACTATGAAAAAGATGTATATTTATAAGGCTTTTTCAATGTTTATAACATAAGTAAAAATAAAGAAAGGTTGTAACAAATAGGTAAAAATACAAATGAACTTAGGATACATGCATAGGATGTGTATAAAGAGTAAAACAAAAAATGCATAAAAAGATATAATAAATTGTAAAGGAAAAGTAAGGCTACATGGCTATTGGTGCATCTGGTCATAGGAGCATGGGAAGGTTAAGGTGAACTTCACTTGTACAGATTCTTCTTGATCTTTGCAAGATTAGGGAGTGAGTAAGGCCTACTTTGCACAAGCTTATATTTGTCATCTCCTTCACTTATGATGTTAAAAGGGAGTTCATCCCATAATGCATCCCATTGCTTAATGTTGTCATCATTGGCTTTCGTAGGTTGTTTCTCTTCATGGGTAGGAGCTTCTTCTTAAAGCTCCACTTTGGACCCCTACTCTATGTCTACATTGTTAATAGCTAGGGGAACTATGTTATCACCATGAATGATGATTTCACCTCCCTCATAAGGAAGGTAAATTTCTTGATGAAGGGGAGAGGACACAACTTATAATTGAGCCAACCAAGGTCTTCCCAAGATCAAGTTGAATCTTGGTGTCTTCTCCACCACCAAGAAATTGGAGGTTGTGGGGAATTGCTTCCCAGCTACAAAATCCAAGGAGATGGACCCATTGATGGAAACTCTTGATCCATTGAAGGACTTAAGAGCCATGGTAGTTGTAGGTTGTGTTTGCCCAGTTAAGCCCAAGTATTCAATGATGGTGCATGGGATGGTGTTGGTTTTGGCTTCATCAACAACATGCACTTGATGTATTTTTAATTGTCCTATGTGTATGGTTATGAATAGAGGGGCCATAGTTACTTTGTCATTTTGGGGATTAACCTTAATTTCACTATTGCAAATTGTTAAGGGTATTGAATTCTCCTTCCTTGGTGAGGGAGGAACCATCATTGCATGGATGAATTCCTCATTAGTAGGAATATCCTCACTAACAGGGATGGAAGTCAACATTTTAACTAATGCCTCACGATGTGTGACGAAAGTCATGATCAGGTCATATGACTTAAGGTTATATTCTTTTGCTTGAGGGACTACCTAACTTGGTTCATCGCAATGAGGAATTTCTTATCGTTGGCCATGGGCTTGTTGCCCTGGTTGTGCTTTACTTCCTTCATGCATCCCAAAATGCAAACTTTGACTTTAGGTTGTGGTTGTTGAGGCTCTTCCTTGTTGTTCTAGTTGTTGGCTTTGGTGTTCTCCTATGGATTGTTGGCTGGAGTGGGTTAGGTTGAGGAGGTCATGGGTATAGCTGAAATGGAGTGGGCTTCAATGGGTCCACTTCCTTTCATACCTTTGTTTTCTTATCACCTTTATTATTAGGCTTTTTCTTATCCTTATTCCTTTGTTTAGCTAAAGTTTTTTGGTGGTTAGTCATTGGTTGTGAAGGAGAGGCAGTAGCATTAGCCACCACAAAAGGTTGTTGTGCAATTGGTTGGACTACAGTTAGTTGAATTGTGTTAGGCTGAGGAACCTTGATGACAAAGGTTTCCTTAGAGACACTTGTGATGGTACTCTTATGGCAAAGGGGGTTCTTGAGCTATGGGAAGCTGAAGAAGCCCTTTCATCATAGAGGGCTACTTGAATCACAAATGGTTCTCTTACAGGTCTTTGATTGTCATTAATGTTGAATGCTAAAATAACATAAGGGCTATCATTAGCATTCAATAGGTCTTTGTAGATCTACATCGACTAGTTTTGTGGTTGAATTGGGTTGGAAGCATCTAAGACCATCTCCCTCCTATCTATGATCTTCTATAGGTCATACTTTAGCACACGGTAGAAGTATGTGTCATGACTAGGAAGTTGATGATAATGGTAGAAGTAGTTTATTTTGAAGTATCTAGGCAATTGTGGATCATCCTTCATTATTAGGGTGGGGTCTTTGGCTATTTTGCATAACTTCTTGTGTTTTTTTAGTGGCTTCAGTCATTTTTTTGTGCTGCATGCGCCTAATTTTTAATAGTTGGTCTAATAACTCGAATGGTTTCATGGGTAAGGTAGTGTATTTGGACCTATCCTTTATTTTGAAGTTAGGTCTAGTTGTTATTAATGTAGTGGCCCCAAAGGTTGATGGTTGGTTATTATGGTCATTAGTAGGAGCCTTGGATGGATTGGCCTTTGACCCTTGGTTTGTAGTCTTTGTTTCTTTTGTCACAGTTGTTATGACCATGTTGTTTTGTTTGCTCATTTTCTTATCTATTTGAGTATGTTGATTTTTTTATGCTATATAGGCCATATCATGACTAGCCTTTGCAACATCTTTTATGTTCTTAGTTTATGAGAATGCTTGGCTAAGAGGCTGCAGATCAAGGTAGTAGAGTTTTGAATTGATAAAGTCATCCACTACTTCTTTAAATATGTCTAACAAGTGGGCTTTAGCTATGGGCTCTGGTATTTTGTTGAGTAGTCCATTCCATCACTAGATGAACTTCTATAAAGGTTCTATGAGTCCTTACTTGACCTTCATGAGTTGGTTAAGCATAGTGTTAGGCTTCAAGTTATACTTGAAGTGGGTGAAAAACTGGGCAACCAAGTCCTCCAAAGAGGATATGGATCCCCTAGATAATGCATGATACCAATCAAGTGCTTTCCTAGTCAAGGACATATGGAAAATCCTTATGATGGTATGAGGCCATGGCTGCAAGAGTAAGCATTCAGATTGAAAGGTAATAAGGTGACATTAGGGTCACCTTCTTCCTTATATTTGCTAAATTGGGGAATAGGGACAATAGGATGAAGTCTCAAGTGTGGGACTACATAACTTATGGGATCGTCTTAGTAGAAATTCATTATCTTAACAATCTATGATGTAGAGGCCTTAAGCCTTTTCAACTCTTCCATTGGGTCCTAGATCATTTGGAAGGCATGATCCAGGCCTTGTGGTGGCCTTGTTGGTTATGGGGCTTGTACATAAGGCTGTGGTATGGGGAGGGGGTGTATGGGGAAGAGGGAGTGGGGGTGGGGGCAGGTGGATGGGGAAGACCAGCGTTGGTTCTTCAAAGTCTTAGCTAAGAGAAATCAAAGAAAAGCTTGCAAATGGCAATGTTAGCAATGAAGAAGAACAATTTTTGGTCAAAGAATTTGGATAGAGGCCCTCCTTCTAGTGTTAAGAAAAATTGTTACGACCAGAAAATTGGATTGTTGGAAAAAATCCAATAGAGATCTAGTGCACATCAGTTCCTCAACCTACAAATCCCTGGGGCCTTCGTGGAAAAATGGGATTCAAGGCACTATAGCCAATTTGGTAGATCAACTAGAGACTTGGAGGGTTTGCAAAATGGTGTAGTGAAATCGAATGTAAAAATTGATAACAAATCTAAATAATGCACAGAAAATAAACAAATATATTTTGCACACAAAACCCAAAACTTAAAACTTGATTGAGAAAAAATAAAGAATAAGTTAGAGAAATGTGTACAAATGGTGCTTGAATGGGCAACAAGGGGGTTCAAGGTTTGTTGAAGTCGATGTGATCAACTCCATGATCTAGATGTCCTACTGCTCTCAATGCTATCGAACCTTTGGTGTTGTAATCTTAGATCTGCAATGTTAACTATGGTGGGGGGTGGGGAGGTTGAGAAGTGTGAAAAATATAGGCTACCCAAATGCTCTACACAGAGAGTTGGGAATCCCAGGTTTGTAGTGTGGAGCTTCAAAATTCACAAATCCCAAAGGTAGTTACAAGGCCACAAGGACATAGTATGTCTATGCTATGTTCAAGAAAAAACAAGTGTGGAAACTTGCAAGAACTCTTGAGTACTTGAAAATGCCCCAAGTGTAGAACTTCAAAATTACTAAAAAAGTGTAAAGTGTTGAACTATCTGAAGATTTTGAAACCTTTTTTGAAAATTTTTGAACTTGTAAATGATGTTTGAGGTTGGTTTTTATAGGTTTTGGGCCATGAATGGGGCTACAAAATGACTGTAAAATGGTTGCAAGTTGGCTATCAAATTCAAGTGAGATGGGTGCCTAAATTTGGGGGGTTACTATACATAGTAAGTGCTTCCCCC
>MNCI01023384.1:274512-314310 GCA_015680685.1 Gnetum montanum | reverse complement strand
AGATTAGGAACACATCATACACCTCATCTGGACTAAACCATACGTGACAAATGCAATACTAGTCCAGGTGGGAAGACAGCGAACTGCGACCTAAGGCTAACTATCTAGGTGCCACAACTAGTCCATTTGCAGAGTTCGACCGGATCGCGTGTGCGACGCTCGTTTCGTATGGTTGAGTGTAGGGGTACCTCGCCACTCATCAAAGTGCATGAATTGATGAATTTTGGCTTTTGTAGCTTCCACATTGGGGTATGCAATTTTCAATGTTGGGGGGTGGGCGGGGTGGGTGGGGGAAGGGAACTTCCATGTTAAGGAGGAAAGGTTTCCAAGTTGTGCATGTAGTCTCCATGCTAGAGGGAGAAAGTTTCCAAAAGCCCCATGCTTGCACACTGGGGATAGGTGAGATTTACCCCCTGCATGTGTTTCTGCATAAAAAAGTGTATACCCCCCATAACACAACCAAAAATGCCTTTTTTAGCATTCCAAAAGGAATTTTGACCACCCCCAAGCCCAAATATAAACATTAGATGACTTTTTGCACTTGGGGAATGAGGCTCTAACAACTTATGAGGCATTTTCAGCTCCAAAAGTATAAAGTATGTGCAATTGCCCACTGTGGATTACAATCTTCACATTTTATAATGAAGTTTTGCCTTGAGTTTCATGAGGTGAAAGCTACATGATGAAAATTGACTATAACATGTAAATTTTTGTGGTGTTTCAAAAACCAGAAATAAGGCAAGATTTAAAGGATTTAGAAAAAGAAAAGAAAAGAAAGAAGATTTGTGTGGTATCTCAAACATTTAAGCTAGATAAATTGACATGAGGAAACACTTCACAATAAAGCCATTTCAATTCAATCTATTACGAATCGTCTAAACCTTCTGAGCTCAACAAGCAATTTCATAAAGGACACTCTATTTAACTATCAAAATGGTTCGTAAATGATAAAGTACAAGTTTTTATTTGGCTAGTTAAAATTGGTCAATAATTGCAAATAATAGAACTTCCAAAAAAATTTGACAATTTCAAGATTACAATATTAAGACAATAAACTTTAAATATAAAGAAGCTATTTTAGTCATCTCAAAGTATCAAACATTATCTAGATTCCCTAAACTCAAACAGGAAATTTCTTTAAGACATTACTATTAATTTGTTCAAGATGCTTTTCTACAACATAAGATCTTATATGGTAAACCTTAATAAAAGTCTAATATTGCGTAAAAATAGAGTTATAAAGGAAACCTAGAAAAATCCCAAAATTAAATGCCAAACATGTTACTATCTAAATCATTAGCTAATTAACTAAAACAAAATGGGAAAAAAATGAACTCACAGAATTAAAACAAAGTAGCTGAATTGATGTCTTTAGCAAGCCATGCTTTACAAAAAATCTTCAATATTCTTCAAAGTTGCTTCCTTCAAATTTCCCCCTTTTTTTCCCATAGTTCTACCCTTCAAGCCTTTTTTATAGTGGCTTTGAATAGTTACAATCGTAAGTTACAAAGATTATAGGGTTAATTATAACCACCATAGAGTGTGCAGTAGTTACAATCACCTTGAAAAATTGAGATTAGTTACCAATATTATGGGGTTTTTTTTTAAGCAAAAATCCATTACACTGAAAATTCACATGGTCCACCGTGACTAGCCTCAGCGACCATACCACGCAGAGGAATACCAAACGTCACTGCCATGGAGAATCCTCCAATTCAAGACAAACGTCGCTGCCATGGATAATCCTCCAGTTCAAGACAAAGTGCATAGAAAAGGAATCCATCCGCTACCATGACCGATAACTTTGTTAATGGTTGCGGTGAAATTATGGCGACGCCTGCTCTCCGGCCACGGGCCACTGAATGATGAACACGCCGCAGCAACTCCCGCACTGTTTCAGATGGCACAAACGTTCCCTCTTTCTGGCATAATTGCCACAGTTATAGTTGAGGCATGCACACGATATCCGACGCCGTAGCTGCCGCCACACCGACGCCGTAGCTGCCGCCACACCGACGCCGTAGATGTCGCCACCCCTGCCGATGCTGATGACTCATGCAGTATTTTTGTTACACAAATGTCGTGGACACAAGTTTGAATGTTTTCCCGTCTTTTATGGTTCATAAACACAGGTTTGTAACTGCAACGGATGATGAAGAATCTGTTCTAAACACGTGTCTCTCTATGCAGGATCGCAGTCCATAGTAAAACTATGCAGCAACATGATTTAGGTGCAACGCAAATATCTTCCGACCTAGCAATTGTCGTACTTATGATGTGCATATGTAGGGATTTGTTCAGCCATTGTTTCTCTCTGGTGCGAAGTGGTTTCAGAATATTTTCGGAATCATTTAATTTGCTTGTTTTTACTTTTGTTCTGGACTTCAAAAGATTTAGTGAAATCCATTAAGGGATGCGGTTACTTGTGTTTGGGAATACAATTTTTGCCCTGCCTCATCTGCAAATTTGATTGGAGGCACTCAATTTATCCTCCTGTTTTCAGCAGAAATTCCATAAGAACGGGTTATACAGAGATCTTCTTCAATCATGATCCAATCCCCGTTGATTCTATCACCCACCTGTTGCATAAACTGCCGAAAATCATGGCCGTTAAGAGTCATGAATGTAATTAAAAAAAAAAAAAAAAAAAACTACAGCAGCGATTTTGTTGGAGAATCTCTCCATTGCCAAACTTCTGTTAAATCCACCCAAGCTATGAACTACTAAGATCGCCTTCTTATTTTCAAGCAGATTCTCCAAAAGATCCAGCAGGGGCTCTAAATAGTCTTCAAGAGTTTTAACTTCATCTGCAGAGTTAGGATTGACTACAGAGGCAGCCATGTCAAAAGCAGAGACTTTGTGGCTAGGTTTGAGTAGCAGATCTATGATCTTGTACCAGCACCATCCTCCAAGGGTTGCTCCATGCACCAGCACAAAGTGATTATGCTTTTTCGTATAATCCATACACCTGAATTCTCAGCTCCTGTAACCAGTGGTGGGACAGCTAGATAACGTGGAAGTTTCCCTTGGAACATGTTGGTGCAACGGGCCTGATTTGGTGCGAGGAGGTTGGATAAAATGGCTCTCATAATCCATGTACATGAATTTCAATAATCACCTTCACTTGCATTGTTGCTTTTGCAATTCCTGCCAATTTTGCTCACAAAGTTTCCATCAAGCAGGATATTGGAAGATTTAAGGTTTCGATGAACTATGAATTTGGCTTGTGTTTGCGTAGAAATAAGAGTCCAGCGGCAATTTCTCAAGCTATTTTAAAACGCAGGAACCATGGGAGAAGAAGTGTGGAGTCTTTGTAGGATGGATCTCCATTATTTTCTTGTGTATAATTTATTTTGTTTTCTGAGAATGCATGCTTAATTGCTGTCCTTGTTTCCACCATTTTCCATGGAATTACTTGTATTGTCATTGATAATAAGGTTAATAAGATCCTCATTATTAACTGAAAAACTTATAATCTCTACTTTAATATGGTTAAAACGGTCTTGGTAATATGCCTCATCATCTAGATGTGCATTGGCCTTTTGACCTATGAACAAATCATCACTTAAAAGAAGAAAGACCATGGTTGTGACTATGATTTATAGCTAGGGCAAACACCCTTTATAGCACGATGCTTGCTATTGAACTTTTCTTAAAAAAGGGTTGCTCCATGGAATGGAACTCTATGGTGGCTATAACTAACCTCCATAATGTTTGTAACCCACCTTAATTTTTTATGATGTTTGTAACTACCTAAAAGCTACTATATATATAGCTTCAAGGGTAAAGAAAAGGGGAGGATTGGGAAGAAGCAACTTTGAAGAATTGTGGGAGATTTCTTGTAAATCATGGCTTGCTAAAGGCATCAATTTAGTTACTTTGTTTTAATCCTGTGAGTTCATTTCTTCCTTTTTTCTTTTAGTTATTAAGCTAATGGTTTAGATAGTATCATGTTTGGCATTTAATTTTGGAATTTTTCAAGGTTGCCTTTATAGCTCTATTTTTTATGCAATATTAAACTTCTATTCAGGTTTGCCAAATAGGAGCTTATGTTGTATTAGAAAAGCATCTTGAGTAATTTAATAGTAATGTCTTATAGAAATTGCCTATTTGAGTTTAGGGAATCTAGAAAATCTTTGATACTTTGAGATGACTAAAATAACTTGTTTATTTATAAAGTTTATTGCCTTAATATTGCAATCTTGAAATTAACAAAATTTTCTAGAAGTTCTATTATTTGCAATTCTTGACCAATATTTAACTAGCCAAATAGAAGCTTGTACTTTGTCGTTTACAAAGCATTTTGATAGTTAAATTAAAGTGTCTTTTGTGAAATTGCTTATTGAGCTCAGAGGATTTGGACAATTTGTAATAGATTGAATTGAAATAGCTTTATTGCAAAGTGTTTCCTCATGTCAATATATCTTGCTTAAATATTTGAGTTTCCATATAAATCTGCTTTCTTTTCTTTTCTCTTTCTAAAACCTGTTAAATCTTGCTCTACTTTTGGTTTTCTTATGGAACTTTCTCTTTGGAGGAAATTAGGAGTAGAATGGTAGAATTGTGTTCAAACATTTTTATGAAATTTTATTTGTTACAAGTAATGTACTATAGGGACTATATAGACTTATTGATTTGACAAAATAAGGACCTTCAACATTCAAAGTATTCAACAAAGTTAGCTTCATACAGTTTCATACACAACCCAACCATTTCAATATTCACAATAACAAACACATACTCATGTTTAGTTCATTTCATAACCACAAAGTTTATTTGAAGGTATCTAGGCCTTGGTATTTCCAAAGACCAGCAAGCACCTAAACCCTATTTGAAGAACACCTTTGTTTCTAGTAACCATCGTCACAAGACCGAAGGCCCACAACATTGGCAGTCCCAAATGGTCACCAACAGTTCTTTTGATGCTAGAAGGAGACTAAGTTTACTTAGAGCCTAGCTTGTAAGGCTACATTTGAGGAGTTAAAATGTAGATTAGTAACTACTTTAGTGTTAGTATCTCTTACACGAAAACATCCATATTGTACTGTCCGAAATCGTTGGTGCGAGGCTGGAATGAAACGAACACCAAGAGATCTAAGCACAGGCACAGAAGACCCTACCTTCACTTGAGGGAGAGCTAGAATTGACGAAGGTAGAGTACCTTGGGTGGTCCGCACGCGGATCAGACAAGGATTTCCCCAACGTATGCCAATATGCAATATGCTGGGTTCTGTGTAAATAGCATGATTAATGTAAACCCAAGGCGTAAATTTGCGTTAACTTAAACAAAAGGAATGAACCAGAATAAACAAAAATTGTGACAAATTTCGAGTAGAAACAAAGTAATTTTATTGCCAGATGAAAATTACGGTGCACTGGTCTAGACGCAGTCGTAGATTTGACATGAGGCGGGCGAAGGGCCCTGGTGGATGTTGGAAGATGATGGTGTGCTGGTTTAAACTGCAAGCATAGCATGAAGGCTGTATGCTCAGCATGCAGGGTCGAAGTCCAACATATGGGGGTTTGATTTCCTTAGTGTTCTCTCGATTCAAGTTTTGTGTGTTTGCCAAAATTGCCAACCTCAATCTAGTGAAAAATTGGGATTTTTATGAGGGTTTTGAGCACTGGATTCAGATCTGGAAGGGTACGAGTGGCTGTGGGTGAGAGAATTTTGGATCGGATGACAGGTGGCTGCGTTGTCCGGGTGTAAAGAATATTACAACTATGTAGCGTGCTGCATGCCAATGTGTGCTGCTGCACACCAACGTGTACACGCTGGGCGTGTGAACTCAGCATACAGACTTGACTAAAACAAAAGAATTCATTCTTACAAACTACTATTACAATAGGAAATATCCAATTCGGCCCTCGGGTTTGAACTCGGATATTACGAGAATGTTGCCTGTGGATGTTTAGCTCAATTGGACTTGATCTGACTTGGTTCTGGAAGATTTCCACTGATGTACACTATGCTGCATGCTGGATGGTGCACACCAGGCGTACACGCTGGGCGTACACGCTGGGCGTACACGCTGGGTGTGCAGGAGGTACATGCTCAGCGTGTGTACTTCCAAGTGTGTGATTTCAAGGTCAAAACTTGATTTTCTTGAGCCCATGATGATGCCTAACAGTTGCCCTACCTCTGAGAGTCGATGTCTTATGAGAATCTTGCTGTGAAGTGCCTGTTTCGGGTAGTCTTTGAAGTCACACGCTGGGCCTAGTGAAAACCAAGTATTTTGGGCTTAAAATTTTGCCGAGTTCGATGCCAGATGTTGTCGTAGTCTTCTGTGGGTCCCAGGGAACCATTTTTTACTCAGTTCGACTCCGTTTGAAGCTGTCTGTGAAGCCGTCAAGCTTTAGTCATGGTGGGGAGCATCACGATTTTAGCTCAATTCTTGTTGAAGAAGTAATAAGCTCAGAATTTTGTGGTGTTTCATTGGCCCCTCTTTGTTGATGCTTGGAGGAATCAACCCGAGAAGTGTCGACAAAGAAGTACAAAACACCACAAGCAACTTGGTAGAAATATTGTCCTTTAGCACTTGGACAAATGTCATCGTACCATGTTCGGTAGTACATGGAATTTGAGGAAATGAAATTTGTAGCTGGATAGGGGGACGGAAATTGTGGGGATTGGGAACTGATCAAGGAATTGTGCATGGTGAAGGGGATGCTTTGGTGTGTGTATGGGTCATGTTGATCCCTGTCAATAGCCATTGTCTAGCAGACTTGGGATCGAGACATGAGGTGTACGTCCTTTGGCGGAACAAGACTCTTGTTTAGTGTTTAAGAGGACTTGTTGGCACAACCAAAGTTGCTTGATGATATGTTACGTTCTTTGGAGGAATAGGGCCTCTGTTTAGCGTTAAAGGGAACCTGTTGGCGGAGAGCCAAAGCCACACAATAAGATGTTACTTGAGCGCTTGAGACATGAGTACTTGCTTCCAAGACGATTGCCTCCCCGCCTGGGGCTTGTATGGGAAGTGACAAGGGTCTTGTTTTTTTTCAGACAGAGCTTTGTTTTAATCTTGTACTCATGCTCAAGTTCCATGTTGTGTTGCAACTGCTTAAAAGTGTTACAGTGTGCAATGGTGTACTCAAGGTTTTGGGCTACGTATTTGGAAACTGTAACCAAATAGAAGGGGGAAGTGAGAGTTTTAGAGAACTAGGGGATGTGTCGGGGACAGGGACAGTACATTTGAACAGATCAAATAATCTGGTTGCATGCTTTAGAAACAATATGGTACCTTGCCGCTGTGATGAAGTGCATTCTCGTACGAACACCCCCGAGTGTCATCCTGCAAACACAACTCTAAGAAGACAAGAAAACCACGAGTGAGTGAGCAAGCTTGGACTTGGGCAGCGACTGATGAAACAAAGGCACTAGATGAGATTTCAAGCATTGAATATGCATGGTATCCATGGTGTCAGGTTTGACCGATAACGAGCAAGGCAACGGCTCTGATGTGATTTGAATGCAACTACAGGTCGAGAGGCAAGAGATGAAGCTGCCAGTTTATAGTCATGATGGACTATCGTGGGTTAGTTTTATGTCATAACTCGTTGGACGGTGCTAGTTTAGTGTCGTAGTAGACGGTACACTGCTAGTTTATAGTCTTGGCAGACTGTGAAGAGGTAAACCAGTTTATAGTCTTAGCGGACTCTGGCGAATGAAACTGTGGCAGTTTAAAGTCAAACTGGACGGGCTCTAGTTTATTGTCATTACGGACATAATGTGGTATCGGTTTACCATCATGATCCCAGGACGTTTTGTGGTATCAGTTTATCGTCATGATTCCAGGACGATCTGTGGTATCAGTTTATCATCATGATTCCAGGATGATCTATGGTATCAGTTTATCATCATGATTCCAGGATGAGTGCGTACTTGAGTTCATGCTCAAATGTAGAATGGTTTCAAGTACAAATGGTTCGTTGGATGTGCAAGTTCATTCCCTTCCATGTCAGCTAGTTTAAATGCTCCGTTGTCGTACGCTTTGGTGACCAAGTAGGGCCCCTCCCAGTTGGCTGAGAATTTTTCTGGGTGTTCCCGAACGGCTTTGAGTACAAGGTCGCCTTCCTTGATTGGGCGCTTATGAATATCGTGCCGATTGCGCCATCGTTGTTGCTTTTGGTATCATTCAATCTGATCGAGCGCATGTGTGCGTTCGTCCTCTACTGAGTCCAAGTTGACAATGTGCAAATCATTATTTTGACCTTCATCGAGGAGTTCGGAGAGTGTGATCCTTAAAGATGGTACCTGCAACTCCAAAGGTAAAATAGCATCTGAACCATAAATAAGGCTATATGGCATTTTACCTGTGGAAGTCCGATGTGTAGTGCGATAAGCCCATAGTGCGTATACTAACTGTTCGTGCCATCTTTTCTTGCTCTGAGTAAGCATCTTTTTGAGCACTGTGATGATGATCTTATTTGTAGCTTCAGTTTGTCCATTGCTCTAAGGGTAGTAAGGGGATGAAAATGAATGTTTGATCCCTAGGCTTTCACTGAAAGTTATAGTTTTGGCACTGCTGAATTGTCGCTCGTTATTAGTGATGATGGTCATTTGAATGCCAAAATGGGTCACGATGTTTTCTAGAATGAAGTTGCATATATGTTTGGATGTGGTCTTTCTAAGGGGAATGGCTTCTACCCATTTCATGAAATACTCTGTCATAGTTATGATAAAGCTATGTCCTGCAGAAGATGGGGGAGTTATCGGTCTGATGATGTCTAGCCCCCACTTCTAGAAAGGCCAGGTGATTTGCATTGTATGCAGCTCATTTGGTGGAACATGTATCAAATTGCTATGTTTTTGACAGATACTACATGTTTTGACCTTAGAGAAATAATCGTACTCCATGTGTGGCCAATAATAGCCCAAACGTCTTATTTTTGTTGCCATTGCTTTGGGTGCTATGTGCCCTCTACATAGTCCGTCATGTACTTGCTCGATGATGGTTTGGCCATCAGTGCTACTAACGCATGTTAACAAGATACCTTCGTAGGACCGACAACACAACGTGTTACCTACCCATGCATACTGTCGAGAACATTTTCATACTGCTTCCTTTTGTGCATTCGTCAGATGTTGAGGTGGTTCACTGTGTAAAAGGTACTCCTTTATGTTATCGTACCATTCTACGACCTGCATTGTATTAACGGATGCAATCGGTAATTCATCGGGAGTATCAGTTATGGGTTTAGTACAACTAATTATAGAATTGGGCAATGTGTGGAACATGTTTGGCGATATGTTTAGAGCTAACGTGGCAAGTGCATCTACAATGGTGTTATCATTTCTGGAAACATGTTGCACATCTATACTTTTGAATTGCTTCAGTAAGTGCTTAGTCAAATCACAGTATGGTTGTAAGTGTTGCGCTTTGCATGCATAAACATTTGTGACTTGATTTAGAACTAAGTGTGAGTCACCTCTGACTACCAATCGTGTGATGTCTGAAGCTAGTGTTGCCATGAGACCTCTAAGGAGACCTTTGTACTCTGCTACGTTGTTGGTACAGTGAAAGTCAAAACGATAAGCAAAAGGTCAGATCTCCCTGGAGGGATAGGTGATGACGACGGTAGCACTTCCCCCTTGAGAGGTGGATGCTCCATCAAAGTTCAAAATGGCATCGTAGTCATCGGGTACTATGTCTATTGCACTCACATTTTCATCAGGGAACTCTGGCTCTGTCGTTGCCTGATCATGCATTGGTGATGCAGTCATTTGATTTGCTATGGCTTGACCCTTAACCATTGATTGCACTACGTAGTGTAGGTCAAACTCATTTATCATGACTTTCCAATGAGCTATTCTACTTGACTCATAAATGTTTCTTGTGATGGCTCTGAGTACATTATCCTTGCAGATTATATTGACTTGGTTACGAAAGAGGTAATGTCGCCATTTCTTTAAGGAAAATACAAGAGCTAAGCATGACCTTTCCACCTTGTTTTACCTCTTCTCATGGGCTACTATGCATGGCTCAAGTAATAAACAGGGACTTCAGTTCCATCATCTCGTTTCTGGCAAAGCATGGACGCAATTGATGAGTCTGAAGTGGCAAGGTAGATGTAAAATGGTTTATTTTTTTGTGGAGGATAAACTGTTGGTAGCTGAGCCAGTGCTGTCTTAATGTTGTCGAAGGCTTCTTGGCACTGCTGAGTCCATTCAAAATGGACGTTCTTACGCAACAGATGCTGCATAGGACTCAACTTCTCTGTCAGTTTCTCTATGAATCATCTAATGAATTGTAGTCTACCTTGTAGACCGTGAAGTTTGGTAAGGTTGCTAGGTGGTTTTAGGTTTGTTATGGCTTTAACCTTATCGGGGTCTACTCGTATTCCTGCTTTTGAGGTTATGAATCTAAGCATTTTATTTGTTTTGGCTCCAAAGACACATTTCTTTGGGTTAAGTTTCAACTCATATTTTAAACAACGTTTTAGTACCACGTCAAGATCTTGTACGTGTTGTTCTGATGTCTTTGATTTAACCAAGATATCAGCCACATAGTCATTGAGCGAATTGAAGATATAATCACTAAAGATAAATTTCATCGCTCTTTAGTATGTAGCACTGGCATTCTTGAGACCGAATGACATCATCGTGTAGCAAAAAGTACCCCATGGTGTCATGAAGGTCGTCTTAAGTTGATGTTCAGGGTTAAGCCGAATCTGGTTATATCCTAAAAAGCCATCCATAAAAGATAACAAGGCATGCCCAGCGGTTGAGTCAACTAGTTGATCAATGCTAGGTAGGGGGAAATCATCTTTTATCGTTGCAACGTTGAGGTCCCGGAAGTTAATGCATAGGCGAATGCTTCCTTTCTTCTTTGGGACAATGACCATGTTGGATACAAAGTCAGCATAGTCAATAGCCCGAATGAAACCAACTTGATAAAGCTTAGTGATTTCATTACGAACAACGAGTGCTACTTCAGGTTTGACCTTGTGTTCTTTCTATTTTACTGGTCTTAGCTTTGGATTGAGTATAATGTCGTGTTGAACTATTTGAGGGTCTAACCCAGGCATGTCAGTGTAAGACCAAGTGAATGCTTTTATGTTGTCTTCAAGCACTTGTACTATGTCATTGGCTAGTTGTGGGCTTAACAATGTACATAGTTTCAGGATTTTTACTTCGCCATCTGGCACGGTAATGGGAACTTTAGGCAAGGGGTCTTCGGTGATGCTATCAGTTTCTAGGTCTAGAGTCTTGGTCATTGTTTCAAAACAATCTAGCGTTTGTTGAGTTGATGCCACAAAAGTGTTGTTTGTCGTTGAGCCTAGATCAATAGACTCCATGTTGATTTCTCGAGTGATCGTTCCGTGCGGTCCATTAATAGACAGTGGTAAGAATAATTGCCTGCTATCCATGATGTTTGCTCCTGCGAATAAATAGTGAGCAGCGTCAATCCAGTGGTTGGTTATTTTCGGATGTAAGTAATTTATGCATTTATGCATCTAAACTGGACTAAGGTATGCGATGGTAATTTATCGTCGTATCCGGACGCGTTGCAATTTAGGGCCTTACTAGGCCATGCCTATCATTTTATAGTCATAACAGACTGATCATGGCATTTTAAGGCCATACTGGGCCATTTGATAGTTTGGAGCCATTTTGGGCCATCATGGAAGTTTAAGGCCTTGCCAGGCCGATGCATGCTTTGTAACCATTACTGAGTGTAAGACTGCGAGATGAGGAGTTTACACCAAGATGTTTAATTTGGACAACAAGAATTGCCGTGCAAGGGAAGATCTTATGAGGGTGAAATTTGGCCCAAGACATAGTTATTCATTCTTATCGTGTTCATAGGTATTTGCATTGCGATTAATCATTATGTTTACTGCATTCAATTTACCACTTGTACTTTACTCTGATTTACAGCTTATATTTTACCTCAAAAGGAGATAAAATATCCAAGATGCCGATTCCCTAGAGGGTGAGGCGACGTGTGCCACATAAGAATGTATAAAATGTAAAGTGGCGAGTGTGAAATGCAGGATAGCCAGCGACAACGTGAACTTGGATCAAGTCCCAGCATAAACCCCCCAAAGCTTGAGCGTGAACTCAATTTCGCAGCGTCAACATGAAGATGAAGATCTGGCTATAGGGGGAGGTAGGAAAGGGTTGGGTGGATTGGAGGTAGCTTCGAGGCACGACGAGTCGGATGAGAGTGTCTAGCGTGTAGCTTCAAACCCCAGTGTAAGCCTACCTCACTATATTCTTTCTTTATGACGGCCATTACTGAGACAGTTCTTCTGGTTTTCGATGTGCCCTTGCTTGGTTTTTTCATTATTTCTTGTTTTGTTAATTGTGTTTTGTGGTCCTAATTCTGGTTTACTCATTTAGGATTTGTTAGATTTTTGATTTCCGCGAAGTTTAGGGTTTAGCGTGAACTCAACGTACAAGGTTCAGACCCTAGCGTGCAAGGTTCGGCATGAACGCAGCATGCAGGGACGAAACCCCAGTGTGCAAGGTTCGATGTGAACGCAGCATGTAGGGACAAAACCCCAATGTGCAGGGTTCGGCGTGAACGCAACATGCAGGGATGAAACCCCAGTGTGCAGGGTTTGGTGTGAACGCAATGATGAGCAAAGGTAAGCAAGTGGAAGGCCAGGGGAGGAAGGAGCCTAGCTTGACCTTCGCCTAAGAGAGTGAAGCGATGCTCCAGTGTCTACCTAGACCCAGGATTCCCTCATGGTCAGGATCGACGTGCAGGTAGGCTCTGATCCTTCATCAAAATTTATGTTTTCGCCCACTATTCCTGTCGATTTTCTCATTGCGTAACAGAAATGTTTCCATAGCATAAGGTTTCTGTAGCATGAAGGATGGGGTCAAAATACTCAACGTGTGGGGTTAGTGTGGTCACGTTCCAGCGTGCAGTGTGCAGGGTCTGCACGTTGAGCATGATGCTAGGAATTTTTCTAAGTGTTGGCCCCCCAGTGTAGAACCTTATTTTTACATGACTTATTAACCCTGATTCTTGAATACATGTAGGGATCCCAAACCTTTCCTCCTAGTGGTGGAGCTTGTTGGAGTTTTGACGTGGTTTGGTTTGATTGATTCTAACAAGCCAATTCCTGATATGACCATTGATCGCAATGGGGTATGGTTCAGAGAAGGGGCCTGTGAATTCCTTGCCTTTATCTTAGACAAATTCAACATGGTAATATGGTCACATCTAAGTGATTAGTTAGCATGGAGCGTGCTTGAGACCATGTTACCAGGATCTTCGAATGGGGTAGTAGCTTTTATGGAGGACATTGATGAGGGACCGCTCACGATTGAGGATGGTCCTTCTGGAGGACCTAGATCTACCCATCCATTGTCACGTGTATGGGATTTATTGTCAGATGGCCTTCATCACATCAATAACACCCTATTCCTAGCTGCTCATGCGTATACTTTGTTCCAGAACCCTCCTGGGATGGTGTACCGAGTAGGAAGGTAAGGTTGTTCAATTTACCGTTTTTACCTTGCTGCTTAGTAGTGGTTTATGCTTTGATCTCCATCTCTTTGCAGGCCTTAATTCGATAAAGAAGGGGTGTGCGTAGGCGATGATGGACTCGCTTTGGCTCATATCGCCTTAGAGGCTTTTATGGCAGGCCCCACTCTCCATGGTGCCATGTTGGCCTAGACTAAGAGTGATATTGTTCATTTTCACAAATGGTACTTGAGGGCATTTGCACAATGTGAGGTTAGGGGGTGGCTGCATGGGAACTGGTCTCATAATGGGCTAGTTTTTCCACGCGATGCCGATTTGGCTTCTAGCGATCTGAATCTATTGACTGATAGTAAGTAATGGTATTTTTTGACACCTTAGTTTGTTCGTTCTGCTACATCATTGGCTACATTGACTCCATGGTGTTACCCTATGCATATAGTGGATGTTTCCCCTGATGAAGTCACCATCACAACTGGGCAGATTGAGAGCACCTTGGCTATGAAATTCGGGGAGGTTGGTGGTGCACAATGATGGTTACGTACTAAGGCACTGCCACATATCATTAGTTGTTTAAGTGATGCAGGTGTCATGGATTTGTTTACTACCCTAAGCCCTGATGTTTCTGTGACTGAGATGATTGGAATTGTTGATTCTTTCAATGAATCTGTCACCTACTATAGCACTTGCATCAAGGGTGTCAAAGTGGTTTTTCATCTATCGACAGAGTTCTTCTTAGACCTCTTCGGCGTACCGGTAGATGGTGTTAGAGTGGTTTTGGATAGGGTATAGAAAGAGCTCCATGTTGTGCGTGATTTGGAGGATTGGTTGGGCGTTCTTAAAGGCGCTAAGGGATTCCCCATGTAGGGAAAATCAAAAGTAGCAGAAGTTAATGAGTTGTATCCCTTATTCAGAGTGCAGGAGTTTCCAAAATCCTTGTCTCAAGTAAAGACTTTTGGAGTGGAGCTTGTGCGTATCATGCGCACAATTTTGGAGACTGGGGTATGTTATAATTGGGCCAAGTTTTTACTTGCAGGTTTGCACGGGGAGATAGTGAGGTTACGTTCAAACATTGAGGCGCAATTCCATTTCACCTTTGCATTCTTTGACGGCTACTTGCGTCGGCTGGCTGAATTTTTAATTGTTCATGCAGATAATAAGTACGTGTTAAGGGATTGGGACCAACTATCTCGCTCATGGATTCGCCACTTATTTGAGGTGGCCAAATCACAAGATGCTCCTAAGGGGATTGATGAATCGGTTTCTGTCACAACGGAGGGGTCATCTGGTCATTCAATTCATATGCATGACAGTGTAGGGTTGGAACCAGATAGTGTGCCCTATATAGCTAGGAGAGCTAATCGGGTGATCAAGAAAACAATTGGGGAAGCAAAATTGAAAGTTTAGAAGCGTGAACACCCTAGAGAGGTTGCTCTAACTGTAGATGAACCAAGTGTGAAACGTATACGGTTTAAGATGCCTGTACGGGGTAAGCTCGATTTACTGATTTGTCCTTGTCATCATCATTATTTTTACTTTATTTTTCGATTGTTTATACAAAATTGATGTTGAACTTATGAATGTCAATAGAATTGACTTCTGAAGTAAGAAGAGAGAGGTTAGCACCGATGATCGAGGAGGAAGAAGTCTCAATGAACTTAAATGAGGAGGACGAAATGGGCAGGGACGAGACGGGAGGAATAAAAGATCAGGAGGGAGATACCACAGACGAGGGTAAGATCGATGATCAGGGTAGAGTCGATGAGATGTTTGATGGTTTCCTTAGAGGGAGGCTAGACCTTGGAGATCCTCCGAATCGGGAGGAAGACAGAGATTCCGGTATATTTTCCATATTATGTTTACTTGCCTTTTGAATTATGCGTCTCATTGTTTGAAGTTTTAATTTTATGTTTTTTTGCTGCTACTAGGTGAAAATGTTGAGACTAGGACATTTCCTAATGTTCGTTTAGAAGTCCCTATGATGAAGGCTCCCATAGAAACGACCACCAAAGTTAACCTGTCTCCTATGCATGAACCATTTACTTGGATTGAAATGCCAAGTAAAATGGATTTTATAACTAGTGTCGTTGATGAGGTGGTTGATCGCATCGAGCAAGCTCATCCTGAAATAGGTACATATATCTTAAGTGTTTTGTATTCTTCGGTTTTGCTCATCTGTTGCTACTGTCTAATGTCTAATGTATATTCTTCTCATATGAGCAGGGGCTAAACTGAAATGGGATTCATTTAAGGCCATTGGTATTGATAGTTTGCCTACACTGCCTCCATAGATTGAGCAAGTACCTTGATAGATCTATGATGAAGTGGCAGAATGCATTGTGCAGAATGCCAAGTCTCTTTGGACTTGTAGGTGCTCCATCGAGAGGCTATGGTTGCAGATTCAGACGGGAGAAAAAGAAATTTCCAAGCTATCAGTAGAACGGCATGATCTCAAATCGCGCTATGAGTTCGCCTCGGCAAGGTTAATAGGTGATCGTTCTTGACGAACTTCCGAGATTACTTATGACAGATATTGGAATTTATTGAATCGCCAAGTATTAATGACTCGGGAGCTAGCAGAGCGTAAGGCACAAATAGATTTACTGAACCTCAAATGTTAGGATTGGAAGGCTTTCACTTCTCAGGTGCAGAAATGGGGTCAAGATGAAAAGACCCATAAGTATCATTATAAAAAATCATTAAAGGAGGTATCTATAGAGAAGCGTCAACTAGAGATGTTTGTTGAGGGTTTAGGCCTGCGCTCTTCGTTTGATGCATTTGCTAAGCATACTGTGGTGGAGATGGAATCACCCAAGAAGGTAATCACCACAGCTTCTGGGGAGGTTTCTGTGGGCAATTTTCCTCTAAAACGTCCCACTTGGTCCATGGTGGACAAAGGGAAGGCTTTGGCCAATGTTGATCTAGGCCTTGATGGGATTGACTGGGCAAGTGTCTCTGAAGAAGAAATCCTTCGTCGGTTGGAATTCGGTCTAGGAGGATCTTCTTCAGTAAGTCGTTTAAACTTGTGAATTTGGTTTATTAAATAACTTTTGGAATTCTTCTCTTTTCCTTTTGTTTTAATGTGTTAATTATTTTCTTTTACCTTTTCATAGGGTCAGGGTGATGACGGTGATCAAGAAGGTGGCCCCAGCGGAGCGGGGATCCATGGTGCCAGGGAGTCTAAGGGGGACACCCCTCCTGACCCTGATGCTTAGTTTCAAGTTTGGTATTATCATCGCTCATGATTTTACGTGAGTCGCCAACAAAATGTTTTGCTTTGGATTGTATATGAGCTAATGGATGGAATCGGTTAACTGTTGTAATTGTCTATTTGTATATGAATATATATATATATATTTTGTTTATCGTTAAAATGATTGGAAGGAACAAGATGTATATTTTTTTGTTTGTATATGTATTGTGTGAGGACATTGCACTAAGTTGTAATTTGATGTTGATACATTTATACTATTTTTTTTTCGATTGAGTTTTTTGTTATTCATTTTTTTGTTTGAATTATAAGTTTTTTTGAACATTGATAAGCGTAGATTTAAAGTGAAAATATTTTGGGATTGAATGTAAACACGAGGCAGCAATGTAAAATGTTTTTGTTCATTTTGTTGTTTAAGTGTAATGCACAAAGTAGGAACAGGAGTAGGAGCATCATCGTGTAAAAAAAAGGGAATATGAAGGAAAACTATCGCTAATCATGCAACAATGCAATGGGGCAAATATAAATTCCAACTGTAATCTTGAATCGAGAGAAAAGAAATGTAAGAAAATGCTCTAGTTTAAGGCCATTTTGGGCCATGGGCGCCTGTGTGTCAGTTTAAAGTCATGATGGAATGTAGTCTCGATGTTCTAGTTTAAAGCCATTCGAGGCCCCATGTACTAGTTTAAGGCCATTTTGGGCCATATGTAAACAAGAGAAGTTTCAAGTGATACTAGTGGGTTCCTTGGTAAACTGGCCATTTCTGGCCATGGCTAGTTTTATGTCGTTGCAGACATGTGGTAGTTTAACATCATTTCGGATGAGGAATACAGTTTAGAGGCTTAGCAATTTTTTGATTTTTCTTAATTTAATGTTAGAAGTGACGCTGATAGGTGTGATTTTGTACTCAGCGTCCCCTTCGCTGATCACGTTGAAGGGTAATTCAGCCCAAGGGACATCTGATGGAATAGGCTCTATGTTGGTGTCTTCTAGTGTTTCCATATGTATCATAGCTTCGATGTTTGGTGTAGTTTCTAAATTAGGCGGTGTATGCACAGTTTCAAGTCTAGATGTTTCTATGTTGGGTAAAGTTTGATTTATGTCTAATGGGTCATTTTCTATTGGTCGCGTGCAACTTTGTTTTTGCTTTGTCTCATCCTGTTTAGGTTCTTTGAACTCAACTTCTGAACCTTGGTTTGTATCTGTATGTGACGAGATGGTAGGTGTAGCAGTCTCCCCGTGTATAACGATTTCACCACCTTCATAAGGTAGGTGAATCTCTTGGTGTATGGGGGAAGAGACTACTTTGAGTTAGGCCAACCAGGGTCTTCCTAATATTAAATTGAACCCTAGCATTTCATCAATGACAACAAAGTTAGCAGATGTGGGGAATCGATCCCCTGCTATAAAGTCCAAAGTTATGATGCCTTTTACTATTACGCATGATCCACTAAACGATTTTAAACATGTGGTGGAGGTCAATCTAATTAGTTCTGCGAGCCCTAATTGTTCGATGATGGGGTAGGGTACCACGTTTGTGGCGGCTCCGTCATCTACATGCACCTGATGTATTTTGAATTGATTTACTTGTATCGTTATGAACATAGGTGCAGTTGTTACATCTCCTGTTTTCTCATCGATTTTGATTTTGTTAGTGTGGAAGCCTAGTGATTTAGAAGTTGATATTTTAGGAGAATACATTACTGCATGAATTGAAAGTTCATTCGGAGGTAAGTCTTCACTTACTGGGATTGATGTCAACATACGTACTAGGGCTTCGCGATGAGTTTGAGAGGTTAATATCAGGTCATATAGGCTTAGTGAAGTGTTTTTCTGTTTAAGTGCTTGCGTAACTTGTGTTAGGGCTCTTGCCAGATCTTTATTGTTAGGCGCATGCTTGTTAATGGTTACTTGGTTCATTGGGCCCAACAATTTTAACTCATGTGTTGCTGGTTTGACATTTTCTTCTATAACTATCGATTTGGGTGCATCATGTATTCTAGATGATTCTTGCTTATAGCTCATGTTCGGTTCGTTAGTAGGTGATGCCATGGGTACTATGCTCAATGGAGCAAGCTGTTGACGTTCTTTCTCCAATCGTTCTCGTGTAAGCCTGTTTGCCAGGCGTTCTCACGTGTGGCGTGGGGGAACATTTGATTCCTGAATTTGGTTGCTTTGGAACCCGTATGATGTATGGAGTAGGCCAAGGTTGCGATTGGATGGTTGAAGGTGGTTGAGTGTCAGGCTACCTAGGCATCCTAACAACATACGGGGTCGGTTTATTTTGAGTTTGCAGGGCGGAAGGTTGGTTGGTATCAGGATGTTCAGGTATCCTGACAACATATGGAGTTGGTCTAGTTGGGGATTGTACCTCCATAGTTGTGACCGCAAGTGGTACTTGGACTACATAGGGAGTGGACCGGGTAGGAGGTGACGTGTTTGCGGTAGTAGCGGCGAGAGGTACATGCACCACGTATGGTTTTGGTGGTATGGTAGAGGTTGCCACCACAGGGGGTATCCGGATGACATAAGGTCTTTGCGGGGTAGGAGGGTTACATGGAGAGTATGATGATTGAGGTGCAGGTGTTTGTGCAATAGGAGGAATACGAACTACAAATGGTCTCTTAGGCATTTGTTGTTCATTATCTGAGTAAATGGTGTTAATCCTAGGTGCTTCTTGTTCGTTATCTAAGTAGATCGTGTTAATCACGTATGGAGCTTCCTTAGTATTTAGAGGATCCTTATATATGCCCATGGCCTGGTTTTGTGGTTTGACCAGGTTGGCCTCATCAAAAGTGATCTCACCTCCGTCGATCATCCGTCGAATATCTTGTTTTAGGGTGAAACAATAGTCAGTGCCATGCCCATTGCGTTGATGATAATCACAGAAGTGGTCTATTCTAAAGCCTCTTGGAACTGGGGGCTCATTTGGCGTTGCCAAGCTTGGGTTCTCAACCAACTGACAGAATCAATCATGTCTTTGGATTTCTACGGGGGATAATTGTTTATGTTTCATTAGCTCAGCCTTCAAGAGTTGGTCAAACAATTGTCAGGGTTTCATGGGCAACGGCGTGTATTGAGAGGGGTCTCTCTTCTCAAAGTTTCTCGCGTGACCTGGCATAGGATTTTGTGATGTGGACGGTTCAGGTGTAGTAGCGGGAGTAGGTCTAGCATAGTTAGTAGGAGAAGTAGGCAGTTTGCCTTGTTTCCCCACACTTGTTTGTTGTGTTTTCGCTACTACTGCTATAGTTGCCTTAGCCTTTTCTTTGTCTTTCTTATTATGTTGATTTTTAAAGGCTGAATATTGGGCTACGTCTTCTATGTTCTTTATTTGTACAAATGCTTGGCTAAGAGTGCGTACGTTAAGATAGTATAATTTGGACTTCACAAAATCATTAACAGCCCCTTTTAGAATAGTGAGGAGATAAGTCTCCGGGATTGGCTCATGGAGCTCATTGAGGGCAGCACTCCACCGTTGAATAAATTTTTGAACAAGTTCAAGCAGTGCTTGCTTGACCTGTATGAGGCTATCAAGTGTTGCTTCAGGCTTTAAGTTATACTTGAACCTAGTAATGAACCAGTGTAATAAATCTTCCAAAGAAGATATGGAGTTTTGGGGCAATGCCCGATACCAGTCAAGTGCTCTCCCTGTGAGGGACATGAGGAACACTCGCAAGATGGCATGTGGCCATGCTTGAAGTAACACGTACTCTAGTCTAAACATTACAAGATAGGCGTTGGGGTCTGTTTTCCCATTGTATTTGGTTAACATGGGGAGAGAAACACCTTTAGGTAATGTTAGAGGTGGAATCGAAGAGCTGATAGGGTCATCTTGATAGAAATCTACTATCTTAAGCTCTTCGTCAGTAGTTGTTTTGAGGCGCTTGACCTCGTCGGTTAGCTCTTACATCAGTTTTTTGGCTTCAGCCCAGTCTTGGGCACCAGGTGAGATGGCAGATTGATTATGTTGTGTAGTATACAAGTTAGATTGTTGTATGGTGGGCAGGAAATAGGAAAGTTGAGTAGTTGGAGGTTGTGCTTGTGGAATATTCATGGTAGGTGCTGCTAAGGGTGGCATACTGTAAGGAAAGGGTTGTTATTGTTGTTGTTGCTGTACTTGAGGGATGTTCATGAGTGGAATTGTAGGAGGTAGTACGTTGTAGTTAGGGGGTTGATGCACTTGTGTACCAGTCCTAGCCCACTGTCCTGTCATGATTTGTGAGGGAACGCCTTGAACTTGTTGAGTTGAAGTGATGACGAGTGTTCTTTGGGTTAGGACCTATGGTATACAGTGCGTGGATGTAGAAGTAGGTATCACATATGGCATCCTAATCACTCGGGGTGGGAAGGTTACTCCCACATTGGTTTGCGAGGGTTGTTGTTGGGGTTGTATTTGCAAGAGATGGGATAATGTGGTAACAGGAGGAATAGTGGCAAGGGGTATATTGAGTTGGGTATCGGTCACTGTGGGAGTGGGAATAAGCATGGAGGCTTCTTGTTGAGGCACATGTGCTCGAGCAGTTTTAAATGACTGGAGGGACGTAGTTTCCCCCATGAATGGGTGAAACAATAGGTTGGCATAAGTTTGTGGGCTGAGGGTATGGTATGAATCTTCATGTTCAGACTGAGCTGCAAAATCGTCCTCCTCCTCCAATTGAAGATTTGCCATAGACTGGTCTAAAGATTGATTCCTAGCTAGGAGGAGCTGTGAGATAAGTTCAGAGTAGTGCTCTGGAAGAGGGATGACATCATACGGGGAAGGGATGAACTCATGTCCTCCCCTATGAAACAGTTCATATTGCCTCTTGGCCTCCATTTCAGTTTGATCCACTGCTAGGCCGACTTGGATTTTTATGCATATAAAATTATATTGTTCCTGTGTGATAACATTGAATGATGGATTCTTCCCTTGCAGTCTGAGAGATTGATGGGGTCCTCCCCAGGGATTAACCTTACCATGGGCCCCTATGGGTTGCATAACGGGCATTGGCATCGTCGTAGGATCCACGGTATCTGGAATGGACTTGGTTGAAATGTTGGTGTTGGTGGTATTCATGGTGAAAAGGTCATAAATGTAACACGATGGAGGGGATACAATGTCAGGGCGTACAGGTGAGGATTTGGCCAAGTATGAAATGGGTGTGTTTATCAGCGTACACCTAAGTTGGCAGCGTGCGACCTATTTGCACAGTGTATGGACTGGGTCCCAGCGTATAGGCTTCAACAACCAGTGTACAAAAATTGAGGTCACAGTGTGTAGGTTATCAGGCAGCGTGTAGATAGGGTCTACAGCGTGCAAGCTATCAAGCAACGTGTAAACAAGGTCTACAGTGTGTAGGTTATTAGGCAACATGTAAATAGGGTCTACAACGTGTAGGTTATTAGGCAGCATGTAGACAAGGTCTACAGCGTGCAGTTTTTCTTGGTAGCATGTAGACAGGGTCTACAACGTGCAGGTTATCAGGCAATGTGTAGAAAAGGTCTACAACGTGCAGGTTGTCTAGGCAGCGTGTAGACGTTGAGATTACCGCGGAACAGGATGTAGCTTCAAAGAGTTGCAAAATCAGATTTAATGTTGATGCAATGTAGATATGAGAAAACAAGGTGGTAGATCAGAAGCACAGGGGGCGTGTGTATGAGATCAAAGTAGTTTTAAACAGTTTCAGGCCCTCCTTCTAGCGCCATTTTCTATACTGTCTAAAATCATTGTTGTGAGGTTGGAATGAAACGAACACCGAGAGATCTATGCACAGGCACAAAAGACCCTACCTTCGCTTGAGGGCGAGCTGGAATTGACGAAGGTAGAGTACCTTGTGTGGTCTGCATTTAGATCAGACAAGGATTTCCCCAACGTATGCCAATATGCAATACGCTGGGTTATGTGTAAACAACATGATTAATGTAAACCCAAGGTGTAAATTTGCGTTAACTTAAACAAAAGGAATGAACCAGAATAAACAAAAACTATGAAAAATTTCGAGCAGAAACAAAGTAATTTTATTGCCAGATGAGAATTACAGTGCACCGGTCCAGACACAGTCATAGATTTGACACGAGGTAGACGAAGGGCCCTGGTGGATGCTAGAAGATGATGGTGTGCTGGTTTAAACTGCAAGCACAGCGTGAAGGCTGTATGCTCAGCGTGCAGGGTTGAAGTCCAACGTATAGGGGTTTTTGCTCTAATTTCCTTAGTGTTCTCCCGGTTCCAGTTTTGTGTGTTTGTCAAAATTTCCAACCCCGATCTAGTGAAAAATTGGGATTTTTATGAGGGTTTTGAGAGTTGGATTCGGATTTGGAAGGGTACGAGTAGCCGTGGGTGAGAGAATTTTGGGTCAGATGACAAGTGGCTACGTTGTCTGGGTGTAAAGAATATTACAACTATGCAACGTGCTGCATGCCAATGTGTGCTGCTGCAGGCTAGCGTGTACACGCTGGGCGTGTGAACTCAGCATACAGACTTGACTAAAACAAAAGAATTCATTCTTACAAACTATTATTACAGTAGGAAATATCCAATTCGGCCCTCGGGTTTGAACTCGGATATTACGAGAATGCTGCCTATGGATGTTCAGCTTAGTTGGACTTAATCTGACTTGGTTCTGGAAGATTTCCACTGATGTACACTATGTTGTATGTTGGATGGTGCACGCCGGGCATACACGCTGGGTGTGCAGGAGGTACATGCTCAGTGTGTGTACTTCCAAGTGTGTGAATTCAAGGTCAAAATTCGATTTTCTTAAGCCCATGATGATGCCTAATAGTTGCCCTGCCTTTGAGAGTCGATGTCTTATGAGAATCTTGCTCTGAAGTGCTTGTTTCGAGTAGTCTTTGAAGTCACATGTTGGGCATGCACGCTAGGCCTAGTAAAAACCAAGTATTTTGGGCTCAAAATTTTGCCGAGTTCAACACCAGATGTTGCTGTAATTTTCTGTGGATCCTGGGGAACCATTTTTTACTCAGTTCGACTCTGTTTGAAGCTGTCTGTGAAGCTGTCAAGCTTTAGTCATGGTGGGGAGCATTACGATTTTAGCTCGATTCTTGTTGAAGAAGTACTAAGCTCAGAATTTTGTGGTGTTTCACATATGATGTTAGCACTGATGCTTCAAGGGATGGATTTGGTTGTGTGTTGATGCAAGACGGACAAGTTATGGCTTATGCATCTTTTCAATTGAGGCCACATGAAACTAGATATCTCATGCATGATTTAGAGTTGGATGTTATGATATTCGCATTGAAGAGTTGGTGGCATTATCTATATGGGGAGTAAGTTACTATTTGAATTGACCATAAGAGCCTCCAATATCTTATG
This sequence comes from Gnetum montanum, assembly GCA_015680685.1. Classification (NCBI taxonomy): domain Eukaryota; kingdom Viridiplantae; phylum Streptophyta; class Gnetopsida; order Gnetales; family Gnetaceae; genus Gnetum; species Gnetum montanum. Next base: position 290,348 of record MNCI01023384.1, on the reverse strand, counting down.
AGCTAGCAGTAGTTAAACTAGTGACAACGTAGATGGGTAGAGCTACTTACTAACTTTGATTTTAATATTAAATACAGGCTTGGTAAGACTACTAAAGTAGCTAATGCATTAAGTAGGGTGGCTAGTAAGCTTTAAAACATGGTGATCCAATCATATCTACGAAAACATATTCAAGAACAACAACGACATGATCCATGGTGTTAAGAATTGAGGTAGTAGATCACCTTTGATGGACCATTCTCTATGGATAGTCATGGTGTGTTATGGAGGGATGGTCGAGTATGTGTTCTAGAAGCTCTATGAATTTAGTTGATTGATGAGGCCCACATGAGTAGATACTATATGCATCTAGGTAGTTAGAAGATGTACTAGGGTTTACAACACATGTATTGATGGCTTGATATGAAGAGGAATGTAGAAGAATATGTCTCTTGATGTTTAATTTTCTAGCAAGTGAAGATAGAGTATTAGAAGTTTGGAGGATATTTGCATTCCCATGATATTCCTTAGTGGAAATGGGATGCTATTGGTATGGATTTCATTATTGATCTTTCATGGGCTTGCAGTGGCCGTGATGCTATATTAGTAGTTGTTGCCTTGTTGATAAAGTTTGCCCATTTCCTTGCCACACAAGCATCAATGAGTGCAGTAGAAATTGCACATCTCTTTCTTGTAGAGATAGTGTAGTTGCATGGTGTACCATGACAAATTATTAGTGATAGAGATGTTCGATTCATGTCATATTTTTGATAGGCATTCCATAAGGAGATGGGTACAAAACTAAAGATAAGTTCAACATATCATCCATAAACTGATGATCAAATTGAGCGAGTGAATCAGATTCTCAAGGACATGTCGAGAGCATGTGCTTTGCAGTATAGATATGGTTGGGATCAGATGCTACAATTGGCTAATTTTGCATATAATAATATTTATTAGGAGAGATTTCAGGTAATACTATATGAGATTTTACATGGCAAGCCATGTAGAACACCCTTATGTTGGGATACTATAGAAGATCACCAATAGGTAAGCATAGACTTGGTAAGGTAGACCTCAGAGTAGATTCATGAGATTTGAGATAGATTACGAGCTACACAAGATAGGAAAAAAGCATATGCCAATCAATGTTAAAGACCACTCAAGTTTGTGGTTAGAGATAATGTATTTCTTCATGTTTCTTCCTTGAAAGTTCTTACACTATTTGGCCAAAAAGGAAAATTATCCCTTAGATACATTGGTCTTTTTGAGGTGTTATAGAGGATTAGGAGAGTTCCCTATTAAATAACATTACCTCCTTATTTAGCACATGTACAAATGTGTTTCATGTATCTATGCTATGATGTTATGTGCTTGATAAGCATCATGGGATTGATCATTAAGAGATATAGCTATAATATGATGTTAGTTATGTTGAATAGCTAGTAGAGATTGTTAATTGCATGTTGTGATAGCTACGTAGTAAAGTTGTACCTATGATCAAAGTTTTGTAGAGTAGACATGGAACTTCAAAGGCTACTTGGGAGGTGGAGACTGAGATACACGTAGCTCATCTTGAGATCTTCTAGGAGGAAGATTCTCAAGAAGGTGAGAGTGTTACATCCCATCTAGATACATTAGGTATGGCCATATGATTATGATTTATACATTACATGTGTAGTCTTAGTGGGTTGTTAGGGATGAGTTAGTTTAGAATAATTGTACTTTATATGTTATGAGGTTTCATCTTTGTATTATAATTATGATGCCTTTACATACTTAACTAACGTGATTATGTACACTAGCCTTGTGTGATGTGTTAGATAGGTGATGCTTCTGGCAAGGGTGTTGGATTGGGGTATAAGAACACCTATTTGGTATGCATTCATGATTTATATGTAATTTCAATATTTATGCATTTGAATTCTAATGTTATGTTAGGTGATGTTTAGATAAGATTTTATCATGTGAACATGTAGAGTGTTTCATATGGATCTTATAGATTCAAACATATTTTGATTTGGAGTTCCAAGGTGTTTGTTATGCACGTTTGAAGTGCACGGTGTTAGTTGTAGAGGCTAAAAAAAATATTAGCTTATGAAAATAAAATGGTTAAAAAAAGTTAAAAAAATGTAAAGTTAAATTATGTACATGACATGTGAAGGAGAAAAAGGAAAGTTTCTTGTATATATATACGTTAAAAAACATATGCTTAAAAGAATAGTTTTTATTATCATGCTTTTTCTCACCCACCACATCCCCCACAATTGCCTACCCATATAAATTAGATTCTTGATTTCTTATTTTTGGTATCATAAAATAGCAAGTTTGGAAACTTGTTTTTTATTTTTAGTTTTAGTTTTCTTTCCTCCCTTCATCTTTTCTATAATTTGTTCTAAATTTTGAGCTTTTCAAGTGTATTTTTCTTGGCTCTAAACCTAGATTTGAAATTACTATGGTCGTATCTACATGGGTGCAGAACTTGTTTGGAGTAAAATCGAGTTTTTCCAGATTTTTGGGGATTTTATGCTCATTTCGAAGTTTCTGCCATAACAAGTTTAATTAGTGGGTTGTCTTTACCTTTTCCATATACACTTATGTTGAATTAGTATACCCAAAATTTTATAGTTTTGGTTGCGAATTATTTATTAATAAATATGTGATGTATGATATGCTGTGGATTTGTGGAATATGATATGTGATGTTAATGAGATTGGCATGGTTGGAACATTATATTTTTCAGGACCTATTGTGGCACAGGATTTTTTGGGAGTTTCAATAATCATTGGTTGTAATTAAATATTATTTATTATTATTTTATTAATTAAACTTTGAATGTGCATAACTTTGCTTCCAAGAGTTTGATTTAGGTTAAATCAATGTTGTTGGGATCGCCTTGGGAAGTACTTCCTAATCATCAAATTGGTTTTCTTTTTGGGCATATAGTATCTTAGAAATTATAATAGTGGTCATTTTTACTTAGTTACATGTAGTTCATGAAATATGATTATAGTGAAAAATTTTGTTTTGTCAAGTTGAAGTATTATTTTTATGGAATGAATGCAACTGGTAGGTATGAATATATGTGATCATGTTATGTTTATTTTGGGATGGGTTGTGCTTATGACATGTGTTGTCATAAGCTAGATGAGATTTGTACATGTCTTCATGATGATGCTGGTAATGATTATTGGTGGGTGGTGCTAGCATAAGGGTATGGACCAGTTGGTGATTAGGCACCTTGGAGGTAGTTATGCATTAACCCCCACTACGATGCATCAGTGAGGCTTCTATCTTAGGCCTCATCCTAAGAGTGGGAGAGCATAGGTGTGTTCATTTCTATGGTTGGTACATGGCTTAGTGTATTTGTCCCTATAGCCAATCATCTAGAAGGCTAGTGGTTGTGGGTCACAGGTTGATAGACCCTAGAACTAGTTGGGTAAATAAAAGAGTAATAAAAGAACTGCAAGCAATGGTTGTTTATGACTACTCATGACAACATTTCACATGTTACACTAAGTGTGGATATGCTAGCAACCACATGGGTTGTGTACATGATAATATCAGTTTGTGTATCATATTGCTAATAATATATGTTTTATGATTGGATTATGATGATGTGGATCATGTGTTATTTAAAAATATATAGTAGGTATGATTTCATAATCAAGACTAATAGTTGATGTAGGTTATTTTGTATCTCATTCCTCTCCTATGGTGTAGCACTTGTTGATCATTTAACAAGGGAAGTGTAAAGGCTTCTCACTTAGTTTTATATTGACTTTATTTAGTTACAGGTGGAGGCCACAAGAGCATAAACAAGGACTAAGAGAGAGAGAGAGAGAGAGAGTAGAGGAGGGGAAAATCTTCAGAGATTGGTTAATGTATCTTTCCATGTACAGTTGTATGAACTATTTATATTTGTATAAAAATCTTCGTACTCTGATATATATGTGATAATGATGTATATTTGTTTTTGTATCTTATGAGAGTAGTGTAGATTTTTGGTTCATGTAGAGACATGTAGTTTTATAAATTGAAATGTATGCTTAATCTTTAGTTTGGCATGAATTTTAAAGTAGTTTGACCTTTCACTATATATATATATATATATATATATATATATATATTGAGTGACTTATTTTTAACATATTTTTATATATGTCATTAGCTTTTAGTTTATCATGCTTTTATTGTATTATTACTAACAATCTTAAGCATCATCATGTCCTAGCTTGGTGTAAGCTTTTGTTCATTCATCAACCTTCTTAGAACCCCACGTTGGTAGGATGAGCATTAAGCCTTTGGCTAATCCTAATGGTATGAATACTACATTAAATCTAACTGATCAAATTTAAAACATGTTTGAATCAAAGACAAAATCAACAAGTTTTCCATCATCCTCATTATCAAGATTTGATGAGGATGAGCATGGTCAAGGAATAAGGGACATGATAGATGGTCTAGTAGAGATAATAGGAGAAATTAGAATAAGGATAGAGGTAGGAATGATGATCATGATCATGATAGAGATCATGATGAACATGATAATTATGATGAGCCCTTGCTTGCTATAAGGAGTATGATTAATATTAAGAAGGCTATTTATATTCTAGCTAGATATCAAAGAGATAGTTGTATCAAGTTTCTTAATATGAACAATATTTTTAAATTTGAAGGAAACTACAATGCTAATATGAAATACCATTTTGAAGCCTTCCATGATGGCTATGCCTTGTAGAATATTGAGAATGACTAGTAAAAGCTTAAATCATTAACTAAGATACTTATAAAAGAAGGAGAGAGGTGGTATAGATCCTTGGAACTATAATTTATCAAGATATGAAGTATGATGTTGGAGTTATTCAATGAAAAATATCAAATGTACTAAATAGTGTTCAACATGAGGAAAAAAATTCAAGAGTGAAAATAGGATAATCATAAGTCCCTTGATGCAACATTGGGTAGATACTACTCATTGTTCTAGAGGTTTCAATATCATGGTTTCTCTCAAAGGGATTAGTTAAGGCATATCATAGATGAACTTAGAAATAAAATAAGATAGACTCTTGGGATATATGCCCAAAAAAGAATTTTAGAAATGAGGGTTCATTAGATCTAAAGATTAATTGATTAGGTTGCTAAAAAGGAAGAAGTTAAAGAAGGAAAAGAACACAAAAGAATACAATAGTGATCCCTCTCTTTGTAAAAGGGATGTACATGCATGTGAAACAATGAAGGATGAAGATCCTTTAGAGGAGGTAATTTAATCAAATACTTTGCTAATCTAAAAATTAGTTTTAGACATTGTGACAAATGTGAAAAAAATTGGGACTAAATGGATGAAAACTTCACAACTACACTCAAAATAGTGGAAAAGAAAATGGAGCACATCCTTACAAGAAACAAAGATAAAAAAGAAGAATAAAGAATAAGGAAAGGATATGTACAAGTAAAAAGGCAAAGCTATTGTAGTGAAAGAGGTTATTGAGTTAGAATCTAATGATGATGTATATGACTTGTACTAATATGAACATTATAATGAATGTTACCTTCAAATGTAAAATTTACAGGAGTCAGGGACATATGCATTGAACCTAAAGGTCATCAAAAAGTAGATGCCCAAGAGATTGTCTTACCCACAAGACAACTACAATAAGTTTCATACTTAATAATACTATTTAAGTGTAGCTTCATCTTAACCTCAAGAGTAGTATTATCAATAGTGGAAAAACTCATAATGATGAGGGATGCCAGCATCAAGGTAATAATACCCTTAATGGTAGTTATACCCATATGGCTATTATGTCCAACAAGTTTTTTCTCAAAGTGGTGTAGCTACTTAGACTTATTCCTTCCACTATTGATATTCATTTCAATATCATAGGTCTTTTACTTGAAAAAGTTAAATCATATTCCTAACTTTTATATTCATCTTTCAAGCATTCTCAATCATCACATACTCCTCTTTCTCATATGTCACCTCTACAAATACAGGGTAAGATGCCTTCACAATAATATTAGAAAAATGATAGAGCTATGAACATGAAAGTGGATGATAGTTTAGGTGACTTCAAACATAAGCCTTAGAAGTGTCATTTCTTTAGACCTGCTAGTCAACCTAAACTTATGCATGTAGTAATGTCTGGGAATCCTACACCAGCATTAAAAACCTCCAATACCTCACATGAGTATCCTTTAAACTAAAGATTAAATATACACATTGTCATGTTAACTCATGTTATTACTAATTGGATTAAAGTAGCAAATATTTCAAGGAAAAGACTAGAATCTAGAAGCCTCCTCATTTACTTATAGATTGTAGGAAATGCATCATACAAGGTTCTATTAGACTTAGGTTCTAGAGTTAATTTAATATCCTAAGATATGTGCAAATCATGGGACCTATCATCACTTAAAAAGTGTAATATCATATTGGAACTTGCAAACTAGTACATAATTATTCCTTTGGAATAGGTGAAAGACATTGTGAACACCATTATTAGGTGGTTCTATCTAGTCGATTTTCTTATAATCCATGTAGATAACTACAAAGGGAAGTTTTCCATTATTATGAGAAGGGCATGGCTATGCACCATGGATGCTAAGCTTGTAATCAAGGACTTATCCTTGGAAATTTCTATGAATAACAAACATGAAGAAATCAAGAAGATGAGAGTTCCATGCATTGTGTATAATGATATGAGATGCTACTACATGTAAAAAGCTTGGATAGTTAAACAAGGAAATATCCTTCCATGGAACCCTTGTGAAGAGATAGTATGTATGAAAAAGTTCTTATATGTGGGAACCACTAAATAGGAATGTACCTAGTGGTTGATTGTAGATGAAAGTTACTAATCATCAATTTGCATGAAACCATAAAAAACACTAACTAACTCATATGTAGAGAAGCTAGATGAGATGGAGCAAGTATGGTAATAGTTATCTCAAGTAGGACATGTATAAGAGTAAGATAATGATTAGGAAGAGTTGGAAATTCCATAGAACTTGTGCCTGAACCAATTGAATTAAAGAAATTAAAACCAATAATAATCAATGCTGAGCTAACTGAAGGGTAAAAAAGGAATCTGTTGAAAATTGTAAAAAAATGGACAATAGTCTTTACTTGGTTATATGATGAGATATAGAAATAGATTTGTGCATATGATAACATAAAATTTACGTTGATCCTATCATCAATCCCAAACATCAACCACAACGTAGGTTAAATCTAAAGCTAAAATAAGTTTTGAAACATGAGAAGGCTAGATTCATCTATCTAGTTGTAGATACTGAGTGGGTGAGCCTACTTGTTTGTGCATCAATTTTATATTATTGAACTTTAGTACCTTTAAGGATCATTTTTTGTTGGCATTTTTGATGAATTGTTAAAGACCATAGTAGGACATAAATATTACAACTTCCTAGATGGTAATAACAACTATAACTAAATCCAAATTAAACTTGAGGATCAGGCCAAAAAAACATTTACAAATATTTGGGGAACTTTATATCTCCAAAAAGATTCCATTTGGCTTGTGCAATGCTCCTACCACATTTCAACTCCTACTCTTAAGCATATTCCAAAAGCAAATTAGCAATAATGTTGAACTCTTCATGGATGAATTCTCCAACTATGAGATGAATTTTGAACAAGTACTAGACCATTTAGAATAGGTACTAAAGAGATGTGGAAAAATAATTAAAATTTAATTAATAAAAGAGTCATCTCATAATCCTGGAAGACATTATTTTTGGATGTAGGCTATTAGAACAAGGCATTAAGGTTGATTTGAAAACAAAATTAAGATTATCCAAGGAATTACTCAAAGTCCTCAAAAAATGAAGGAAATGAGGTTATTCTTTAGACATATAGGATATTATAGGTCTTTTATTAAGAATTTCTCAAAGATTGAAAAACCATTTGGAGAGATTATAAAGATGGATGCATCCTTTGTTTGGTTAGATGATTGTAAAAAGAAACTTGAGCTCCTCATGGAAAGACTTGTAGAAACTCTAATTCTATAGCCACTTAATTGATCATGGTATTTTTTCATAATGATAGATGCATCCAATTATGTCTTGAGAGGTATTCTTACATAGTTGGATAATAAAAGATGTTCCTACTACATCTACTTGCAAGAAGAAGCATTACTAGTATATAACCAACTACACCACCATTGAAATGAAATTGATGGTGGTGATATATGAGTTTGAGAAGTTGATGAATTTTTTTTCTTAGGCCTTGATATTGGAGCCCATGATGCCTTATTAGATACCTGATATTGTGAGATGTGTGCTGGCCTATAAATACAATACTTGGGTGCACAATTTCATCTATCTTTGCATTATTTGTTAGTGAAGATATTGCAATTTTTTCCCCAAAGTTAGAATATTTTTAGAGTGGCTATAGTAGAAGTCAAAGAAGTGTACAAATCTTTATTCGAGAACTGATGTACTTGAGAACGATGGTGTAAATGGCAATAAAGAAAAGCTTTTCCAATCAAACCTTGTAGCACTTGTAATAGATTAATGCTTTCTTTAGGCATTTAATATTTGTGTAGTCTACTTTGATGAATTTTAACGAAGCAATTAATATCGACTAAATAGCAACACATAAGCACAACCACTTCAAGCATACATTTAATGCTTAGTAACCCAACGATGCTATAACATGTTTAGGATGTGTATGAAAAGTGGGAATGGATGCCGATGTTAGGATTAGTTAAGTGTTAGCTAGTTGTTAGATTAGTTATTCATTTCATTACTTTATTCTTGATTCTTAGACAACTAAACCCATAAAAGATAAAATGATAAAAATCATATGCCTCAATTACACTTATCCATACACTTGCACTTGACAAGTGAAATTGGGAAGAAAATTATTGTAATGGTTAGATTCACCTCTTAGAACTAGTGTACTTAGAAACCTAAAGACTTCAAAATTTGACCAGATCACTTAGTAAATGATTCTGATGTGTATGATTGGATGTAGGGTATATTTGTAGCTCATCATTGATGTCATTGTTGAGGACTTTAGTTTGCCACATGTGCTATCTAGGACTTAGTGAAAAATATTAAAAATCATTGTAATGAATCTTAAAGTTGCAATCATTCAGAATAATAATAATTATTATAAAAGCACATTGGTATTTTCTTCCAATCTAAAGATGTCTTCTTCTCACAAGAATGATTCCTTGCCAAGGCTTGAGCATACATCCAATTAACAAAGGAATGAACAATGAAATCCACTAGTGCTCTAATAATCTAGAGTGATATATACTCATCCTGATGAGTATGTGTAGAGTTCACCTTCATCTTACATGAGGATGAACAATTATGATGGAGGAACATGGAGGGCAACATTGTGTTGCCACTTGATCGATTAGTTCCTACGATGCTGCACTAAACTGTTATGAGGTTGGACATCTAGTGGCTTAATTCTAAATACATTATGTAGGGCCATGACTATTAGTATTACCATCCTATTAAGGCATAATGCAAAAGAGATTAGGAATAGGAGAGGTGCTATAAAGCTTCGAAGGGAAAATGGTTCAATAATTCATTGTTCTTACTAGGCTAAAAAGATAGTGAGGATTCCTTCTCTAGGCTTTTTAATTCACTATCTCTCCTATCCTTTATTTTGATGAAGGGGGCTTGAACTAGAATTTATAGTCCACTATAAATAATCTTGGTTCAAGTAAGAATGGATCCCATGATCATGGGGGATCCAAAGATGGGAGTCATGGCAGGGACAAGGACAAGCATCATGATGATGAGTGTGGTTGTGATCATAGTAGAGGGGGTGGTAGGTACCATGGTGGTGCTAGTCCTCCCTCTTCACCTTCGTCATCCTTTTCTTCCTTCTCTAGCTCTAATCAAAGCAACAGAGGATGTGACCATGATGGAGGTGATCGATGAGATAGAGATGATCGTAGGGCCTGGTAGATTAGTTAAGACTAGGGGTGTGGGTAATTAAGGAAGGCTCACACCACAAAATAAGGAAAAACAGAGGAGATTATGGGCATCATGGCCATCATAGAGGTTATGATCATGATAAGCCTTTGATTGTAACTCAAGGCATGTTGAACACCATAGAGGTAGTGAGAATTCCAACAAGGCATGTGAAAGATAGTAAAATCAAGTAGTTGGATATGAAAAATATCTTCAAATTTGAAGGGGGATTCAACTGATATGTACATAAACATCTTTAAGCCTTTTATGATTCCTATGCCTTATAGAACATGGAGAATGAATGGAAAAGTTAAAGCTATTCCAAAGGACATTGATCAAGGAAGCTAAAAGTTGGTACCAATCCTTAGAGCCAAAATCAATCTGTAGATGAAGTACGATGCTTGAGCTCTTTAATGACAAGTATCAAACATACTCCCAAGTGTCCAACTTGAGAAAGTAGATCCAAGGTTAAAAACATAAAACACATGAACCCTTGGATGTAGCCATGGGCAAGTACTGCTCTCTTTTCCACTAATGTCTTGGCCATTGTTATTCTCAAAGGGAGCAGCTTTGTCATATCATAGATGGACTCTACACAGAAACATGGAGAACTCTTAGGGTCTATGGCCAAGGAAGACTTTTGAAATTAAGGGCCTATTAGATTCAAGGGTTGATAGAGTAGGTTGCCAAAGAAGAAGGAGAGTTGAGAAAAAGAAAAAGTGTGAAGGAGTATAAATGGGACCCTTCCATTAGTAAAAGGGAGGTATGCTTCTGTGACAATGAGGACAAGGGACCACTTGATGAGGTGATGTAGAAAAATACCTTGCTAATTGGCCAATGTAGACAAAATTTGGGACTCTTTGAATGAAAAGTTCTAAGACACTTTGAAAATAGTAGAGGAATCCAAGGAGGAAAGTAGTGATCGAGATCACAAGAAAAGGAAGGAATAAAAATGTGCCTACTAAAGGGGTAAGGGCAAGGCTACTGTAGTGGAGGAGGTTGTGGAGTTTGAATCATATGATGATGGTGGGTGTAACATCTAACACTATGAACATCCTAAGGGATGTTGCCCCATTGTGTCATACTTGTAGGAGTTTGGGGTGTACGCTTAAAATCCTAGATTGGCCAGCAGACAAGCACCAATAAGGTTGTCATATCCTTAAGGTAATCCCATGTTGTTCTACTAATAACAAGCCTACTATCCCAATGAAGCTCCACCACAATATTTTGAATAGTGCTAGCAATGGCACCACTCACGGTTGTGGGGATGCCACCACCAAGGCAACAATACCCTTACTAACAACTTGATCCATATGGGGACTATGTTTAGCAACCCATTTCTCCACATGACTCTTTCAGTCACACTTCATTCCAACATCATAACTACTCTCTTGAATATTATAGAGCCTAATATTCAAGAGGGAAATTCCCTTTTCTCACTATTGATGAGACGTGACATCCACTGGGCCGCGATATCGCGTACGCGTACGCGATATCGCAGCCGCCACGATATCGCGTACACGATATCGCGGCCACCGCGATATCACGTCTTACCCTGCGATATCGCGTATGCGATATCGCGTCCCGCCGCCATATCTATAAATAAGAGGCGGCACTCCCTTCATTTCCCAATCCTGGCTAGAAGTAGCGAAGCTCTGGCAGATTGATCACTCCAGAGTTAGAATTTTTCCCATGTGCCCGCAGTAGGAGTCCTAGAGTGAACGACTCTTTATTCGAGCAGCTTGTAACCTGAACCCAAGTTGTGTACGGCAATAAAGACGAACTTGATTGGATAAACCTTGCAGCACGTGGTTTCATTTGTTGTTTATTTACCGCTTTCCTAGTGCGTTCAAGTACGACTTGATTACGAGCGTCTACGGACGTGTACGGCTAGTCAAGGAATCGGCTGCTTATCACACATAGGCTAAATAGGTTCCTCTGTACGACCACTTCGAGCACTGGGTTACGTGTGGCGATCCCAGTAACGATTAGCGTTTGGTAAGCTGCAGTTGCATAGTTCAGGGTGTGTCCGGTAAGTGGGAACGGATGCTGACGCTAGTTAATTTAGACTTAGGACATTAGTTAGAGTTAGTTAGTTTCTCAACCCTTTCCCCCGATAGCATAGGAGATAAGCCGAAAAATACCAAAAAAATTACATACCTCAGACTTGCTTAACCATACACCGTGACACTTACAAGCAAGCCTGGGAAGACAACGAATGATTAACCCCAAGTGTTTCTTGTGGTGTTAAGGCATTTAGTCTGCGGAGTTCGACCGGATCGTGCGTGCATGCTTGTATTCGTATGGTTGAGTGTAGGGGTACCTCGCCACTCATCATTGGCGCCGTTACCGGGGACTAAGTGTTTTTTCGCCAATTAAACATAAGGGATATCACTCACATCGTTGTGAGCCTAAAATGAACCTTAGGGTTAATTAGTTAATTACGAACATAAATAATGGTGAAAGTTAGCACACCATTAGAAATGGCTTCTTCTCATGCAATCAACTCACCTAAGGACAATACAGGAGAAAGTTAGGATCGTACACATAACCGCAATCAACCATGTCCTCAATAATCCAAGTTCACATATACTCATCCCGATGAGTATGTGCCAGATTTTACCTTTGTTTTCCATCAAGATGAGCAACTGCGATGGAGAGACATGCAAGGTAACATCGTGTTACCCCCAGATCGATCCACTCCCAACATGCTTTCTCGTGCTTTGGTACAGATTGGCATGCATGAGCTACTTGCTGAATACGTTTTGGATGATTATGACACAAGGGATTATCGTCCCACAAACGCTCAACGTATTCGGGATGCAAGGCAGGAGAGCCAACATTCACTATTGAAGGGCAAGGTTCCCCACGTCATTAGTGAAATAGGAGACGAGGAACCCCTCACGATGGGTTTCTTAGAAAATGATGTTCCTCCTCCTCACTCTAGTGAAGAGGTTAGGCATCAGGGCCTTAGATCAACGATACATATTCCAGGCTCTGATCCCCGTGAGCACCAGCTGTTCACGGCAGGAACAACTACTCACACTAATGACGGACTCGTTGATCGTCACAACGATCGGGGCCGAAGCAGCCGAAGAGAAGGCAAGAAACATCACCATGGTGATGGATCCCCTTCTTCTTCTCCTTCATCTCATCATTCACCCTCTCCTTCCACATCTGGGCGCAGCCACCATGAGCATAACGCGGAGAGTAAAGGTAAAAGAGATGAAATGCCTCGACAGGAAGGTCGAGAGGAGTTAGGACAAGGGCAAGGACGTAGGGAGAATAGGGAACCACCACGTAGACATCACAGACGTCATGAAAGAGATGATCATGACGAACCCCTATTCGCAACCCGAAGTATGCTTGATATTAGAGAGGCAGTTAGGATTCCCACAAGGCATTTAAAGGACAGTAGGATCAAGCGTTTGGACATAAATAATATCCCACGTTTTGAAGGGGGATACAACGCTGATCCTCAGCATCATTTACAGGCATTCCACGATGCCTGTGCCTTGCAGAACATAGATAATGAGTGGCAGAAACTCAAGTTGTTCCCTAGGACACTCACTAAAGAAGCAGAGAGCTGGTACCGGTCCTTAGAACCGGAAACCATCAGGAGGTGGAGTACGATGCTTGAATTGTTCAACAACAAATATCAAACGTACTCCAGAGTGTCTAACTTGCGTAAGCAGATCCAAGGCTGGAAACAAGGAGCTCATGAATCCTTGGATGCTGCCATGGCCCGTTACTACACACTGCTACATCGTTGCCCGGGCCATGGGTACGCTAAGCGGGATCAACTTCGCCACCTCGTGGATGGGCTACGAAATGAAACGAGAAGAACTCTTGGGACTTACGCCCAAGGGAGACTCTCCCAACTAAGAGCCCATGAAGTTGAAGTATTGTTGGAACAAGTAGCGCAAGAAGAGGGTGAGCTACGGAAAAGAGAAAGTGCGGAGGAATACAACCGTGATCCCTCCCTTCGTAAGAAGGGAGTGAAATTCTGTGATGAGGAGGATGAGTCACCACTCGAAGAGTTGGTGAACAGGAAAACTGTGCCGATCCAAAAGTTAACAACGGAGGTATCGGCTAAGGTAGACCAAATGTGGGATTCCTTAGACTCACGAATAGAAACAGTCCTGAAAATTGTAGAAGAGTCTAAGGATGAGCAAAGTAGTGATAAAAGCAAAGACAAGCGGAGAAACTTTAACCCTGCACATAACAAGGGTAAGGGAAAAATCTCTAACTCCGATGAGGCTGAAAATTCTGATTCAGACAATGACGGTGGATGTGAGGTCTGCTATTATGACCATCCTAAGGGATGTTGTCCAATTATCTCACATCTGCAGGAGTCTGGGGTGTATGCATTAAATCCAAGACTTAATCAACGGCAAACACCCAGAAGGTTACCTTATCCACAAGGTAACCCGAGGCAGTTCCACCAACCCTTGACGTATTATCCAAGTGGAACACCTCCGCAGCCCATCGAGCAACATCAGCAGTGGCAATACCCACAGTCATGGGGGATGCCACAGCCAACACATCGATACCCTTACCGGCAGCCTGATCCTTATGGTTATTATGTGCAGCAGCCAGTTTCTCCAGGTGACGCTATGAGTCACACTCCACGCCGTCACTACTACGCTCGGGAGTACTTCAGAAGGACTCCTTCTCCTCCGGGAGACATTCCACATTCTGTCCATCCTCTAACTCCACCCGCACCTTTTCCTCAAGTAGTTCCCATAACACCTCCTGCTCCAACAATGCAAGGGGAATTACCTACCCAACCGCAGCAACGTCACGCCGCGAGATCTGTAAATATTCAGAGTGTAAATATCCAACCGGACACTAGTTCTGGCGATAACTGTACAAAAAGGAGACCCTTTTTCAGAACTAGGAGCCCGGATAGGCTCTCGCAACAACAAGCGGACGGGTATATGTATAGGCCTCTAACTACTAACACTTCGGAGCACCCTTCAGTCCAAGGGAATGTAACGCATACGGTTATGCTAACACATACCGTAACTGACTGGATCAAGGTAGGCCACCTTCCCAGGAAACTAACTGACCCTGGGAGTCCCTTTATTCATTTGCAGATCGCTGGGAATGCGCCACATCGAGCTCTTCTTGACTCAGGTTCCGGAGTCAACTTAATTTCGCGAAAGATGTATCACGCCTGGAACCTGCCCCAACTTAAGAAGAGCAACATTCAACTGGAGCTGGCAGACCAGTCCATTGCCATCCCATTGGGTTTGGTGGAGGACGTTATCACCACTGTGTGTGGTTGGTCCTACCCAGCAGACTTCCTAGTGATCGATGTTAACAACAACGAAGGGGACTTCCCAATTATAATGGGAAGGGCATGGCTAAGCACAGTAGATGCATGCCTTAGGATCCGTGATCTTTCCTTGGAAATCTCCAAGATAAACATATGTGGAAAGATCGAGAAGAGGATAGTTCCATGCATCACATACAGTGATTCATCGGGTGATGACACGGAGGAAATGTCTCCATGTCACAGGTGTGCCCAGGAAACTCTGCAACAAAGATGCCTGTATGTAGCAACCACACAAGAAGTAGTAGACACCCCGTGGTTGACAGCTTCTCATAAGGGCAAACAAATATGCATGGAACGAACTGAGGCAACTCATGCCAACAACCGTGGCATAGACACATTGGAACGTGAGCGTCGCCAACTTCCACCCCTGAATCTAAGATCATCATTTGGAAGAAGTTGGGCACTGCTTAGAAATTCAAATAGACGCTCAATATTTCAGATCTCTCCCTCACAACTCAGTCATGGGAGAGATGGCCACCTATGCTAGTCATATGGGGCCCTCAGTTCTTTTTTAGTTTTTGTTTTACACGTTTTTGTTTTACAAATTTCTTTAACTTTT
>MNCI01023384.1:226756-273168 GCA_015680685.1 Gnetum montanum | reverse complement strand
AGATTGATCACTGTAGAGTTAGAATTTTTCCCATGTGCCCGCAGTAGGAGTCCTAGAGTGAACGGCTCTTTATTCGAGCAGCTTGTAACCTGAATCGAAGTTGTGTACAGCAATAAAGATGAACTTGATTGGATAAACCTTGCAGCACGTGGTTTCATTTGTTGTTTATTTACTGCTTTCCTAGTGCGTTCAAGTACAACTTGATTACGAGCGTCTACGGATGTGTATGGCTAGTCAAGGAATCGGCTGCTTGATGCAACGCATGAGTACAACTCAATTACGAGCATTGGCTGCTTGGTAACCCAGTAGCGTATTCCAGGATTCTGCACTTGGTAATCCCAGTAGTAGTCCGATGTGTACAGCTAGTTGACGAATCGGCTGCTCATTGCTAGGCTAGAACGTGTGATAAGTACGACTTAGTTACGAGCACCCACGGGTGTGTACGGCTAGCTAAGGAATCGGCTGCTTATCACACTTAAGCTAAATAGGTGCCTCAGTACGACCACTTCGAGCACTTGCGTTACGTGTGGTGATCCCAGTAACGATTAGCGTTTGGTAAGCCACAGTTGCATAGTTCAGGGTGTGTCCGGTAAGTGGGAACGGATGCTGACGCTAGTTAATTTAGACTTAGGACATTAGTTAGAGTTAGCTTAGTTTCTCAACCCTTTCCTCTGATAGCTTAGAAGATAAACCGAAAAATACCAAAAAAATCACATACCTCAGACTTGCTTAACCATACACCGTGACACTTACAAGCAAGCCTGGGAAGACAACGAACGATTAACCCCAAGTGTTTCTTGTGGTGTTAAGGCATTTAGTCTGCGGAGTTCGACCGGATCGCACGTGCACGCTCATATTCGTATGGTTGAGTGTAGGGGTACCTCACCACTCATCAACTATCCTCCTCATCCTTTTGCACATGTCCCTCTACCCTCAACTCAATTACTAGCTGCTCCATCTATATAGGATGAAATTCTAGCCTAACATCACAAGAGTTGTTAACTTATAACCAACTTCTTAGCCAAGTGGTTCAAAAGATAAATCTTAAAAAAGACCATTCTTCTAAACCAACAGTTCTAAAAAGTCCTCACAAACATGTGCAGCCAATAGCCTTGCTTCTCCCTCATCCTCTACATCTAAATCCTTCGAGTCCCCTTCAAACCAAATACCTTATAATGTGCATACCATCATGTTAAATCATGTGGTAATTGATTAGATAAAGGCTAGACACCTTCCTAAAATAAGATCTAATCCTAGGAGTCCCCTTATTTACCTAAAAATCACTAGGAATGAGCCTTGCAAAGCTCTTTTAGACTTAAGTTCTAGTGTAAATCAGATTTCTCATGAGATGTACAAAGCCTAGAACTTGCCTCCACTTAAGAAGAGCAAAATTCACCTTGAGTTGGTAGATCAATACATCACTATTCCTTTGGGATTGGTGAAGAACATTGTGACCACTATTTTTGGGTGATCCTATCCTACTGACTTCCTAGTGATATGTGTTGATAATTGTAAGGGGGACTTTCCAATCATCATAGAAAGGGCTTGGTTGAGCACCATTGATGCATGATTGGGAATTAGTGATCTATCCTTTTAGATTTCTAAGAAAAATTCATTTGGAAAGATGAAGAAGAAGAGAGTTCCATGCATCACATACAGTGATATAAGGTGCAATTGTGTGTAGACGCTATGGTCCATAAAAAGTACATCTATTACAACATGTAGACAATATGTATATGTGTTTGAAATTCAAATGTTGTTGTATGTAGTAGCCACAAAATATCAAGGTACTCAATATTTGGCAGTTGATCCTGATAGCAGCCCAACACTTTGCATAAAACCAATTGAGAGCTTGACAAGGGCCTATGTTGAAGACATGGATGAACTAGAGTGAGTTCGTTATCAACTCTTTGATGAACCTAAGGACACTTATTGGGGGGAGTTGGAAATCCTTGAGAGATTTAAATAGAAGCTCCTAGAGTTAAAAACTCTACCAAATGGCATGGAATATGCTTTTCTAAATAATGGAAAGTTGGTGATAATCAATGCCAACCTTACTTTTGAACAAAAAGAGAAGCTATTGAAGGTGATCAACAAGTGGCCAACAACCTTTGCTAGGTCATATCCTAAATTCATTGGAATTGATCCAAGGATATGCCAACACCACATCTATACAAATCCTTCCATGAAGCCAAAGTGGCAACCACAACAATGGTTGAATCCCAAACTCAAGCAGATCATTAAGGAGGAGATTGAACAACTCCTTAAGGTAGGGTTCATCTATCCCATTTTTGATAGTAAGTGGGTTAGTCCACTTGTGAAGTTCCAAAGAAAGGTGGCAAATGGAGAGTCTGTATTAACTTTAGGCTATTGAACATGGTGACTTACAATGATCATTTGTCATTGCCATTTGTGGACTAAGTGTTGGACACCATTTCTAGGCATTGCTTTTATAGCTTTTTATATGGTTATAATGGCTATAACTAAATCTAGATTTCACTAGAGGATTAGGCCAAAACAACGTTCACAAGTCCATGGAGGACTTTTCCATACTAAAATATGCCATTTGGTTTATGCAATTCTCCTACAACCTTCCCATGCCTTATCCTAAGTATCTTTCAATAGCAGATTGGTAGTAGGGTGAAAGTCTTTATGGATGACTTCTCCACCTATGGGGCTACATTTGAGTAAGCACTAGATCATCTTTAGCAAGTGCTAAACTATTGTGTGAAAACAAACCTCTATCTCAACTTGTAGAAAAGCCACTTGATGATCTAGTAAGGAATTATTTTAGGACACAAAATATCTAAAAATGAAATTGGTGTGGACCTTGAGAAAATAAATGTTATCCAAGGAATTACTTACTAATCAGAAACTATCAAAGATGTTTGGTTATTTATTTGTCACATTGCCTACTACTGGTGATTCATAGAGAATTTCTCTAAGATCACTAAGCTATTGATGGAGCTGACAAAGAAGAATGTTCCATTCACCTAGATTAAGGAATGCGAAAATGCATTTCAACAACTCAAGAAGAAGCTTATAGAAACTCCAATTCTACGAGCACCTGATTAGTCCAGACTATTCCACATCATGATGGATGCATCAAATTATGATTTTGGGGCTACGCTCATGCAGTTTGACGATCAAAAACATCCTTACTAAATCCACTATGTTAGCTAAAGCATTATGGGTGCACAACTAAATTACATCACAATAGAGAAAGAATTGATGGAAGTGGTGTTCACCTTGGAAAAATTCATGCACTATGTGCTTATGTAGAAGGTGTTTGTGCACACAGACCATAGTGTAATCCACTTCCTCATGAACAAACCAATGATGAGCCCTTGTATGTTATGGTGGCTTGTGATTTTGTAGGAATTTGATCTTACTATGATAGATTGAAAGGGAACTAAGAATGTGGTTGTTGATCACTTGTCTCAGTTGAGATGGAATAACAAAGAGAAGGAGAGCCCACTATCTAATCAATTTCCTAATGAACTCCTCTTTGTTGGTGTTATAAATGAACAAGTGCACAATGAGCCTAACTAGTATGATGCCATTGTCACCTATCTTCTTACTCAAGAGATGCCACAAGATCTAGACAACAAGAAGAAACAACAGTTTCTTTACTAGGCCAAATGCTTCATGGAGATCAATAGACATCATTACAACATATGTGCTGATGGCCTAGTTCGTTGGTGTATTCTTAATATTGATCAACTACATGTTCTCCAAGATTCTCATAAGGGTCTTTGTGGGGTCCACTATGCTAGGATATACACAACCATTAAGATTCTAATGGCAGGGTATTATTGGATAACACTCTTCAAGGATGCTCACTAATTCATCTGCTCTTGTGAATACTGTCAACATGATGATGGGATTACCACTTGTATGGAGGATCCTCAATAGTGGAATCCATCTACATCTAGGGCATTGACTTCTTGGGTCCCATCATACCCATGTCAAATGAAAGGCATACATCATAATCACTATTGACTATTGTACAAAATGGCTAGAAACTATAGTCGTCACCAATTGTACATCTTCTACAACTACTTGGTTTGTACAAAAAAAATGTTATAAATAGGTTTGGTATGCCACATGCACTTATTTTTAATAATGGTTCTCACTTTAGAGGCACTATTCATTGGAAGCTCATGTAACGCTTGGGGGGTAGAACATAAATTATTAACACCTTACCACCTCTAAGCCAATAGTCAATCTGAGGTTATGAATTGGGAGATCACTAAGATCTTAACAAGAATAGTTTGCAAATATATGAGAAACTAGAGCATAAAACTCAATGATGCCATTTGGGCCTATCTCTCAACCTGGAAACTTCTTATAGGCTATTCTCCCTATGAGCTAGTGTACAAAAACTGCCAACTCTTCCTATTCAATCTAAGATCTACACATTGTCAATAGCTTGTGATTGTGGCCTTCACCTAAGCCTAGCACAAAACAAAAGACTAATGAACCTTAACTTGCTAGACAAGAATTGATTGGTAGCCTTGTTATCTAATGAGTTGCACAAGACATTTAGCAAGCAATGTCATTACCTTAAGATAAGGAAAGTAAACTTTCAACCAAGAGACAAGGTCCTTTACTAGAGTTTCACACATGTGCCACAAAGAACTAAGTTGTAGACATTGTGGGAAGGGCCTTACATCATCTATAAAACTTTTCTTTTAGGGACCATGTTGATATATGAACCTAAAAGCCCAAATAAGAAATTACTAGTCAACATACAACAAATCAAACCTTTCCATGAATGTAAGAGAGCCAATGACCACAACATCTCCATCAATGGATAGGCATGCTTAGTATGTTAAATCTCATCCTTCCAACTCATTCATGGGGGATATGACCATCCATTTTGATCATACGAGTGGCTCTTTAGTTTCTACACTTGAATGTCCTAGTGATAGTAGGTTGTAGCACAAGAATAGATCCATTGATAAGATAAAGAAAACCAACTTCTATACAAGTTGGGATGATGGAAAGCAAAGTGAGGAAGAGGTGGAAAATGATATGAAAAATTGTCATCTCATCTACATGACACTTACTGATGATGATACTAATTCACCTAATGATGATCTTAATGATGAAGAGAGGTTTGATCTTTTATGGAATGAGCTTTTTTATTTTCAAAATGTTTGCAATAAGTTAAATAAACAAGTCAAATCTAAGAATCATGAAATATATTTGTTGAATTTAACTATTTCTAATCTTAATAAGAAACTATCAGATCTAAGGGTTGAGAATGAAAAGCTAACCTTGTCCTTAGAACTAGCCAAACTAGAAGTTGTAGATGTCAAATTAGTAAATGAAAGATTGGAAAAGGGAAAGGAATCCCTTTGGATGGCACTAGGAAAAGTAAGAAGTCCACATGATAAGAGTGATTTGGAATGCTGGAAGCAAGGGAAACCACTTTTAGACCCATCACAAACAAATGATCATCTAAAGGAAAAATGTAGTACATCAAAATTAGATGAAGCTCTTATTAAAAAAAATGATACTAAAAGGTTTGATCATCCTAATCCATCATACTATCATAGGAGAACTAGATGCTATTATTGTCATAAATTAGGGAATAAACAATGGGATTGCAATCTTAAGTATTATCATACAAATACTTGGTCATATCATAGGACTTGTTCTTATCAAAGTGCATCGAGAAAGGTTTTCTTTATAGGATAATAAGGGAGATTGGACGTCAACTCAAAAGAACAAAAGGATTGGAAAAGAATGGAGAATTAAAAGGAAGGAATTGGGGAATCAAGTTACTCTCACTAAAAATTTCGTAAAAGGAAGTCAAGCCTTGGACATTGAAGAAGTTTGGTTGAGAAAAGAATTCTCAAAAGAGGAAATTCCTTCTCTAGCTCTATGAGTACCATTACCTTTCAATAGAATAGTAGGTAAGTAGAAGTAAAGTGTTGTTTTTGTAAGCCTCTATTAAGGCTATAGTCCATTGGCATCTTCTTCACAACCCCATCCTATTTTTGCAAAGATGTCAACTCCAAATAAAAAATGTTCACATGAAGATGTCTACTCATGAACAAAGATGTCTCTATGATTTTTCTTACTTCATAGGAAAGATGTATACTATGTATGAAAGTCATCTACTGTGGTTTTAAAACACAAATAAGATGTCTTCCTTCTACAAAAGATGTCTTATTTTCATTCAAAGATCTTGTTTGCTGCCACTATCAAAGTTAAAACCCCCATTTCTTTATCGTATTCTTTCATTTGACAACACAGATATGACTAGGGCTTCATTGTCAATAATGATTTTATTAGAGTTGACCCATAAGAAGATTTGAACATCCAAGGCACCAGCTAAGAAGAAATTTAAAAGAAATAATCATTGATCCTTTCTACCTCATTAGCTTATTGATCTATTAGAAGGGTGTGCATATTCTAGAGATGTCTTTACTCAAATTTAAGAGGAGCCTTATGAATATGTTGAGAAGAGGAATCTTTCAAATGTGGATGAAGTAGGATCCAACACTAGATCATAGAAGAAGAAGAAGAGGGCATCCCATCAACTGAGCAAATCAAAATCCATTGGTTCCCAAATTAGTTCTTCACTATAGAAGCTTCTTCAACCTTTTTCATGAGTCATAGGAAAGCTTAGAAGAAACCTCTCTTACTTGTGTAAGAGTTTGGATGCAGCTGGCATTTCTCCTTCTTTCGATGGGCAAGTGTTTGAGGAGGCTACTACTCCTCCTATTTTTGATAGTGATGAGGTTGTTCTTGTTTCCCCAAGGAATTTTGCAACAGTTGATCCTTCTTGTGCTTATGACTCAAGAATGGAGTCTAATTCAAAGCCTGAGATACCACCAGCTTGTGTTTAGGGGAAGCATCATCCTCCCATGCAATAGCCTAAGCATCATGATTCTACATTTCCTATCACTTCAATTCATTCATCATTCAACTCTTCTAGATCATTTGAGTAGTGAGCTATGGAGAGTATCTTTGGAACCATGTCCCAATGGATACCAACTCAACAACCTCTAGTTCAACTTGATCCTCTAGCTTCATCTCGATTTTGAGTGAAGCTTCATCCCTAATGACCTCCTATCTAGCAAATTGAGTCCTTCAATGAGGATGAGAAACAATCTAGTCAATACAATAGTAGTAATGATGATGATGAGGAGAAGACTTTTCATCCATCCAGAGTAGTGGAGGGACCAAAATCTAAGGATGAGACCACAGTCAATGATTAGAGACCTTAGGTAACTATTTTTCTCTATTATTTTTTTGTTGATGTCCAAAAAGGGGAAGAGGTTTTTGTTTTTCACATATGTGAACTTTTGAGACTTTACACATATGTGATTAATGTGGTGCTTGATAGATGGTTGTTATGATAGTTGTAAATTTATGTTAACAGTTGGCTATATGAAAATTTGTGAATGAGTTATAGACCAATGGTGTTTTCCTTTGTTATCTTTGTGTGATGTAATTTTGATCTTTACTTTTGCATTTGCATCATTTTATTTTTTTTACATATATCAAACTATCTTGAACCTCAACACTTTACTCTAGTCCTTTGCTACCATATAAATTTATATGTATTAATATATTTCTTGGTTTTTGGTGCTAATTTTCTTTGCTTTATTCTTTTTGATGCTGTTCAAAAAGGGAGAGAGTATATATTTTGGATATTTTCATGTCTACGAACCCATTTTCTTAAGTTTTAAACATCATCAAAAAGGGGGAGATTGTTCACCTTTTGGTATGTCAAAATGAAGAAAAATGGAGTGTAAGGATGGTTGTTGTGTTTGTAGGACAAGAGCTTGGATTGAAACAAGAAGGCATGCAAAAGCTCAAGAACATGGACAAGAAATGAATATTTCAAAGTGCAAAGGAAGCTAAAGAAAGATGCCTCTAAGAAATAGTAGATGGCTTGGTAGAATTGAAAGTAGCACAGGAGAAGATGTGTCTAAAAAATAGCACTAGAAAGATGTCTTTCATGAAAAGAAGCCTTTCCAAAATGTAGGTTTGATGTAAAAAGATGTCTCAATCTCGAAGAAGATGTCTTTAGTAACCATTAGATAATTGTTGCACAAATTTTAAGGGGATTTTTGAAATATATTTGGTATAAGAAGACTTCATTATCATTTGGAAATGTTCAAGCTTTGAGTACTATCAATTGTAATCATCAAGCAATCATTATAATCGTCATTGTTTCTCATTGTACAATCTCTTGTCTATTGTAATTGGTCAGAGTGAGCTGCACCTCAAAGTACAAGGATAAAAAAACTTAGTTGCATTCTTTCCTTATGATTATTTTTCTCTTTTGTTTCCCTATGAGGTTGATGTACTTCTTGTGGGAACGCATCATACTTGAGCTTATCGGGATCCTGCGGGATTGAGTGTTGGTGTAGTGCCATAGCACTTTGGAGTGGAGCTAAAGTTGTAAAGGTTGTCGAATCCTGAAAACCACATTCTAAGCATTTTGGGTCCTTGCGAGGTTGAGTCAATTCATAGCATTGAATAACTTCAAAGCGAATCTTATAGCTTGTACAAGGTATGGTACCATTCAAACCACATTTGAGAGTAACAAAGTCCAAAGGTGTGCTTGCGAACTATCCTATTAGTGTGGAGTACCTAAGTTGGAAAACCATGTTAAATTTTGTGTGTGTTCTTTGTCTCAATGAATTTTTAAATTAGAAAAAATTATTCATCCCCCCTTCTAAGTTCTACAATCCTCAACTTGGTAAACCAAATAGTAGATACTTGGTAACCTAGTGATGTTGATGCATGTTCAGGATGTGTACAAAAATTTGGAAATGGATACTTCATGGCTAGGACAAATTAGATTTATTTATTTTCCTTAGATTAAATAGTTTAGAAATTTAATATTTTAATAATAATATTCTCATCATGTACCTCAATCATCCTTAACCATATGAATTAAGCCTATATAAGTGTGAATGGAAAGACAACAACTAGAAATGCAACACTTAGATATCTAAGGCATTTAAACTAGTTTTAGTCCATGAAATTTGACTAGATAATGCATAAATGCTTGTGATTTATATGGTTAGGCATAGGATCTGCCCTACTACATATCATTGGTAACATTGCTAAGGACTACTGCTAGTTTTTTAGATACTTAGAGTCATTTACAAAATAATTTATTATTTAATAATAATGATATTTTTCTCAAAGGCATACTTATTAATTAAAAAATACATTCTTCTCATAGGGAAGATTCCCCACTTGATGAGGACTTAACAACAAGGGGATGTGATAGAATAGTTAAGAACTATGATGAAGTGCCCTAATAACTAAAAGTGGACTATTAATTTTCTCTAATATCATGTCAAATTTTTTATATGTTGACATTTTGTTGTATTTGTAATACAATGTTGGTATCTCATGGTCTTGTATAGGAAGATTTATAATTGATAGTAATGTCAATATTATGAAGATGTAAGATCATAGCTCTCTTCATAATGCTAACTTTTCTTTCGTAATTTTTAGGAATTTTGAGTATCATAAGCCTTATTAACTTGACTACTTAAAAATCCTCTTATGATGAACAAAGCTACATTATACTAATTCCCTAACTTAATACTTCTTTCTTATTCTAGTAATTTGTAACATCATCTTTGGGCTTGCTATATCTCTATATTTTTTCTTCCTAAGAACTTCTTATGTTTTAGTGATGTTGCTCTTTTTGGCATTACATCTTATTTTGGTTTGTATTCATTTCTCCATTGTAAGATAATATACTTATGATTGTTATTCTTAAATCAATCTATTATGAACTCTTGTATTTGGACTTGGTTTACTATACTTTCTTAAGTTTCTCTTGAACATAAAATCACAAACTTTTGTTATACTCCATTAAGTCATTACTAACTTCACTAGACTTTACGAAATACTTCTTCATAACATCTTCTTCTTTATCTTTAGCTACATTCTTACAATGCTTTCCTTTGCCTATTACTTAGAAAATTATAGTGAAAATTTTCTTCGCTAGTCAATCTTACACAAGTTGAGCCTTCTTAGGCTTCTTAAAGATCCACAACTTGATTGGTTAAAAAATTCTAATTTAATCATAGTCTATCCCTTCTTTGTAATCATATTTTTTATCCATTATTGATGAGTCACGATTGGCTATGTTGACGAGGCCCTGTCAACTAGGCCCTGTCAATGCATCATTTCATGCATCGATGTAGCCCCATCAATGCATTATTTCATGCATCGACATGGCCCCGTCGATGCAAGGTCTATTCTTGCTTATAAATATGTGCTCACCAGCTGCATTTATGACGTCCAAGTCATAGTAGTAGCTGAACTCTTGCAGTTTTTACATTTAAAAGTTAGAATATTTTCTTGAGAGCCTATAGCAGGAGTCATTGAGTGTATGGATCTTTATTCAAGCGTTGTTGTACTTGAGCATGATAGTGTGTATGACAATAAAGAGGAGCTTCTTGATAAACCTTGTAGCATTTTGAATAGTTTAGATGTTTCATTCATGAATTTAATGCTTTTAATTATTTATTTAATGTTTTCCAATAATTAAGCTAATTGAGTATTTAAGCAAGATAAGCTAGATAGATTAAATATAGAAGTACAACCACTTTGAGCATAACGTGTATTCACTTAGTAATCCCGGTAGTGTTATTGCTTGATGTGCCCAGTAGCATAGGGCTTGGTAACCTAGTAGTGGATATGTGGGTTGAAGACGTGTATAAAAAGTGAGACCAGATGCTTATGTTAGGACTAGTTAGAGACAAGTTAGTTAGTTAGATTAAATTAGTCATTACATCACTTCATCTTTCTATTTAAGCATCAAAACCATAAAACATAAAATAATAAAAATCATATGCCTCGATTACACTTCACCATACCTTTGTACTTCACAAGTGTAATTGGGAAGACAAAGAACAACCTTAGGGCAAGGTTCACTTCCTAGAAGACTAGTATACTGAAAACTATAGAGTTCATGGAATTCGACCAGGTCACACATGAACACTTTGTGATTTGTATGGTTGGACGTAGGGGTACCTCGCTACTAATCATTGATGCCATTGCCAGGGACTCTATTGTTGAAATGTTTACTATCTAGGATTAGTGAACATTATTAATATTGTTGGAAAAAGTCAAAGCTAACATTACTCTCACACAACATATAATCACAAAAGCATACTAATTATTTGATTATTGCAAAATGTCTTCTTCTTTTCACAGGCATGAAGATGTTAAACCACTGGTTCCATAATAGTGCAAAGTGGTATATACTTATCCAAATGAGTATGTACCTAACTTCACCTTCATCCTCACTAGGATGAGCAACTACAATGGCGTGATATGGAGGGAAACATTGTAATGTCCGTTGATTAATTTGTCCCTATGATGCTACTTAAAATACTTAAGAAGTTAGACATCCATGATCTTCAAGAGGAGTATGTTGCCCAAAATTATGACTTCTAGGACTATCGTCCCACTAACACACAATGTAGGAGAGATTGACATTAAGAAAAGCACCATGAGTTTGCAAAGGAGAAACACTTTACTAATTCCTTATTCCTATTAAAAAAAACTGACAATGAGGATCCTCCCTTTGAGGGTTCTCAATATGTAGATTCTTCACCCCTTGTTATTGGTGATGAGGGCATGGCCCTGAACTTGTGATCCACTATTAATAAACTAGGTTAAGGAAAAAGTGACAGTTAAGGTAGGGACTTGGGCAAACATCATGATGGTAAGGGATCAAAGGATGATGGTTGTAATAAGTGAAGAGGTTATGGAAAACACTGTGGTGGTGGTGGAAGTCCACCTTCCTCTTCATCTGATTCTAAACATTTCTCTTCATCTACTAGTTCTAATAGAAGCTATCATAGAAATACTCATGATGAAGGTGATCAATGAAACAATAATGATTGTAGAGGCCACCAAGAATGTAGGGGGTGGTAAGAACCATCATCACACCATCAATGCAATGATGATGATGAACCTTTGTTGACAACTTGAAGCATGATTAACATTGAAAAGTCAATAAAGATCCCAACTAGGCATGTGAAAGATAGTCAGATCGAGTGCTTAGATATGAACAATATCCCAAGATTTGAGGGGGAATATAATTCTGATTTGCAGGCACATCTACAAGATTTCCATGATGCCTATGCCTTACAGAACATTGAAAATGATTAGTAGAAACTCAAGCTCTTCCCTTGGACACTCATTAAGGAATAAGAAAGCTAGTACCAATCCTTGGAACCATAATCTATCCATCAATGGAGGACAATGCTTGAGCTCTTTAATGAAAAATACCAAAGGTACTCCAAAGTGTCCAATCTAAGAAGGAAAATCCAAGGATGGAAATAGGGAACACATAAACCCTTGGATACTACCATGGGCAGATATTATTCTCTCTTACATTCATGCCCTAACCATGGTTATTATCAGAGGGAATAACTTTACCACATCATAGATGGGCTTAAAGTAGAAATAAAAAGAACTCTTGGGGTTTATGCACAAGGGAGAATTTTTGAATTGAGAGCTTATCAAATCCAAAGTGATGAGTGGTGAGGTACCCCTATGCCCAACCATACAAATCACAAGTGTTCATAGATGATCTATTCAAATTCTATAGATCTTAAGTTCTTAAGTACACTAGTTCTAAGATGTGAAATCTATATGGAATGATCATTGTCTTCTTAGTTCCATTTGTGAGGTACAAGTATATGGTTAAGTGTAATTGAGGTATATGATTTTTATCATTTTATATTTTATAAGTTTAATCACCTAAAATAAGAATGAAAGGTAGAGTAATTTAAGATCTAATTCATCTACTTCCTAGCTACCTTAACACGGTACTTATTTCCACTTTCTAGACACATCCTAACCGTGTATAGCACTACTGGGCTACCAAATGTTAAGCATTTTTGGATTACCAAGTGCTTTGATATTTCAGGAAATGATGATAAATTATGGAACTCTTTGGATGAAAAGTTCAAAACTTCTATGAAGATTGATGAAGCATCCAAAGAGGAGAGTAGTGATCATGATCGTAGGAGGTGAAAAGAAGTTGAATGTGCTTACTAGAGAGGTAAGGGCAAAGCTGCTGCAATAGAAAAAGTTGTGGAGATAGATTCTAAATATGATGATGGATGTAACATTTGTTAATATGAACATCCTAAGGGATTTTTCCCTGTGGTGTCACATTTACACGAGTCTGGGGTGTAAGCACTAAATCTATGATTAGTAAGGAGGAAAGTATCTAGATGATTGCTTTATCCTCAAGGTAATCTAGGGTAGTTCCATCAACAACAACAAGATTATTATCCAAGTGGAGCTCCATCAAAACCATATGAATAATACCAATAGTGGCACCAACCACAATCATGGGATATTCCACTGCTAAGATAGCAATATCCTTACAGGCAATCAAATCCATACAGGTATTATATTCAACAACCCATTTCTCCATGAAGCTTTGCAAGCCATGCCTCATTCCAGCATTACTATTACCCTCTAGAGTACTATCAAATTCATTTACCATCTACTCAAGGGAAGCATCCATATCCATACCACCATCTACATTCATTTACATACATCCCTCTACCCTCTGCCTAGTTACCTCCTACTCCATCCATGTAGGGTAAAATTCCCCCACAACCGCAACAACAAAATGCATTGAGGTTTGTACATTCACAACTAGCCTTCTAGCTGAGTGGTTTAGACAATTGATCTAGGAAATGACCATTTTTTCGACCCAATAGTTCTCCCAAACATTTAGAACCTAATGTGACTGGTCACCCTACATCTCCAACACCCTCATCCTCTACATTAAACACATTCAAGAACCCTTCAAACCAAATGCCACCTTAGATCCACATTGTGATGTTAACTCATGTTATTTTCAATACAATCTTTCCATGAGAAGATCTAACTTGGGAAGTCCTCTTATTTACTTGTAGATCATTAAACATGAGCCATGCAAGGCTATTTTTGATTCTAGTTCAGATGCTAATCTTGTAGTGATCAAAAACATTAGAGGCTAGAATAGTACACCAAGAGGTCTATGGTCGTGCAGCCTTAACCTTGCTTCCATGTGAGGGCCTGCTAGAAAATAGAGGTGGGATGCCTAGAACAGTCTTGTCGATTGAATTGGGACTTACGAGTGTTACAATGAAATAAATGCTAAGAGGTTGCATGGTGTTTGCAACATCCACAGTGCCTATGGAGGTGAGCGTAGTCAATGTTTATGGTGCAAAACAAGGGTGCAAACACATGAATGTATGCAAATACAATGAAAAATGCAAATAGAATGCTAGAATACAAAAGAAAATGCTAAAAATGAATAGGATGTGTGTNGAGAGAGAGAGAGAGAGAGAGAGAGAGAGAGAGAGAGAGACAACACCCCAAATGGGGGAAGTGTAGTTAATTAACTACAAGAAAAGGTGAGGAGGTATGCGATGTACAAAAAAGCATAGTAGGTAGTGTACTCACGGTCTTAGGGTATCCAGGTTATGAAAATTAACATCCATTATGAAGTCTAAACCTACTAGGTTGGCTATAGCAATGTCTTGTAGGCTGTACTGTGCAACAGTGTCTGCTAAATGCCAAGTGAACTTGGGTGCTAGAATGTTCAAATTATGCATTTGCTAGTTGAATGCTTCAAAATGCTAACCCCTAAAATATGAAGCACTAGGAAATTTATAGACCTAGGGTTAGTGTGAGTCATGGATTGAGCACCATGTGTTAAAGGGGTAGTTGGGACTACGCTAGCCCCAACTATGCTTCCACAGAAGCAAATGGCATTCTGCTAGTGTGCTCTAATGGACCCTATGAGGCTGCCAAATTATGGCTATGCTACCAAGACTACACATGCAAGGGCCAAACAAACAACAATGTACCTAAAAATAATGCAAAATAGTGCAATTTTGGAGCTGCACTCAAGGACTACGCTATTCACTCTCTCGAGTGGTGTTGAGCATAGGTACAATTTGGGGGCAAATGGGGGTGCAAAAAAAATGCAAATTGTTGATCTTGCTTGCCAAAGGAATGTTGGAGATGAGATGTAGGCCAATGTTGAGTTCTAGAAGCTTCTAGAGGTAATCTGCATGACTATGCTAACTATGCTCTAGAGCATAGTCTTAGGAGTTAGGCAAATTTTTCTAGAAAATGAGGCCTAGTGCAAACTATGCTGACTACACTCTAGAGCATAGTCTCACTAGGGAAAGCATGGCCTAAATACTTAGAAAAATTTCCTTGGGCTACAACACTAAACTAGAATCCATGGCATGATCCCCTATGATTATAAATTGGCACAACTCATCCTTACATCATGACATTAAACTGGTGCAACATCCACCATCTGCTACGATGCTAAACTAGCACACAGCAGTTTGCTAGAACTATAAACTAGTGCATCATGGTTTGTCAAGACCTTAAACTAGGTTTGTGGTCTACTAGGAATTGAAGCTAGCATAGCATGTAGTCTACCAGGATCTTAAACTGGGTTCGTAGTTCAGCACGTATGGCTTAACATCCACAGTTCTGTGGACAAGAGAGCATAAATACTTTCCATCCTCCATCAACTACCCACATCTCAGTGGCTAGGTGGGGTGGAGTGTTGTAGTTCTAGAATGGAGTTCACATCATCAAGATAACACCTCTAGAATATTTGCATCATCACTACCCTTGGCATTTTGCTGATCCTTTGAAAATGCCCTTGAGCATTATGTTGACCTTCTAGAGCTACTGCCATCATTGCTAGTAGTACCACCCTCAAGTTATGCTGATAGCATCGTCGACCTTGGGTGTTTTATTAGTGGTTGGGGCTCTCACTATTAGCACCACCTAGTAGAGTCCCAATAGTATTGTGGCCCAACCACAACACTACCATTCTCTAGCCCTCACCATTTCTTGGGCTTGGAAGTGCATCCAACAGCATGGCTCCCCACCATCCTGCAAGATTTCTAAGCTCTTATCCTTGGTGTGGAGTCTCAAGCACTTGCATCATCATCGCCTTCAACCATCACGCTGGCCTCCCTTAGGTGCTCGCTTTTAGTGTGGTTGTTGGAGCTTTTATAGCCTTCTGGCTTTGGCATCTACATTGGCCTTCCTACTTTAACACTACAAGCTCATGCAACTAGTCCAACAATTACTGCACTTGCAGTGTCCTTATAACCAATAATTTTTTTTATCTCTCATGTTGTGTGGTTGTTTCCTTGTTTCCTCTGTGTTATGTTTGTTGGATGAACCCCTAGAGGTGGTTGTTTGAAGGCATGGTTCATCACAATGGCAAGGCACCACATTGATTTGATGTGCTTAATTGGACTCACCAAGCCAATTGAGAGTGCACACCCCTACTATCCTTGCTATAACCCACTCGTGTTTGCCCCTTTACCTTATACTTTCTAACTTTCCCTGCAAACTTCTTCAATGCAAATGCATCCTTCTTTTAGTCAACCATAGAACCCATGATGGACATAACACAACCCATCCCATGGCAAGCTTCTATGGGTTTGTCAAAGCCCAAGTGGATGTAACACAACTCATCCTAAGAAGGAAATACCTATCCTACAAGCATGATGTGATTACCTTTAAGTAAAACCCATCGAGTGGCATGCAGTCCACTTAATGATAAGCATCTTATAGTTAGCATATCAAAAAAAATTTGGGCAAAACATATCCCCTTGCAAAATATATTAGGACTATGCTCACAAAACATTATCCCACTATTAGGGCTACACTCTAGGGCATAGCCAGTGTAGCATGCAGCACAGAACTAGATCTAAAAAATTTTCTAAGTGCCAAATAGTAGTTGTAGAAATTTTTTTAAGTGTCTTGATACATTCAAATCCCTCTTGCTATGCTCTCTAGCATAGCAAGTGTAGCAATACTCCAATGGCCAGATTGCACTAGTGCTGGTCCAGAAGTTGTCAAACTAGCTCAGCATGGAAGAGACATTTGGAAAATTTTCTAACTCTTGAAGTTACCCCTCCTGTTACACTCACCAATGTAGCTAGCATAGCAAGAATAAGGATTGCAATTTATGCCAAATTTTTCTAAGTGTCCATGCTATGCTTTATCCCATCTTACTATGCTTTTTAGTGTAGCAAGCGTAGCAGCATTAGACTTTAGTTTTTTGCAAAAATTATCCAACTATTGTGTTATGCTCTAGAGTGTAGCTAGTGTAGCAATAATAAATTGCCTTCAAAAGCTTCCAAAGCTCAACACAAGCTTTCATTCTATGCCAGCACTCCTTTGACAAGTAAGATTAGCAACTTGCACTATTTTTGTACCCACTGTCCCCNCCCCCCCCCCCCTCTATGTTCCAAAATTGTACCTATGTTCGATCCTACTTGAAAGAGGGGAGAACATAGTCCCATAGCATAGCCTTCAAATTGCACTATTTTTCTCTATTTGTAGGTACATTGTAGTCTTGGTACATGCATTCTTAGTAGCATAGCTAGTCTGGTAGTCTCCTAGGGTCCAGTGGAGCATACCAAAGCATAGCACCAATTGTCCCATTGGGAGCATAGCAAAGGTCAGCATAGCCTCACCTACCCCTTTAACACATGACAATCAATCCGCACTTCGTGCTAACCTTAAGCCTATAAATACCCCTCTCATTCCACACTCTAGAGGTTGGCGTTTCATTCTAATAATGGGCATTTGAGGCATGTGGCTAGTAAATCCAAGTAGTAGTTATAATCTAAGAGCACGACTTGGCACCTAAAGCACCGTAAGCACTACATACATCGGAGTGTATCAGCACCTTAGCAACATATTTGCATCCCACTCAACATCATAGCACATCACAAGCTTGTAAGACATCGTAGCAACTAACCCAACAGGCACAGATCTTGTAGTAAACTTCAGTCTTCACCCCAGGATGCCCCAAGGACTCTAGCTACACTACTACTATGCCTGTTTGTACATCACATACCTCTGCAAAGCTCATTTGTAATTGCTACGATCTCCATCTGGGATGGTATCATCCTCTCTTTCTCTCAAACTCTATTGAATTTTGAGCATTTTCTTTGACATTCAACACCACATTAGCATTGTTTCATTATTTTACATGCTTTTTGCACACTTGCACCACCGTTCTCATGTCGTAAGACCCTACTATGCTTAGGCCTTGTTGGCCTTGGTACGACTGAGAACACCATTAGCACTTGCATTTTGGCTAACCATGCTAGCCCTCAGTTGCACCCACCACCCTAGTTACAACTGGAAAAGTCTCTATTCAATTGACAAGACTGTTTAGGATGCTCTACCTCCATTTCCAATAAGGCCCTCATGTGGAGGCAGGGTTAAGGCTATCTGTCTGTTGACCCCTCGGTGATTCTAGCTATCAACATTTTTGATTATTACAATTCTCTTCCAAATGAATGTAGTTGCCTACAAGATTAAATCCTAGTGCCCAAGAGGTAACAGTGTCTCTATCTCAATACTATTTATTCCTAGAAATCTCTAGGAATGCCACCTCCTTTTTTGTGCACTTGGAGTAGGATGAGGAGGCAATTTTATTGGTGATGTAGCACTAAGGGCAAGAGATTGTTGCTGAAGTAGTTGCTAACCAAATCATAGAAGCACTGAACATACTTGCGATGTCTATACCAAACATATTTTCACTTCAAGATGTGTAGATGTTTGCAAGCATAGTCAGCAAAAAATTAAGTGTAGCTCAACATGTAGAGTTCCTAGATCAGCTGGTAGGGACTAGGCAACCGATTCTAGAAATCTGCAATTTTCTAGACAACATTACTACAACCCAATTGGAGCTTAGAAATCTGCAATTTTCTAGACAACATTACTACAACCCAATTGGAGCTTAGAAATCTGCAATTTTCTAGACAACATTACTACAACCCAATTGGAGCTTAGAAATCTGCAATTTTCTAGACAACATTACTACAACCCAATTGGAGCTACTGGAAGTAAAGGGAAAATGCATCATCTTAGAGGGGAAACTTGAAATGGCTCAAGCATAAAATCAATTCTTGGTTATGGAAGTTGTTGAATTGTATGTTCATTTTGCTAATCTTATACTCATTAGCTTAGTAATAACTAGAGATGAAGCTTTTTAGCATCTTCAGGAATGATTAAAACAAGCTAAGAAGAAAATTGTGATGGCCATCTTCAACCAATCCATAGTAGAAACAAAAACCT
Source organism: Gnetum montanum (assembly GCA_015680685.1). Classification (NCBI taxonomy): domain Eukaryota; kingdom Viridiplantae; phylum Streptophyta; class Gnetopsida; order Gnetales; family Gnetaceae; genus Gnetum; species Gnetum montanum. The sequence goes on along the minus strand of MNCI01023384.1, from coordinate 254,013 downwards.
ACTCAGTTTAGAAGGACATGGTTCAAATGCACTAGGAAAATGAATCTCTAACTAAAAAAAATCATCGCCTATGCAATGTTGATGCATAGAAATAATAGATGTAAGAATTCATTCATCAATAGCAGGAGTAGCTCATTAGGATTAACATGAAATTAAGGAAATTGGCTATAGAGAATTGTAATCTATCCATGGAGGAAGTTCAAGCCTTACACTAGAAATCCACCATTGAGATTACCACCTAGAACAATGAGGGTCTTGAATTTGAAAAATTCAAAAATCACTATAGAGACCAAGTTGTTCTACAAAAGGAAGTAAATGAGAAGCATATTCAAATGGCTAAGGAAAAAATAAATGAGGCCCTCCATCAACTATAGCNTCAAATGGCTAAGGAAAAAATAAATGAGGCCCTCCATCAACTATAGTAAGGAAGAGAGGTGTGGTAGCCCATCATTGATGGAATACATGCCTATAACAAAGCAGAGATCCACCTAAAGGAGTTGGAGATTGAAGAAATGATAGAGTATATGGAACTAGCAAATCTTCACTATGTAAACCTACCAATGCTACCTACTAGACAACCATAGTTAGAACTCAAAAAATAAGTGGCTAGCTGGTACTTGCTATACAAGGCCAAGTGGCTAGCTGGTACTTGCTGTACAAGGCCAAGTTCAAGCACCATAAGGCCACCAAGAAAAAGCTTGAGGTAATAAACACTAAAATCGAGGCTCTCAGGGCATAATTCGTTGATCAAAGACCAACTATTAAGAACCTAGTTAAGAGAATGAGTGATTACTAGGAGCTGTAGAATACAATTAGAGCATTTGACATCAAACACAAGTAATTTTCTGCCTAGTTCATCAATGCCAAGGAGTTATTCCCTATAATTCTCTATCCTTGAAATGTGCCTATTCCAACCCACATTGACAAAGCTACATGGACCATGCACGATCCTAGAAATAAGGAGAAAATGAAAGCATTACTAGATGCTTTTTGCCTCCCACCAGAAGTTGCAACAACAATAGGATAGCCATAGCCACTTCAACTGCCGCACATTCCTGAAGCTAGTGAAGGTTCTTCAAAGCCCTAGGAACCTCCACCACCTATGATTTTCTGATCTTCTTCATCTTCTTTACATGATCAAAGGATGTGCTGTTAGATTTTTGTGTAGTCATGTGATGGTGTTCAATTTTGTGTCATGAACACCATAGTTTTTGTAATGTGCCAATTCATACACTTGGGTACTCAATTTTGTCAAGTTAATTTGTTAAGTCTAGCATCAATCAATAATCCCATACCTTCCCAGTTTTGTAAAGAAACTTGAGAACAAGCTTTCATTTAGTCATGGGGATATGATGAGTCATGGTTAGCTACATTAACAGGGCCTCATCAACTAGGCCTTATTGACATAGACCCGTCGATGCATTGTTTCATGCATTGACACAGCCTCGTCAACATAAGGTCTATTCTTATTATAAATATGTGCTCTCCAATTGCATTTATGGCATCCAAGTCATAGTAGTAGCCAAAATCTTGCAGTTTTTACATTTGAAAGTTATAATATTTTCCTAAGTGCCTATAGTAGGAGTCATTGAGTATATGGATCTTTGTTCAAACATTGTTGAACCTGAGCACGATAGTGTGTATGGCAATAAAGACAAGCTTCTTGATAAACCTTGCACCATTTTGGATAGTTTAGATGCTTCATTCATGAATTTAATGCTTTTATTTATTTGTTTAATGTTTTCCAATAATTAAGCTAATTGAGTAATTAAGCAAGATAAGCTAGATAGATTAAATACATAAGCATGACTACTTCAAGCATAACACATATTTGCTAGGTAATCCCAATAGCATTATTGTTTGGTGCATGTAGTAGCATAATGCTTGGTAATGCAATAGTGGATACATGGGTTTAGGACATGTATGGAAAGTAGGACCAAATGCTTATGTTAGGGCTAGTTAGAGACTAGTCAGTTAGTTAGATTAAATTAGTTATTAAATCACTTCATCTTTCTATTTAAGTATCAAAACCATAAAACATAAAATAATAAAATCATATGCCTCGATTGCACTTAACCATACTTTTGTACTTCACAAGTGTAATTGGAAAAATAATGAACAACCTTAGGGCAAGGTTCACTTCCTAGAAGACTAGTGTACTGGAAACTATAGAGTCCACGAATTTGACTAGATCACAAGTGAATGCTTTGTGATTCATATGGTTGGGTGTAGGGGTACCTTGCCACTCATCAATTGTAATCCTTTGGATGGTCTACTCTTCCTCTTTAGAAAACTAGACTAGATTACAAATGGATTACTTTTGGATATTATTCTCCTATGTAGGAAAATGGATTCTTCTTCACTTCTTTCCTATGGATTACTTGATAACCTTTTGGTTTCTTATATCAATATTATGAGTTTATGAATTGTAGTGACTTTGTTATTTTTGATTCTATATTTAGTCACTACTATTTATAATATTCCATCATTGCTCATTATTCGTTATTATTCCATACTTCTTCTTTTCTTCACTTATTCATTTTTCCATATTATTATACATCTCACCTTATTACAAAGTAAGAAATTATGGTTTTTTATCCTTCATAAGAAGTTATGACTCTTCACTAAAGCATCATGACCATTTGTAATTCCTAATAGATTAAGCTAAGAAACTAATTATTGTACCCTAAGTTAGGAGTATACTCTAACACTCCCTTTCAAGCATTAGTTTCTTGACTTAATCTTTCATGTTTACAAATTCATAAGTGGTCATAAATTTTCCTTCTATCTTTAAATAGTAAGTTTTCTTTCTGTCCTTCACTTGTGGATTTGGGAACATGGAACTTAATCTTACTTACTTCATGACTTCATCAATTATTCTTCTTTATATTCATTTTGCAATCTTGATCTGATTTCATCTTCTCCCATTTACACTTGATAAAGTTAATTTCTATGCTTTCATCTATAATATCTTATTGTGCTTTTCTTTCTCTTAAAATTCAACCTTATGAAGTTTAGAACTAATTATGTGATGAATTCTTAATCTTTATAGTTTTCCTTGAAATTCAAGATAATAATATGCAAAATAAGTCTTGAGTGATGTACATAATTGAACTTTCTTTAGAGAGGCTTTTAATTCTAGCTCTACAACCCTCTTAAGGATTTTTACAACCCTAATATGGGTCTCCACACTATCAATGTGGGCCTTCTTAGATCCTTTCCAAGCTAGAATTGACCCATCACTTAAGTGGAGAAATTGTTATTTAGGTACGACACTGTCATTTCATTTCTTGCTTCTAATATCTTGGGATATAATTATATGATCTTCTTCTTTCTATTTCTAGAACAATGCAAGATGATTATCATGTCTTCTATTATGTTCTCTTCTTATTTAAAATGTGGATCAGTGATTATGGTTTTTTGTGGAACCTTCACCTTTTTTCATCACTCTTTATATTTTTAAAATTGGTATTCCTGTTTTATTATTTTTGACTATAGATCTTAAAATATAGCTTTTTCCTTGGAATGTTGATGAATCATGATTCATCAGGCTACGATATTGGACCCCCAATATCGGATCCACGATATGGGGTACACGATATCGTAGCCCACATAACAATATCAGATACACAATATCGTGACTCCTGTGTGAGCCTATAAATACAAATGTAGGTGCACGAGAGGAGTTAGTTTGGAAATAGTTAGTTTTAGAAGTTAGTTCATTTCTTAGTTCCTCTCAACCCTTTCTCCCAGTGCATGCCCATAGTGTGATGATTGTAATTGTACAACATCCTTTATTCGAGTGTGACGTACTTGGATACACACATGACCAAAAATAAAGATCGAGATTACTTTATCATTGCAGCATTCACTTAGTTTAATTACTTAATTGTTATTGTCATTAAATGTGGAATGAGTACAACTTAATCATGAGCATCTACGTGTGACTGCTTGGTATCCGAGTAGCATACTTGGGCCATGCGCTTGGTAATCCTAGTGGTAGTCATGCACGAGGCCTAAGATGTGTATGGATGATTAAGGAACAGATGCTCATCGCACTTAGGCTAGCTTAGATTCTCTCTCCCTATCTCCTCTTAGTATAGCTCTCTCTCTCCCTTTACCCTCCTAGCTTAGCTAAGATTATTTTCCGTCGTCTCCAAGAGTAGCCTTAGCTTAGGAACACATCATAAACCTCACTCTAAACTAAATTATATGTGAAAAAGAAAATACTAGTCTAGGTGGAAAGACAGTGAACTGCGATCAATGAGTAACTATCTAGATACCACAACTATCACATTTGCGGAGTTCGACTAGATCGTGCGTGAAACACTCATATTCGTATGGTTGAGTGTAGGGGTACCTCTTCACTCATCAAATGTATACTAAAATTATGTTTGTAATTAGACCATGATTGAGACTTATCCCTTAGTACTCATAACTTGGAATTCTAAGATCATTTCTTCATAGCCCATTCTCATCTTAATGATTAATTTAAACTTGATCCCCTTCTATTATATTATCAAATTCAATTTTACATGTGAAACCAACTTACTATTTTTAGATAGAAACTTCTAGTTGATATATCCTTCCATATTAATGCTCTAGTATTCATAGTAGATTCTCATTCCTACAATTTGGATGACTATGACTTCTTTCTTAGTATGCATCTCATCAAATAGGAAAATTTTGTAGATTGATGCGCATGATTATAGGCTATAGTCTCTAATTTTTGCATACTTAAATTTGTACTTATTCTTAAATTATCATCCTTGACTAATTGTATTCTCCTTTGATTTTGATTATGTTTAACTTCCTCTTAACATAATAAGGGTTCCCACAACAGTTTTATGGGTTCTAAAGCATCATTTCCATTGATACATGTCTTTTTATAATTAATTTATAGATAATCCTTCATGTTTATTTCCTTGATGTAGATCTTCTTAGTCTTCTATGTCTTCTCATAGGTCCATCATTGTTATCAGAAGTCATCTTCATCATATCTTTGTTTAATTTCTTTTCATCTTCTATTCCTTCATAACTTTCTTATAAACTTAGCTTTTTTAACTAAAGCTTTGTAGTCAACTCTTCTTACTCCTTTCTTTTATCCATTTTGAAATCCTTGAATTTCATATTAAGTGGTAATCTCTTTTGTTGATGCTTTGAAGCATACAGAATCATTCATATCTTTTTATTTATTTATTTTTATGTATTTTTATCTCTCTTTCCTTGTTTTCAACCTTCCTATAATACCATGTGAAATTTTTTTATATGGTGATATTTCGTTGTGTTTATAATATAATGTTAGTGAGTTAGGATCCTCTATAGGAAGATTCACTTTATGTAATTAATAGTAATATTAATATTATGGAGATGTAATATCATAGCTCTCTTCCTGATGGTAACTACTCTTTCATAATTCTTGGCATTTATAAGTATCGTAAGTCTTATTAACTTGACTACTTATGATGAATGGAGTTATGGTGTCTTGATTTCATAATTTGATACTTGTTTCTTATTTTGGTAATTTGTAGCATCATCTTCAAACTTGCTTTATCCCTAGGTTTTTCCTTGCCAAGAACTTTGTATGTTTTGGTGATGTTTCTCTTGTTGGTTGTGAATCATTTTTTGGTTTGTATTCACTTCTTCATCATAACATAGTATATTTACAATTTTTTTTTGTAACTCAATTTATTATAAACTCTTTTATGTGAATTTTCTTTACTATACTTTGTTAAATTCCTCCTAAACCTAACCTCATAAACTTCTCTTGTACTTCAATAAGTCATTACCAACTTAACTTCACTATACTTTATGAAATACTTCTTTGTAACATCTTCTTCTTCATCTTTGACTACATCCTTACAATGCCTATCTTTTCTTATTAGTTAGATAATTTTAGAAATAATTTTTCTAGCTAGTTAATCTTATGTAGGCTAGGCCTTCTTCAGCTTTGTAGAGTTCCATAACTTGACCAGTTATATACTACTACCTCAATCATAGCCTATCTCTTCTTCATAGTTATCTTCTTTATCCATCATAACCTTCTTAATTGTTTACTCTTCCTCTTTTTGAAACTAGATCAAATTATGAATGGCTTACTTTTGGATCTTCTTGTCCTATTTAGAAAACTAGATCCTCCTTCATTTCTTTCTCCTTCAAATTATTTGATAATATTTTGGTTTCTTGTGTCATCTTTACAATTTATCAATCATAGTGACCTCCTTATTTTTAATTCTATCCTCAATCACCATTGTTCATATTGTTCCATCATTACTCATTGTTTCTTATTGCTCCATACTTATTCTTTTCTCCACTTATTCATTATTCCATATTTTTTTACACCTCATTTTATTACAAAGTGAGAACTTGCAATTTGCTATCCATTGTAAGGAGTTATGACTCTTCATTGAACCATCACAACCATTTGTAATTGCTGATAGATTAAGTTAAGAAACTAATAATTATAGCTTAACTTAGGAGTATACTTAATATGGTTTACCAACATTTATATCTATACTATCCAAATTATAGTTTCATTTTTCATCAAGATGAACAACTATGATGGAGGAAACTTAAAGATAACATTTTGTTACCACCTGATTATTTGGATCCATTAATGCTCATGGTAGAATTTTTGAAGGTGGAACTTGAAGTAGAAACTCTATACTACAAATTTGTTGATGAAATTTCTAGGTCCTACTAGCCCACTGAGATGCAACTAAGAAAGGAAAATTTCATGTAGCCATGTTATGAAGCTTCTAAGAGAAAAGAAACTAATATTCACTTGTTAAGATAATTAGAGAAGGAAGATACTAATTATAAGTTTGGTCAATCTTAATTCCAAAATCCTCTACCTCTCAGTAGAGATGCTAAGAATAATCTATGGCTATGCTTAGCTTTGGCAAGGAATCAAGGTAAGGGGAGAATAGGATCCAACATTGTTAAGATCTAAGGAGGGTGAATGTAACCAAGATATAAGAGAACATGATCATAGATCTAGTGAAGATAACATAAGGGATCATCATAGAGATGAATGAGAAGAAGGTAGGTGGGAATAAGAAGCTAGACACACAAATGAATCAAGGAATAGTAGGTAACACCAAAAGAGATATGATCATGATAGAAATCATGATGATTATGCTAAATACGATGAATAATTTCTATTACCTGGAGCATGATCAATATAAGAGAGACATTTTATATTGCTATGAGGTACTATAGGGATAACCAAATCAAATGGCTAGACATGAATAATATTACTAGGATGAAGGAAGAATATAATGCAAATCCACAACATCATTTGCAAGTCATCCATGAAGCTTGTGCCTTGAAGAATATTAAAAATGAATGAAAAAACCTAAAAATCTTTCCAAGAATACTTATAAAAGAAGTAAAAGGTTAGTACTAGTCTTTGAAACTGAAATTCATTAGGAGGTATAGTATAATGTTGAAGCTATAACTTCCAAACTTGAGGAAGTAGATCCAAGGATCAAGATAGGGTAATCATAAATTCCTTAGTGTAGCCTTTGATGATCATTGAACTTAGAAAGGGGGATGGAGGGGAATGAATATGTTTTCCAAATTGAAATTCTTTGGATAGAGCGCACACACCAAATTTAATATGGTTTCCCAACTTGGGTAGTTCACACTTAGAGGATAGATCACAAGCATACCTTTGGACTTTGTTGGTCTCAAATGTGGTTTGAAGGATACCACATCCTATATAAGATCTAATCTCCACTCTAAAGTGTTATGACATAGCATCAACCATTCAACTCCATAAGGTCTCGACAAGGTTAGAATGTGGTTTCTAGGCTTTGACAACCTTTACAATCTTAAGCTTCACTTTAGAGTGTTGTGGCACTACACAACCACTCAATCCCACAAGATCTCGACAAGCTCAAGCAAGATGCCTTTTCACAAGAAGCACATCAACTTTGTAGGGCAACAAGAGAGAAAAACAATTATAAGGGATGGATGTAACTTAGTTTGTTAATCCTTGCACTTTAAAGTACAACACACTTTACAATGGACAAATGATAATACAATGAGTAACAATGATTACAATGATTGAAAATTAATTACATGATGATAGTATAAAGGCTTGCACATTTCCCAATGAGAATGATGTTTTCTTATTACCATTGTGTTTTCAAATACATCTTGGAACTCATGCAATGACTAGCTAATAGTTATGAAAGACATCTTCTTCATGGCTGAGATGTCTTTCTATATTTGCCTTCATTCTAGGAAGACATATTTATGAGATGAAAGACATCTTTCTAAAAATATTCTACATTTTGTGAAGATCTCTTTATCTAGGGAAAGACATCTTTCCCTGATGAAAGAAATCTACTATTTTGTAGAGATTTTTTTGCCTATACATCCTTCAATTTTTCCAAGACATTTGCTGTTTCTTGGAGATGTCTTTCTTCACCTTCCTTTTCAGGATGAATTCTTCATTCCTTGTTCATAACCTTGCACCCACACATGCTTTAATGATGACAACTTTGCTTGTGAGTTATTTGGTCCTTGTCCACATTCTTGGAATTCCTGCATGTTTTCTTGAGACCTTGTGGATGACCTTTTCTTTTGAGTCCTTCTTTTGTCTAAATTAGTTCATTCCTTGTCATCTCATCTTGGTCCTACAAACACAATAATACACAACCTTTGTTTCCATTTTATTTAATGTTTTGACACACCAAAAGGTCCATAATCTCCCCCTTTTTAGTGATGTTCAAAACTTAAGAAAATGGGTTAGTGAATCATACATATTCTTCCCCTTTTTGAATACCATCAAAAAGGAAAAAGAATGTAAGCTTATTTCTAAAGAGACATCATAAAAGAGCAAAAATTGCAAAGAATATGCATAATCAACATCATGTGATATTCCCAAGGAGATAAAAATAGGTAGCTAATCAAGAATATTAATTAAAGAGCACACATTTTTCAATACTAAGTTCCATGAAGAGCTACTCCTAATTTTTCAAGAATTGATCCAAGCCTTTCAGGTGATATTCAAACTTAAATCTTAAAGTGAAGTATAATCCTTGAAGATCAAGTAACCTGTCTCAAAACCAATAATTCATTACTTGTAAATAGCGCATGGTTCTTTAATATTCTCCTTCTTTTGAAAACATTAGCAAAAGAATAGGGCATAGAAATATTTATGATAAGGAGAGTAGAGTAATACTACTTCTTAACAATATCTGTATTACATGATTAGAAACTAGCAATGCCAAATTTTACATTCTTGAACTAGAAAGTATATCTCAAGGTAATCTATTCAAGAGATGTTTTGATCAAAGCATACTTTTACTATGGATACTTTGCCATAAAAAGAATGATCATTTGCTTGCTCATATTTTTTTAGGGAATAATATCAATTATTTGCATTCTTTCATAAAAATATAACTACCTCTTACTTCAGCTCATTCTTGAATGTCAAACAGGTGGGCTGATGATATCCTCAATACATTGAGTTCTACTCTTTTTAGTTCAAAAACAAGGAGCTACAAATAATCTAAAAAGGACTAACATATATATATATATATATATATATCATGCTGAAATATTGCAAGTTTAGAAATCAAGGAAAAGGACACAAACTTAATTATCAAATTTGTATGCTAAGGATGAAAAATCTCCATTTCAAAAAGATCTATCCTTTTTCAATCAAAAGGAAGATTAGACAAAACATCCCACAACTAATACAAATAGAACCAAGTAAAAAATTTTGTTTCTAAGAGAAAATAGACCTAAATGCAAAAGATCAAGGATAGAACATTTGGAAGTAGGTGGCTTTATCAGCTAGAGTCAAATATCTCATTAAAACTTCTATTTTAAGATGTTCTCTTAGCACAAATTTTAAAGGGCTAAAAAAACAATATATGAGCTACCCTATATTGAAACCCAATTTTTGAAGATCAAATGACCTATCTTTTGAACCAATAAACTCATAAGGTAAACTAGTATGTCATGATTCCATCAAAACTCAACTCTTATGAAACTATCATGAAGGTAATGATAGAGAAGAAGGGATACCAAAGAAGGGATACATTTGGAAAAATAAATTCTCATTAAGAAGGGAAAACTCCAAAAAATAGTCAAATATATTTTAACAAGATGTTTAAATAGTGATAAAGAGATATCGTAATGGTAAAATGTCTATAAGACATCTTAACAAAGAGTTAATCCTTCTTTTACTTTGAAAACTATAACAACCCCTTGAATGACATGAATATTTGCTCATTTTGTGATTTCTTGGCTAAAGTTTCCAAAGAGTTCTCTTGCATTGGTGACCTCCAATTTGATGATGAATAATGAGAAATAGGCTCCCCATTCCCATGTGTAGCTCTTCTTGGACTTTCAAGATCAACTTGTAAACATTGTAAATCACCAAAGAACTATAGCTGTAGTTGGACATTAAGATCAAGCATTGAGACTAAGGTCTCTAATTAGTAATATTGATAAAATATTCAAAATCTTATCTTATGGAAAAAAATATCTGAAAGGGCATGAGCTTAGAAGCAGATCATCATAAGAAGTTCAATCCGAATAAGATTAAACACAAGACAAAAACCAAACTAAAAAATATTACAAGATAATGACCCAAAGGAAATAATACAAGTGCTACACTACATATTTTCATAAACCCAATTGCATCAGCTCAAATATGAATGTAAGAGATTCTCTAAACAATTATTCTACCATGATTTTAACCTAGATAAGACACAAAAATTTTGGACTTCTTAAATCATATCCTTATAATTAAACTACGAAGCAAAGAGATGGAAAGTTACCTTGACTTACCTTGCTTGCTGGTGAGGAGAGAAGATTAATGGAGTTTGAGATCAAGTCCCCTATCATGAGTACCTCCTCATCCTTAGGTTCTTTTTCATTGGATCTTATATGTGATGTCTCTATTTTTTCATGTTTATGATAAAATCCTTGATCACTTATTAAATTATTTTCACTTCTCCACTTCTCTTCATTTTTAGCTTTTAGTTCTTGCACAATTTCCTCAGCAAGGCCTTTTTAACAAGACCAAACATCAATCTTATTTCGATCATCATGAGAAGAATTAATGGTTTGGTTACTACCACAAGTTTTACACACAAATAAAGTATTTTCCTTATGATCAAAATTATCAAACCTGATTATGCTTGAGATTGAATTCTCATTTGTAACTTCCTCCAAATTCTTTGGCTATTTGTTAGGAGTCTCCTCTTCTTGAACTTTTCTGTAGTTCTTATTAAAAGAGGTTAGTTGTTGAATCTTAGCTTTTATGTCTGAGATCTCCTCTTTCACTTAGAGTGGATAGCATCTAGCTTATAAATTACAAAGTTCTTTTCCTTCCTAATCAAATAATGTAAAATAAAAATTTCTTCTTTAAATTCATTATACCTTTTGTCACACTTACCACCTTCTTCAACCATATGTAAGGAATTTTCATCTGTAAGTGCCATTCATATGATATGTGAATCTTTGAAAGACTTGCATGCTTCTTCTTCACTTCTCTCACCATCATCCCAACTTGTATAGAAGTTGGTCTTTTTGATTCCTCATCATTGGATTTATTCTTTGGCTATACCTTGCTATCACTAGGATATTCGAAGGCCATATGGCCTCTTCCTCCATAAACCCAACACTCTATAGAAGAGAAATCTAGGTTAGAATTCAAAAAATGTTTACATATTCCTCTTCTTTCAAGCAGATTGGATCTTTGAAATGCCCCTTAATTTCTTTTTGTCAACAATCATTTTAGCCTTCTTAAGCAAAAGACAATCTCATCTTCACTGCCCTCATCATGCTCACTGGGCTTCTTTTCCTTAGAGGTAATCTTTAGAGCTATAGGTCTTTCTTAGATTTCTCCTTTAGTTATGAGATTCATTTCATAAGCAATGAGAGAACTTTGAAGCTCTTCAAATTTCAAAGTTAAGAAATTTCTAATTTCCTCCATAGATGTAACCTTTCGTCTGAACTCCAATTGTAGAGTTCTAATAATTTTGATGATGACATCCTTTTTGGGCAAATCTTTTCTATTTCTCTAATAGCTACAACAAGATCATTGGCTCTAGAAAAATAATCTTTAATTTTCTTACCTTCTCTCATTTTGAGCTTATTGTACTCGCTTTGTAAAACTAACAATTTAGATTGCTTAACAATATAGGTTCCATCATAAGTAGCTTCTAAATTTTGCCAAATTTCTTTGGCCATTTTACATCTTGCTATCCTATTAAATTCATATTTATTCAAGGTGCAATATATATAAAAAAATTCTTTGGAATCATACATGAACTTATCTTTCTCTTCTTGTATCCATTTTTTGCAAGGCTTGATGATGTTAGTGGAGCTGTCAATAGGCAAAGCATAGCCTTCAAGGACTGACTCCCACAATTCAAACTCCATGGATTCGAAGAATCCTTGCATTCTATCTTTCTAATAGGTGAAGTTGAATCTATCAAACATGAATGGCTTTGTGTAAGATGTCCCCTCCATTGTTCACTCTTGAAGTTGATGATGACAAAGAAGAGTATTAGGCTCCAATACCAATTGAGGATCATTGAACTTAGAAAGGGGGGATGAATAAGTTTTTCAAATTGAAATTGTTTGGACAAAGCACACATACCAAATTTAACATGGCTTCCCAACTTGGGTAGTCCACACTTAGAGGGTAGATCGCAAGCACACCTTCCAACTTTGTTGCTCTCAAATGTGGTTTGAAGGATACTACACCCTATAAAATATCTAAGCTCTGCTCTAGATTGTTGTAATGCTGCACTAACCACTCAACCCTGTAAGGTCTTGACAAGCTTAAAATGTGATTTCCATGCTTCCACAACCTTTACAACCTTGAGCTCTACTTCAAAGTGTTGTGGTGCTATGTAGGATCCCAGCAAGCTCAAGCAAGATGCCTTCCCATAAGAAGCACATAAACCCCACAGGGCAACAAGAGAGAACAACAATTATAAGGGATGAATGCAACATAGTTTGTTGATCCTTGTACTTTGAAGTACAACACACTTTACAATGGATAAGTGATAATACAATGAGAAGAAATAATGATTACAACGATTGAAAATTGATTACATGATGATAGTACAAAGCCATACATATTTTCCAATGAGAATGATGTCTTCTTATAGTCATCATATTTTCAAATCCATCTTGGAACTCATGCAATGGCTAACTAATGATTATGGAAGACATCTTCTTCATGGCTGAGACATCTTTCTATATTTTCCTTCATTCTAGGAAGACGTCTTTTTTTTTGGTGAAAGTTGTCTTCCAAAAGTTAGTTTGCATTTTCTGAAGACATCTTTGTCTAGAGAAAGATGTCTTTGCTTGATGAAAGACATTTGCTATTTTGCAGAGACGTCTTTGCCTATGCATCCTTCAATTCTACCAGGACATTTTTTGTTTCTTGGAGATGTCTTTCTTTACCTTCCTTTGCATGATGAATTCTTCATTCCTTGTTCATCACCTTGCACTTACACATGCTTTAATGATAACAAATTTTCTTGTGAGTTATTTGGTCCTTGTCCAAGTTCTTGGAATTCTTGCATGTTTTCTTGAGACCTTGTGGATGACCTTTTCTTTTAAGCTCTTCTTTTGTCTAAACTAGTTCATTCCTTATCATCTCACCTCAATCCTACAAACATAATAACACACAACCTTTATTTCCATTTTACTTAACATTTTGACACATCAAAAGGTCCATAGCCTTGGGTAATTACTATTTACTACTTTACTAATGTTTAGGTCATAACTTATCTCAAAGGAAACAATTATGTCATATCATATATGAAATTTGGAATATGATAAGAAAGACTCTTGGGGGTCTATACCTAATGAAGATAATCCAAAACAAGGGCTCATCAAATCTAAAATCTTGTTAATTAATGAAAAAAGAAAAGATAAACAGAGAGAGAGAGAGAGAGAGAGAGAAAGAATAGAAGTATGATAAGGACTCATCTATTTATAAGAAAGAGGTTAATCTTTATGAGCCAGATCAAAGAGCACCGTTAGAGGATGTAGTACAAAGAGAAACCTTGTCTATCCAAAAATTAGTTACTAATATATTAACAAATGTTGATAAATTATGGAAATACATAGATGGAAACTTTCAAACAATATTGAAGATCATAAAGGAGAAACTAGAATAGGGATAAGTTAAAGAAAAGCAAAAGAGAAAGAAGATAATTTCATAAAAAACTATTATTAGCAAAAATAGAAAAAAAATATAGTACAGAAGGTTGTAGACTCCAAATCAAATGATGATGATTATGACATTTTCCAATATAAATATTCAAATGTTTATTACCCAATAATGTGACACCTTTGGCAGTCTACAATTTATGCCTTAAATCCAAAGTTTTTTTAAGAGGTATACACCCAAGATGTTTTCTTATCCTGAAGACAACTATTGAAAACCCTATTACTAGTAATAATATTACCCAATTAGGACTTCACATAAATCTTAGGATTAGTATCAACAATGATAAAACCCATAATCATGGGAGATGCCATCACCAAGAAAGTAATACCCTTCTAGATAACTTGATCTATATAAATACTATATCCAATAACATGTATGTCATAGTGGCTCTACTTCTCATGTTTCTACTTACCATTATTATCCTTCAAAATACCATAAACCTGTTACTTCATGTGTTGAATCTTCTTCTGCTTATAGTCCTAATCCTTCATAATACCCTTGAACTCATGTTTTAGATCCTTTCCTCTTACTCTATCAATTTAGTGCAAAATTTTACTATAACCATAATAGTAGAAAATCATCAAAGTTGTTCACGTATATGTGGTTAACAACTCAAATGGTTCTTAGTGTAAAACTAGAAAACAATCAATTTTTAGGCTAGCTAGTCCACCTAAATCTTTATAGGAATTCATAGTTATGGGTCCCATACTAGCTATTTTTAAACCATATAATGGGTTACATTTAGATCAAAGTTCCTCAAATATATAAACTGTCATGTTAACCTAAGCGATTACAAATTAAATAAAAGAAAGAAATCTTCCTCGAAAGAGAACTAATTTGGGAATTTCCTTGATTTATTTGTATATTGCAAGAACTTAATTATGCAAGACTCTACTAGACTCAAGTTCCAAAGTTAATATGATTTCTCAAGATATTTATAAAGCATGAAATTGGTCATCGCTCAAGAATGCAACATTAGGTAGAAGCTTATAAACTAGTCCATCATCATTTCCTTGGGATTAGTGGAGGATATCATGATCATCATTAGTAATTGGTCATATCCTGTAGACTTCTTTGTAATCCATATGGAAAATTATAAAGGAGAGTTTCCCATCATTATAAGAAGGGCTTGGCTTAGTACAATGAATGTCATATGATGAATGATTAACATATCCTTGGAGATTTCCAAGGAAAATGAACATAAAATATTGGAGAAGAAGAGAGTTACTATAGTAATACAAGATACAACTGTATGTAGAAAATATAGGTAGTTTGAAATACAACTATCACAACATGTAGGTTGGATACTAAATTCAAAAGTATGCAAAGGTGCCTATACATGGTGACTACAATGTAGGATGGTATATGGTGGTTAACTTTAGATAAGAGCTTCAATTCTATTTCTTGTATGGAACTACAAGAATTTCTTACAAGTGCATATGTTGATAGATTAGATAAAATGAAGCAACTTAGATGCCAACTCTTTGATGCAAAAAATTAACAAGAAGTAGACATGGATTAAGGAGAGCTGGAGATTCTAGAAACATCTAAATTGGAGCCTCTTAAGTTGAAAATGTCACCAAAATCACTTGAATATGTGTTTCTAAAGAATAACAAGCTGCTATTTGTGAATGCTAAGCTCACAAGAGAGAAAAAATAGTAGCTATTGATGGTGATGAGATAATGGCCAATAACCTATTCTTGGTAATATGATGAAATTACAAGAATTGATCTACACATATGCCAACATTTAATCTACATGAACCTTGCCATTAGGTCCAAAATATAGCAACAACCAAGGTTAAATTTGAAATTGAAATAAGTGGTTAAAAAGAAGGTGGAAAAGGTCCTTAAAGCTAGGTTCATCTAGCTATTGTAGATAGTAAGTAGATAAGCCCACTTATATCAAAGAAGGATGACCAATGTAGGATTTGCATAAATTTTTAAGTGTTGAACATGGCAACCTTTAAAGACAATTTTTTATTACCATTTTGAACCAAGTATTAGAAACTATTGTAAGGAATGTTTATTATAGCTTCCTAGATGAATATAGTGGCTATAATCAGATTCAAATTATCTTAAAAGACCATGCCAAAATAGTATTCATGAGCTTTTAGGAGACTTTTGCATATGAAAATATGTCTTTTTGTCTATGTAATGTACTTGCAACCTTCCAACACCTTGTCCTTAGAATATTCTAACAACATATTAGCAATGGTACAGAAGTCTTCATGGATGACTTCTCTACCTATGTCTCCAATTTAAGTAGGCATTGAACCATTTGAAGTATGTTTTAAAATAATGTGTAGAGACCAACTTAAAGATCAAGTAGTAGAAAATCCATTTGATAATCTAAGAGAATATTATTCTTAGGCATCAAATATTAAAAAAAAAAAGAGAGAGAGATAGAGGTAGATCTTGAGAAGATTAGAGTTGTTGTATCCACTTTTATGATTCACTAGTGATTGAAACTAAGTATGATTTTTACATTTTCTTATTCAAGCTTGAGCATTAAAGTGACCTAAAAACAATGTTACAAGACATATTTTTATCTCCTAGAGGTTTTCAAGGACCATTCTAGGTTGTAACCTAGCATATGAGCATTAATTTTAGTGTTTGAAAATGAAAATTTTTTAAGTGTTCTAGATGATGCTAACATAGACACTAACATAGCATGAGCATCATCCCTAGACCATCATGCTTGTGTTACCTATATCAAATCTAATTTCTAGATCTAATTTTGACATTACATGGCTCCAAATACACATATATGGTAGTCTTAGCATGACAAACATAAAAATTTGACATTTTTGTGAGTTTACATTGCATTCCTAAGAAGTAAAAATTTTCTAACTTTGGGGTAATGTTGACACTAATTCCAACACTAACATTAGTCTCACCTCTATTGTCATTACCCTTGGTTTCACCCTTGGTCCAATTAACATCTTGAATTCATTTTTAACCTCTTAGGCTCTCTAGTGACTAGTTGACATCATTCCAAGGCACCAAAAGGCACACTCGATAGGTTTGAGGATAGTTTGCAAGGTTAGGATTTAATTTTTAAACAACTATTACTAGGTGATGCTAATGCAAACATTAGAACCAAAATCAATGTCACCCTGATTGCACCAATATTCACTCAAGTTACAAAGTCTAGCATTCAACAATATTTCCATGAGCTATTTGTCATCCTATATGCATCATCGTAACATAATTTGACAAATTTTTGAGTCATAAAAAGGGTATTTAAGGCTTGGAATTATAGTTTGGAAAACACTAGAAAACTTTTCTATCTTCTTAGTAATGTTGATGCTAATGCCAGAATTACCTCTTATGAAACTTGTATTATTTAGTCTTAAAAGTCAAAATTTCTAAAAATAAACTTCAAGTTAACTCCACTTGACTTGGGGATCAAATTTGGAAATGATAAGCTTATAAATATGGAATCAATACATCAATTTTGGGCTAGTTTCTTAAGATCTAGAGCCTTATTTTATATTTTAAATGACCAAGAACATGAAAATTTGTCATTAAGCATCTTCTATGTGATACACAGCCATCATATCTCTTCATAGTAGTTCATGAGTTCAATTTAGTACTAGCATTAGCATAAGTTTGCTAGTTCTCATTCCACAATCCCATAGTTAGAATTTTTCAGCATCAATATCATTGGTTCCAAAGCTATAATTTTTTTTAGCTCCAGCATTACTTTCTAGATAGTTAATTAAAATAACAATATTTTAGCTCCAAATCAATTTTTGATCATTCTTGAAGCTTTCCTTTTCATATGCTCACTTTTCAAAGGTTTGATTTCAATGATAAAAGCCCCATTTTATTCATAAATTAAGTTTCTATCATTATTTTTATCTCTTATATGTTTTTCAACATTCCCTTGTAGTTTTGGCCCTTTGTAGAAGGAACTTCAATTATTATTAATAAAGAAATTTTAACTATTGAAAAGGAAACACTAAACTTTTTTCCACATATCAAGTCTAAAAATTCTTATTACTTTAATGCTTTTATTCATTTTTCCATATTTAGATTCTATTTTATAATACTAAAAGTTCATTTCTGAAGAAATTTTAGGTACTAAAAGAATTACTTGGTTATCTTGTCTTCATACTTAATAAGCTAATAAAATTTACAATTTTGAAAAGCTTAGGATTCCTATAAAATTTTAAAATAATATTTACTACAAAAAATATCAAGATTTTTAGGTTATATTATGTTGTTTGCAATCTATCAAAAATCATGGTAATTATGGTAGTACAACTTTGAGAGATGATAACTCCAAAGTTGATATGTTTCAAATGCTAAAATTTTACATGGACCTTTCAAAACATATTATATTTTAAATAAATCTATAATTACATCAAAATATTATGATATGAAGGAGAAATAATCCAACCATTAGCCACCATTCATTTTGGAAAAATTTTGGGGCTCAAAAAGTACTTGAAAGTGAATATATCGAAAAGTGAATATATCTAAAATTGCAATAGATATCAAGATGAAGTTTTCAATAAATGTAGCCACCTATTATAGATTTCAAATAAATCTAGAATCATAGAAAATTATTGCAAAATTACTAATATATACTTGAAAGAGTGAATGTCTCCAATTCTAACTATTCAACTTCCAAGATTGAGTAAATAATGATGAATGATGTTGTTGAAAGTTGATGAATGGATGGATTTCTCAAAGTTTGATAAACTGATTATGAAATAGTCAAATTCTTGCTAAAATTAAATTGACAATTTCATGATATAAATTTCCAAGATATGCTTGGTTAATTTTTAAGGCATATCTTGGAAATTTATGGCAAAGTTTACATACCCAAGATATGCCTGGTTAATTTCCAAGACCCAATCCAAGATATATATATGTAACAAATGAGGCAAAGTT
The DNA here is from genome assembly GCA_015680685.1 of Gnetum montanum. Lineage (NCBI taxonomy): Eukaryota > Viridiplantae > Streptophyta > Gnetopsida > Gnetales > Gnetaceae > Gnetum > Gnetum montanum. Next base: position 234,887 of record MNCI01023384.1, on the reverse strand, counting down.
TACTACAAATAATATGATATAGCTCCAATGTCAAAATAACCATAAAAATTAAATATATATATATGGATTGGGTCCAAAATAAAATTATAAATGCTCATAAATATAGAATTTTTATATATTTTATTAAAATAATATCTAATTATATAATAAAAATAAAAATTATTTTCTTCTACTCTCAAAAACCATTAATTTCTATAGTTTATTTTTATTTGCATTGACTAGGCTTTATCAAATTTGTTAATTAAAATTATTAATTTCATAATTGCTCCTATCATTTCTAGTTCATGAATGATAAGCTATTTCCATATTTAGTTAGAGGTTTGTGTCCCTTCAATTCATAATTATTAAGTTATCAAGCATTATATTAATCATAAGTTAATTTATGGTCATGAGTTAGATACTTTACACCTAATTTGTGGAGCTGTTCTATACTAATCTATGCCTCTATACAATGTCTCATAGTTTGTCTCTACACCAATTGTTGCATCCCCCTAGTTAACTCTATCTATCCATAATTCCATTTTTGGTAATCTTGTTGTATCATCTTTTCTTGGAGTACCTCCTAAGTTAATGTGGTTACTTGAGTATTTGTCTTCTAGTTTGTAGTGAATGAAGATCAAATATTTAATGTCATATCACTACATGGGGGTAATCTTATTATTTCTATCATCAATCTCCTTATTGCTTCCATCAGATCATTGATTTCACCTACCCACGTTTCTACAAGGTACTTCCCTTCTAAATTTTACTATATATAATGGAGATTCTAATCCCATGAATCATGTTATTATCTTATGCAATGAATGAATGTCATTAGCCAACTACCCCCATACCATACTTAGAAAGTTATTCAACTTCTTAACTAGAATAACACTTGAACAATATAGGTTTCTTCCTCATGGATCTATCATCTCCTCAGAATAAATCTTCATCATGTTTATGGAAAGTGATGAGAGTGGTTACTCTAATAGTTATTCTAATTATTAGAGTGGTTACTCTAGTAATTACTCTAGCAATTACTCTGGCGGTTACTGTAGCAGTTATTCTAATTATTAGAGCAATTACTCTAATTATTAGATTAGTTGCTCCCAAGCCTATAAATATAGTGCCTAGGTGCACAATTGGAAAGAAGTCTTTTAGTAGTCAAGTAGTGAAACTCTTGTAGTCTATTTGAAAGTTAGAGTATTTTCCAAGTGCCTGCAACAAGAGGTCTAAGTGTGGATAGATCTTTATTCGAGCATTGTGTACCTAAGCACACCTTGTGTACGGAAATAAAGATGAGCTCTTCGATTCATCCTTGCAGCACTTGAGATTCATTTTCTTACACATTTATTTTATTTTATTTTCTTATGCATTTATTTTATTTTATGCACTTTACATTTTTGTTATTAGCATAGCAATTCATTTTAATCAATTAAGAAAATCATTAAATTACACAAGCATGACCACTTCGAGCATGCGTGTAATGCTTGGTAACCCAATAACGATTAGCATTTTGGTAATCCTAGTAGTGTTTCATTGGTTCATGATGTGTATGGAAAGTGAGAATGGATGCTGGCATTAGGATTAGTTAGAACTTAGTTAATGAGTAGTTAAGTTAAATTATTCACTTAGTTACCTCTCTCCTTCCCTACTAGCGTAGGACATAAAAACATAAAAGCTATAAAAATTATGTGCCTCAAGCTTACTTAACCATACAATTGTGACATATAGGTAAGCTTGGGAAGACAACGATCAATCAACCCATCCTTGTTCCATAAGGGCGCATAAGAATTTAGTCCATGGAATTCAACTGGATCGTGCATGAAATGCTCGTATTCGTATGATTGAGCATAGGGGCACCTCGCCGCTCATCATTGGTACCGTTGCCAGGGACTTAGTTGTTTGTGCGTTAATTAGAGCATAGGAAATCATTCACATCGTTGGAACGAACCCTTAGGGTTGATTGAGAAAATAATAAACAAGAATACATTGCACACTGAATAGACAAGGATGTCTCCTTCTTTGTACAAAAGTGCCTCACTGCCTAGGTTTGAAATAAGAAATAGTCAGTGGCATAATACACATGACGTTGATCCACTAATCCCTCAACAAGTTCGAGTGGTATATATTCATCCTAATGAGTATATACCAGACTTCACCTTTATCCTCTATTAAGACGAACAACTGCATTGGTGAAACTTAGAAGGTAACATAGTGTTAACTCTCAATCATTCAGTCCCGAGCATGCTTCTTCATGCTCTCACATGAATTGGCATGCCACACTTACATGCAGAATATGTTGTGCAAGATCATGACTCAAGAGAATACTATCCCACAGAGGCACAATGTCAAAGGGACTTGTAATAGGAGAGACATCATAAGTCTTTGAAGGGTAAGTGGTCCCAAGATGCCCCACATGTCTTAAGAAAAAATGAGGGTGGTGAACCTACCTCAGGCAGGCGACCACACAACAATGTTCCTCCCCTTGACTTTGGCTAAGGGGTTGTGTATCAAAACCTTCAATCCACTATTCATAACCCAAGTTTTGATACCCATGGGCACAAAGGATCTAAAAAAGGGACACAAACTCATGATAAAGGTGGACATTCTGATTGCAATCATGATCAGAGCCGAGACCACAAAAGAGAAGGTAGCAGATACCGTCATGGTGACAATTCTCCTTCTTCTTCACCTTCATCATCTCCTTCATCCTCTCCTTCAATATTTGGACATTTTCATAAAGAAAAATATCATGGGAATAAAGGTAGGCAAAGTGGAAGTCATAGATGAAATAACCAAGAAAGGGAATGAGGGCACTCTAAAGAGTCACGACATAGAAGAAGGAAGAGTAGGGAACAACGTAGGCATCATAGATGCCATGGATAAGATGATCATGATGAACCCCTCCTCGCTACTTGAAGTATGTTGGACATAACTAAGGCTGTTAGAATTCCAACAAGGCATCAGAAAGATCGTAGGATCAAGAGATTAGATATGAACAACATCCCATGATTTGAAGGGGGATACAACACTAATCCTCAAAATCATTTACAAGCATTCCATGATGCGTGTGCCTTCAAGAACATATAGAACGAATGGCAAAAACTTCAGTTGTTCCCAAAGACATTAGTTAAAGAAGCAAAAAGTTGGTACCAATCTTTAGAACTGGAATCCATTCATAGGTGGAGTACTATGTTAGAACTATTTAATAACAAGTACCAAACGTACTCCCGAGTGTCTAACTTGCAAAAGCAAATTCAAGGCTAGAAATGAGGAGGACATGAACCCTTGGATGCTGCCATGGGTTGATACTATGCACTGTTACATCATTGTCCTAGCCATGATTATTTGCAAAGGAATTAACTATGCCATCTCGTGGATGGGCTTAGGCATGAAACAAGAAGAACCCTTGGGACTTATGCCCAAGGGAGACTATTCGAGCTTAGGTCCCATCAAATTCAAAGACTATTGGAGCAAGTTGCTAAGGAAGAAGATGAGCTACAGAAGAGAGAAAGTGCGAAAGAGTATAACCGAGATCCTTTCCTCTAGAAGAGGGGAGTAAGATTTTGTGAGGATGAAGAAGAGTCACCACTCGAAGAGATGGTGAATAGGAAAACTTTGCCTATCCAAAAGATGACATCAAAAGTTTTGGCAAAGGTAGACCAAATGTGGGATTCCCTAGACAATAGATTTCAAACTGTTCTTAAAATAGTAGAGGAGTCTAAAGAGCAAGGTAATGAGAAAAGAAAAAAGAAAGAGGTTGAACATGCACGTAGAAATGGTAAGGGAAAAATTGTCATCATTGAAGAGGTTGTGGATTCGAAAACAGACAATGATAGTGGATGTGAGATATGTCAGTATGACCATCCTAGGGAATGTTGCCCTGTAATCTCACATTTGCAGGATTTTGGGGTGTATGCACTCAACCCATGATTAAACAAAAGGCAAACACCCTAAAGGTTACCTTATCCTCAAGGTAACCAAAGGCAATTCCACCAACCCTTAACATATTATCCCAGTGGAACTTCACCACAACCAATTGAGCAATATCAACAATGGAAGCACCCACAATCATGGGAAATGCCACCACCAAGGCAACAGTATCCTTACTAACAACCTAACATGTATGGATATTACATGCAGTAGCCAATCTCCCCACGTGACTCTATTTGTCATGTCACTCCTCAGCCTCACTACCAAGCCCCCAAGTATTATGGGACTCCCTCTTCTAGAGGCAATATTCCACAAGCATATCATCCTTCTCATCCGGCTACATCTCTTCCACCAATAGCTCCACTACCACCTGCTCCCAGAATGCAAGGTAAAATCCCTACTGAGCCACAGCAACGTAATGTCATAAGGGTTGTTAACTCTCAACCTACTATTGGTTCTAACAACCACATGAAGAAAAGACCTTTCTTTAAAACCAATAGTCCATCCAAGCCCTTGCAATCACAAGCAACTAATTCCTTGGATACCTTAGTATCAATCAAAACTTCAGAGCCTCCTTCAACTCCACCATCGCACTCAATGCATACGGTCATGCTAACACATGTCGTCACTAATTGGATCAAAGCTGGCCACCTTCCCAGGAAATTCTCTGATCCTAGAAGTCCTCTAATATACTTACAAATCATTGAAAATGCACCATGCAAGGCTCTTTTGAATTTAGGTTCTGGTGTCAACTTGATTTCTCAAGAAATGTACAAGGCCTGAAACCTACCTTCATTGAAAAAGAGCAACATCTATCTAGAGTTGGCAAACTAGTCTATCACTATCCCATTAGGACTAGTGGAAGAAATTGTTACCACTATTTGTGGGTGGTCGTACCCAGCTAACTTCCTAGTGATTTAGGTAAATAATGATAAGGGGGACTTCCCAATCATAATGGGAAGAGCATGGCTAAGCACCATCAATGTACACCTAGGAATCTATGATCTTTCCCTAGAAATATCAAAGGAAAATACATTCAAAAAGATTAAGAAGAAGAAAGTTCCATGCATTGCATACAGTGACACGGGGTGTAATTACGTGCAGAGGTCATGGTTTGTGCAAAGTTTAGCATTGCCCGCATGCAATTAGTTGTGCACAAGTGATTAACATACAAAGATCCACAGATAATCCAACATAACATAGTTGATGAGAGTGGTTACTCTAGTATTTATTCTAATTATTAGAGTGGTTACTCTAGCAGTTACTCTAGCAATTACTCTAATTATTAGAGTGGTTACTCTAGCGATTACTCTAGCAGTTACTCTAGTTATTAGAGTGGTTACTCTAGTAGTTACTCTAATAGTTATTCTACTTATTAGAGTGGTTACTCTAGCGGTTACTTTAGTAGTTATTCTAATTATTAGAGTGGTTACTCTAATTATTATAGTTGCTCCCAAGCCTATAAATATAATGCCTAGGCGCACAATTGGGAGGAAGTCCTTTAGTAGTCAAGTAGCAAAACTCTTGTAGTCTACTTGAAAGTTAGAGTATTTTTCAAGTGCTCGTAGCAGGAGGTCTAAGTATGGACGGATCTTTATTCGAGCATTACATACCTAAGCACACTTTGTGTACGGAAATAAAGACGAGCTCTTTGATTCATCATTGAAGCACTTAAGATTTGTTTTCTTACACATTTCTTTTATTTTATTTTCTTATGCATCTATTTTATTTTATGCACTTTACATTTATGTTATTAGCGTAACAATTCATTTTGATTAATTAAGAAAATCATTAAATTAGACAAGCATGACCACTTTAAGCATGCGTGTAATGCTTAGTAACCCAGTAACGATTAGCGTTTGGTAATCCCAGCAATGTTGCACTTGTTCAGGATGTGTACGACAAGTGGGAATGGACACTAGTGTTAGGATTAGTTAGAACTTAGTTAATGAGTAGTTAAGTTAACTTAGTCACTTATTTACCTCTCTCCTTCCCTACTAGCGCAGGACATAAAAACATAAAATTTATAAAAATTATATGCCTTAAGATTACTTAACTATACAATCGTGACATACAAGTAAGCTTGGGAAGACAACAATCAACCAACCCATCCTTGTTCTACAAGGGTGCATAAGCACTTAGTCCTTGCAATTCAACTGGATCATGCGTGAAACACTTGTATTCGTATGGTTGAGCATAGGGGTACCTCGCTACTCATCAATAGTATTAGATACTAAGATTAAGCATGTTAAATAAAAGGTTCATAACATTTACCCTAACCTATACTTGGTTGTTCATGATGAAATCAAGAAGTTCTATCAAGATGGTTTCATTAGAGTGGTAGATTATTTAGACTAGATGTCCATAATGTTCATAGTACCTAAGAGAAATGGAAGCATCTGTATATTTATAGATTTCTGTGACCTTAATAAAGCAATAATCAAATATAATTCCCATTAACAAGTGTTGATTAAACTTTTGACATAATGGCTAGTCATGCATTACTCTTCCTTATGGATGATTTTTAAGAATACAATGAAATTTTGATCAATCCAAAACATCATTTATATGCATCTTTTATGACACCGTGGGGAATCTTTTGTTATACCATTATGCCTTTTGGATTGAAGAATGCTAGAGCCATGTATTAAATTGATATTCCATATATATTCAATGATCTCATTCTTAGCCTAATGAATGATTATATAGATGACATAGTTGTGAAATCAAAAGTAGTAAATGACCATGCTCAAGATTTTCATATGATCCTCTAATGTGGTATTAAATATGAGCTTTAGTTGAATTTAAAGAAATGTATTTTCAATGTTGAAATAAAAAAAATGCTTGATTTCTTAGTCTTAAAATCAAATAAAGTTAAATTCATAATCAACATGCTAGCACATAAGAACATTAAAGAATTACAAGGTCTACAAGAAAGATTGTAGTGTATTCATCAATGCATTTCCAAGTTATGCAATAAAGTATAGCCTATGCAACAACTACTTAATAAAGGTGTTGATTTTAATTGGAACAATGATTGCAGACTACCTTTAATGACATCAAGAAAGAATTGATTCAACTATAACAATGTACCCACCACAAAAGGGAAACCCATTCTACATCTACTTGATAACCTTGGATATGTCTGTAGCTTCCTTACTTTGTCCAAAGTGAGATGATGGAGCCAAGATATCTTTCTATTACCTAAGTCATGCCCTTATTGCCTATGAAACCCAAAAGATCATAGTGGAAGAGAATTTCCTAGCTTTAGTCTACTCCCTTAAGAAGTGGTAACACTACCCTTTTTGAGAGAAGATGAACATTATTTGTAAAGAAAATGTACTAAGGAACATTACTTCTAATATATATAAAAACAATAAAATTTCTTGATGGAAATCCATGGTAGAAAATTTTAATTTATATTTTATTTCAAAAACTATGACTAAAGGATAGGTTATCACTAGTTAAATGGTTGCAATTGCTACTAAAGATAATGATACCATTGAACCTGGTTTTTTAGATGATCATATCAATGCCATTAAGAATGTACTTGAACGATATTATGTAATACTCCACTTTGATAGGGCCTCCAATGTACATAAGGCTAGTGTTGTATCCATTCTCATCTTTCCTTTAAGTGATATCTTACCTTTAGCTTTTCATTTTCAATTTTCATGTAGAAAAAATGTGGTTGAATATGAAGGTCTTATTCGTAGGTGAAACACCACAAAAATTTCAGCAACACTTCTAGACAACTTCAGAGCCTCTGAAACGGCTTCAAGCAGCCCACCATGGAGCAAGTAAGGTTCCCCTAGGGTCCACAAATCACGACGGCAAGTTTTGGTGTTAAGAATCATTAGTTTCAAGGTCAAAAAGTGCAATTTTGGCTAAGTACACTGTGCTTACGCTGCATAGCGTAAGGATCAACGTCACCAACTTTTGGAGCCCCGAAATTGAGTCAAAACAAGCCAAAATTGAGCATAAGGACCCCCCATGACCTTCACCAAGGTCCCCAGTAGCTCCTAGCCTCTAGAAAATCAAGATTTGGGCCTCAAATGTGCCATTTTGGCTTGGTGACGCTGGGGTTACTTTTTTAGCTGCTGCACAGCATAAGGATCAACGTCACCAATTTTTAGAGCCCCAAAACTGAGCCAAAATGACTTGATTTCAAGGGTGTAAGTCATCCTCAGGGTCCACTATTGATAACTATGGGTCC
>MNCI01023384.1:155871-225566 GCA_015680685.1 Gnetum montanum | reverse complement strand
AGTCCATTCACATTTATCATGGAATCTTCCCAAGTCAACCCAGTAACACTACCAATTGCTTCAAACCCTGTGACTACTACGGAATTTATAACCGTTATTGAACACATAAATCCTCAAGGCCCTACACGACAATCCCTCAGACTACAAGGCAAAGGCCCTATTCATGCAACTCTTACACCCAAGCAGTATAATTTTATCTGTGTTAAGATCCAAGCCAACCTACCCATTGATCGTATAGAGAGGGAAGCTAAGCGAGAATATGAATTCATCCATAAAGGAGGACGTGAGTTTATCCCTTCAGCTTTTGACATAATCCCACTATCTGAAAACCATCATAAACTCATATCCCAACTTCTTATGACTAGAAGTCAAGCCTTACAACTACCTCCCATAGAGCCTCAACACGAAGATGACTTTCAGCCCAATCTGAACATGGAGAATCATACCATACTGTTAGCCCCCATGCCCACACAAACCTATTATCCCATCCTTTCCTAAAAGAAACTATGTTTCCTTCTTCATCCACAAACATTCAAGCACCTATTTCCCATTCCATCCCTATCTTCTCCATGCTCAATAACATTCACTCTGATGCATCCACTTCCATCATTCCTCCACCAATGCAGTCCCAACAACTCCCCCAAACCAACGCAGGGTCAATCCTCCAACCTCAAGTAATTGGAATACCATCAATCATACCAGCTTCCACATCCACCCATTACATACCCCAGATGCAAATTCATAGGGCACCATTAATTACTCCTACCTAACATATTCAAGGTGTTTCCTCACAACATGTGGTTGGGCAATGGGTTCCACCAGTAGTCTCAGTCCCGAATACCATCCCACCACAACAAATGTTAGCCCAACAACCTGCTTTTCCACAAACAATGCAACAATTAAACCATTATCATCCACAATCAACTCAATCCATTGGTTTGCCTACCGCCCAAGAATGGGCAGACACACAAAAAATGATGCACTCGTTGGCAGAAGAATTAAAACGCCTTAAAACTTTCAACAATGAGGAAGTCAAGGTACTAGATTTCTATCAAGATGACCCAATTGACCCCTCAGTTCCACCCTTGACCTTGCCAAAAGGAGTCTCATTACCTCAACTGACCAAGTACAATGGAGAAGGGGACCCAAATGCCCACCTAGTAACATTTAGAACCGAAAGCCTTTTACTTCAAGCATGGCCCCATGTAATCTTGCGAGTGTTTGCAATGTCCTTAACCGGAAAAGCCTTAGACTGGTACCGATCTTTACCCCGTAGCTCCATATCTTCTTTAGAGAGTTTTTTGCATCAATTTGTCACCCGTTTCAAGTACAACTTAAAACCTAAAGCCACATTAGATAGCTTGATTCAAATTAAACAAGCGCATTTAGAGCCAGCACAGAAATTTATCCAAAGGTGTAGTGCAACTTTAAATCAACTTCACGAACCTATCCCCGAAACATATTTACTCACTATCCTCAAATCAACCATGAATGACTTTATTAAGTCAAAAATTTACTACCTGAAAGCCCGCACATTGAGCCAAGCATTCGTACAAATCAAAGACATAGAAGAAGCGGCACAATCAAGCAATGACCCAGCTTATGTGGCCTACAAAAACCAACATACTCGTAAGAAAAACACAACTGAGGCAATAGTAGCCGCAATCACAAAAGCAACCAACTGGGGCCCAAAAGCTAAGCAACCTAAAGCCCTAGCTAACAAAGCCACCAAATTTTACGCCAACTTACCTACATCGACAGGGGCCACCCCAAAACCCAACTTTCAATGCAAGGACCGCTCAAAGTATACACCACTACCGATGCAACCCTCTCAACTATTGGAGCAACTCTTGAAAGCTAGGAAAATCCAACACAAGCACGTGTCAGAGATTACTCGCCAAAAACATGACAGGTACTGTGAGCTACTAAGGAACCCCACCTTAGCAGTACCAAATGAGCCTCTGGTCCCACAACATTTTAAATTGGACCAATACTGTCAGTACCATCAAATGGCTGGTCACAGTACAGACAACTGTCGTGCCTTGCAAGATGACTTGCAGGGAATGATAGAAGAACGCCAACTAGTGATTGACACGGCAAGTCAATCCAACATAGATGATGCCTCCTATGTCATAAACTCAATTAGCATAGGTGGAAAGCCCAAACTTGTGCAAAAACCTTTTGTGATCTATATGCCTCCCAGTAAGGCAAGGATTCCCCAAGCCTCCACAAACAAGAGTCCTCCCTTTGTTATCAAGGTACCACCCCAGGCACCCACAACACCCTTTGTGGTCAAGGCTCCACAGACATTGTCCGCTAAGACGTTAAACTGGCATGATGCAGCAACAAAAACCGCTAAGCAACCTTTCGTCATAAGAGTGCCACAACGAGATGACCCCTCACCTACCCAAAGCCCAATAATGGACAACATCTCGATCCCTCCTCCTCAAAGGGTTGACCCCACTAGGCCCACCAAATGGGAACGTAAGCACCTCATAACTCCCATGACCGAAGCAAAGGCCACAACTAGCAAATAACAACTGAACACTGGGGCCCCTACCCCCAAGAAAACCAATCCTAAGTTCCCCTCCCGAGAGGTCTATCTCTCAAGCTTCATGAAGGAAGTTAAAACCAACATAATAGCTAATGACAAGGACTTCGTAGCTACACTAACCCAAGTAAAACAAGCACTAAAACAGAAGAACACAATGATGAGTTTGTATGATTTGGTCATGACTTCAACCACTCACCGCGAAGCCTTGGCTCAAATGTTAGCATCCATTCCTGTTACAGAGGACATCCCCGTAAACAAAGAATCCATCCATGCAACGATTTCGCAATAGACACAACAAGGATTAGGTTCAACAACCTTAGCCTTTTGTGATGATGCAGTTAAAGTCAACCCCAAATGAGGGGAAGTCACTACAGCTCCACTATCCATTAGCATTCGTGTTGGGCAGTGCATCATCCGCAGAGTGCATGTTGATGATGGTGCAGCAACGAACGTAGTCCTGTACTCCGTCATTGACAAGCTAGGCCTGGTAGATGAAATCAGGCCAACCAAAACCACATGTCTAAAATCCTTCAATGGATCACATGTCACGGTCAAGGGTACAATAAACTTAGCCTTTGTAGCGGGAGAGCAATTCCCCACTAGCACAGATTTCACTGTCATAGAGGAGATGCCAGGTTTCAACATGATTCTAGGTAGGCCTTGGCTAGCTCAACTAAGGGCCATCTCCTCTCCCATCCACCAAGAAATCCACCTTCCATACGAAGGTGGTCAAGTTATCATCCATGGTGATAACGTTTCCTCTTCGACTATCCACGACATAGACATGGTGCAAGTTTTGGAAGAAGAGTTCCTTAATGATACACCTATGACAACCAACATAACCCTTAAGGCTAACACACCCAAACGAGTGGTTGAAGCCGACAAACCCCCAAAGGATCCTAAACCTTGCATGCTCCCTAATCCATGCCTAGTTAGGAAGCAACTACATGACCAAGACTCTCCCTTGGCTGAAAATGTGCTTGATGCTTGCCTACCTTCTGCCTACTCCTCTAACATGCATTTTTTGACTTTTGTTTACATTACACTAGCCTATGCGTTTACATTTTGCTCGCTCACTTAGATCATGCGTTTTTCTTTATTTACACATTCGTCAACTTAGTTCACACATTGCATTTGAAAAAAATCAAACATAAAACATAAAACTACAAAAATACATGGCTCGAAAAGGCCTTAAACTAGCTTACGGCCTAGAATGGCCTCAAACTATCATTTTTTGCATTGCTTTTCTTTCATTCATACATTCTAACTTTTTGTACGACAGGTGTCGCTTGATGTTGTTTTCTTCCTAGTTGAATTTTTTTTTGCAGGATCTCGCAGGCACGTAGCATGACCATGCATGCAACATCACACTTTATACAAGCAAGGTAAGCATTAGTCCACTATGACTATAAACTAGCGCAAAACAGTCCTGGATCATGACTTAAAACTGATACCATAGAATAGTCCTGGATCATGACTTAAAACTAATACCACAGAATAGTCCTGGATCATGACTTAAAAATGATACCACAGAACAGTCCTGGATCATGACTTAAAACTGATACCATAGAGTTCTGTCTGGTATGACACTAAACTGCTACATCCATCCGCCATGACATGAAACTAGCATCCAGAGTCCACTAAGACTATAAACTAGTTTGCCTCTTCATAGTCTTCCATGACTATAAACTAGCAATGTACCGTCCACTACAACGCTAAACTGGCACCGTCCAAGGGGTTATGATGTAAAACTAATCCACAACAGTCCGCTAAGACTATAAACTAGCGACATCATTGATGACCAGGCAAAATTGGAAAAGACATGTTGTTGCAGTTGGCTGTTCCTGTTCCACATAGACTTGTTGCATGATTCATCCCATGGGGCCTAATGAAACTGATGCTGTTCATGATTCTGTTTGCTTTGGAAGCTGCACGCGGTGACTTCATCTCCTTTTTAAAGTGTTTAGCTGACTGTTTCATTTTTGGTTTTCTTGTCTTCTTGGAGTTGTGTTTGCAGGATGACACTTCTGAGGCATTTGTGCATAGATGCACTTCATCATGACAACAAGGTATCACATTTTTCCTGATGCACGCAACTAGGTTAATCAATCCATTCATAAGGACATTCCCAACTCCTGATGCATCCCCTATTTCCCAATCATGCTCCCCTTAGCCTATTCGATTACACCCCCCCTTGATACATTCCACTCATCTCAAAACTCTTGGTACACTGTTGCACACTGTAGCTCTCTAAGCAGTTGCGATGCAAAACACAATACACAGTACATCATGCAAAATGCAAGTGCTCAAACATGAGTACGGCACAAAAAGCAAGCTCTTTCAAAAAGACCAAAACGAAAAAAAAATAAAAAAAAAGACAAAAAGAAAGCAAAAAACAAAAAAAGAAAAAAAGGCAAAAAACAAAGAGGTCAAAGAGCAAAATGCATGGAAAAGGTCTTCAAAACCCCATTGACATCATAAATAAAAGACTATTGGCCATTCTCATACAAGCCCCAGGCGAGAAGGCAATTGTCTTGAAAAATAGTTACACTTGTGTCTCAAAGAGACCATGTTGCACATCATGGCGTGGCTTTGGCTGTTTACAACGGGTCCTGCAAATACTCTATAAGAGTCCCGTTTCTCCAAAGAATGCACCACCTATGTCTTGGTTCCGAGTCTGCTAAAAACCTGGCTGTTGACAAGGACCAATGACATAACTTGTGCACAAGAGAGCATTCCTCTCCCGCAAAATCCCAACAGCAATCATCGCCCTTAACCTCCCAGCTTCCCTGGTTACAACTGATTCCCTTGCATCTTGAACCACATTCCCTCAATCCCATGTACTTTTGAAAATGGTGCGATAATATCCAGCCAAAGGCTAATGGTTAATGTTTGGTTCTTGTTTGTTCATGGTGTTTGCACTTCTTTGTCGACGCCTCTCGGGTGGATTCCTCTAGACATCAACAAAGAGGGGCCAATGAAACACCACAAAAATTTCAGCAACACTTCTAGACAACTTCAGAGCCTCTGAAACGGCTTCAAGCAGCCCACCATGGAGCAAGTAAGGTTCCCCTAGGGCCCACAAATCACAACGGCAAGTTTTGGTGTTAAGAATCATCAGTTTTAAGGTCAAAAAGTGCAATTTTGGCTAAGTACACTGTGCTTACGCTGCATAGCGTAAGGATCAACGTCACCAACTTTTGGAGCCCCGAAATTGAGTGAAAACAGGCCAAAATTGAGCATAAGGACCGCCCATGACCTTCACCAAGGTCCCTAGTAGCTCCTAGCCTCCAGAAAATCAAGATTTGGGCCTCAAATGTGCCATTTTAGCTTGGTGACGCTGGGGTTACTTTTTAGCTGCTGCACAGCATAAGGATCAGCGTCACCAATTTTTAGAGCCCCAAAACTGAGCCAAAATAACTTGATTTTAAGGGTGTAAGTCATCCTCAAGGTCCACTATTGATAACTATGGGTCCCAGCCTTCAGAAATTCCAGATTTCAGCCCAAAATTGCAAGTTTTGGAGGTCACACTGCAAGTCACATTGCAAGTCACGCTGGATGCTAGACAAGCGAGGCGGTGTTAATCCTTCTTGATTTTCTTTTTCAAGAAATCTATAAAATGGAAAAGGGATATGAAAGCCCATGCAAAATCAGGCCAAATATTCAACAAAAATAAAAAAAGGAAATATAATTTTTCCAAGCAAGCCAGAGTTGGAGCTAATCTTTTTAAATTTTTTTAAATTTTTTTTTTATCGCTTGAGGGCTTGTATTTCTACTTTGTATTTTTTTATGGGCTTGAATGACCCAAAAATTGTAAAATACATTGAACCTGGTCAAAGAAAACCCTAGCCAAACCCTAGCCCAACCCTATAAATACCCTATCACTTCACACAAACTAGGGGGAGGCGAGGAGGCAAAAAGAGGCAAGAGAAGCAAAGCAAAAGCAACAAGAAGGAGAAGAAGATTGGAAGAGACAAAGATTGGAGAAATTGGCGATTCCGAAGGAGGATAGAACTTGCAATCCTTGGGCGCTCGGCACATCCGATTTTTGGCTTTCAAGTTCTTCTCACATCGTTGCATCATATCCTCCCGGGGCTAGGCGTTTGACTTGCCATTCACACTTGTGCAACTACGCTTTGACCGGTGCACATTTTTTTAAACAATATAATATAGTTTCATTATTGCCTCCCATTCACATTGTTTAAGTTTTGTTTATGCTTTACAAATATAACTTTGTTTATGCTTTATTCATAATTCAGTACGCTTTATTTACATTTCGTATCGTTGTCTACATCCTGTTTACATCGTTCACGATAACCCCAACGCTAGCCGTAGCTTACACTCGGGGAAGTCCTTGGTTGATTTGCGTGCAAACCATCCAAGGCACTCTGCCTTTGTTCCCTTTTCCAGCTTGCCCTCAAGCGAAGGCAGGGTCAGCTGTGGCTGCCCAACAATCTTTCGATGTCTGTTTCCATTCCAGCCTCACACCGATAATTTAGGTCAGTACAGTAGGCTTATGGTAGCTCATAATCAAAAGTTTTCATGATTCAATGTCAAAGGTGATTCTCAACTTGTTTTCAACTAAGTAAATAATATCTATGCTTGTAAAGCTAAACACCTATTATGATACCATAACTTGGCTAAAAGATTACTTGAAACCTTTGAAGACATTGATATCCAACATGTCCCTTGAATTAAAAACACCTTAGCAGATGTCATAGCTACTTTGGTATTAACCATAATATTCGAAATACTATGTAAATTACCATCAATGATTATAGCTTTCACTTAACCCATAACACAAGAGAGCCAAAAGATCTTATTACTAGCATAGAAAATGGTACCCAACCTAAATTATTCAATGATATTAAGTACTATTTACTACATAGTGAGTCCCTAGACATCTAAATTCAACTTAGAAAGGTATTTTATGATAGAGAGCTAAGCAATATGCTATCATGGCCAACAACATATTATGCCAAAAATCATATGATGGAATATTATTAATTTTCCTTAAAAAAATTGAAGATTAAGCAGTATTAAGACAAGTGCATGAAGGTCTATATGAAGGAAATATAGGACCTATAGTCATGACTACAAATATTAGGCATTTAGATTATTATTGGCCTTACATGAAGCATGATTATATACAAAAAGGTAAAGACTTGTGACAGTTGCCAATGACATAGCAACCTTATGCATATTTCACTAACAGAATTGCATATAACAAAGATAACTTAGTCCTTTCAAAGATGGGGTGTCAATATTATTAGACTGATAACAACCAAGTTATCTGCAATTCATAATTTCATTATTGCTATCATAAAGTACTTTACAAAATGAGTAGAACCCATCCCATTGATACACACCACATTGTAACAGGTTTATCAATTTATCCTTGATAACATCACTTTATGATTTAGACCACTAGTAATCATCATTACAAATAATGGACCTCAGTTTAGTTGTGAAACAAAATTTTTCTCTCAATAGTTAGACATTCGACATTAAATTTCCATGCCATATTACCCACAAGTCAATGGTCAAGCAAAAGCTTACAACAAGACTATAATCAACCTTCTTAAGAAAATGATAACTAATAACAAGTGCAAATAACATAACAAACTATTATATGCATTATGGACTTATAGAACGAATTTACATACCATAACCAACATTACAACTTATAGCCTTGTATACAGTTTTGAACCCATCTTTTTCTTTAGAACCACAAATCTTATATTTAAAAGTAGTCTTATTTGACCACTTCAATGAAGATCAAAACAATGAATAGCACATCATTGACCTTGACTCAGTGGAAGAGCATCAATTATAGGCACTTACTGATATATAGTGCTACTAAGAAAAGTAGAGATAATGACATCATTTCAACATGAACCAATGAAGCATTAAAGAAAGAAACTTAGTTCTAAATTTTGTTTAGAAATATGATGATAAGTTGATGCTAAATTTGAAAGGACCTTACTTAGTCACTAAGAACTTTGATAATGATACATTCAAAATTGCTAGTATGAATGGAACTAAGCTATTCAATCTGATAAACCACTCATATCTAAAGACATATTATACTTAATGTTTATCTCATTTCTTCTATTCCTACTTTTTCTTTCATTAATATATTAAGCTAGGCATAGTTGAAATCACCAAATCTCATCACTCAATTGCATACAAGTGAGAAAATGCACCTTCTTTACCATATTTCATCTCTTATTTTTGTCTAGAATGACTATAAAACACTGTAAACATTGTTGATTTAATCATGCATTCTCATGAAGCTTCAAAGATTCCTCTCTAAAACACCTCAAGGAACATTGGCAATTTTACATGCTAATCATTAATAGAAAAATTTGCAATGTAATTGATGGAAATTAAAAGGTAGAAATAATTGCCTATTTTTTCCATCAAAAATCCCATCTAATGGCCTTATTTTAGATAACTTGCCAACAATTTTTAACATGTAAAAATGAATTTATAGTATACAAGTTGTAAATGTTATTTAAGCTAGCTTATAGGCTGTAAATCCCATTTAAGTGAACTTATAAGAGGCCTAAAATATAAATACACTACTTAGGTAGCAAAAGTCTCTTATGCTAATTCCTCTTACGATGGAATTTTGGGTGGTAAAAATGCTAAATATGTTAGCATTTTCAGCCTAAATGCCAAATACACTAGCTTATAGGCTACGTATTTATATTACACATGACTTGTAACACTCATGTGAGCGTATGGAACTATAACTAATCCATATCACATCTTATTTAAGCTAGATTTGAAGTTGATTTCAAGAATTTTGGTAGATTGAATTTTCTAAAGCAAAAATTGCATAGTAGAGTTGGAGATTTTTGTAGCATTTCAGCCATTTTTCACCACAAATTATTCAACCTAACTAGATCTTTCCAGGTGCATTTATAGTGATTATCATGTGAGAAGCCATTACAAATTAAGTGCAAGATACACTTTACAATCTACAACCAAATTTCAGAGATATTTTCTTATTCGTGGCTTCTTTGAAGCTCTTGATCTGCATCTTTAAAACTTGCACCTACACAGTGCTTTAATTATATTAAATACAAAGTTTGCAGTCTCTATTTTATTTTCCTACTCGTGTGTTATATTTTGAAAAGTCAACTTATGTTTAGCGTATTTATGTATTACATTTCATCTTCTCATTTTAGCTAACTATGCCTACTAATAGCCCTCATAGTCCTCAATTGATCTGCTAGACCATTTGAGGTGCTATGAATCCTTTTCTAAGGCCCATTAGATTCAAGGTTAAACTATTTCACACTAGGATTTTTTGTTTTCCAACATCAACTTTTTAAGGCCTTATAATTTTTGGTGCCAGAAGGAGAGCCTCTACCTGAATTCTTTATCATACACCAGCTTATTTATTAGCATAGTTGCACTTTTGCATGTGTTTCTCTTACATACATTAGCTTATTTGTTCACATATTTGAAATTTTGCATATGTTTCAACATTATAAGTTAGCTTCTTTACCAGTTTATCTACATTTTTCTTACCTTTAGATGCTATTTTATATGTTAATGTATTTATCATTTTTTGCCTATTCCTCTTTCATAGGCTAGCTTATTTTCCAACTTATTTGCTATTTTTTAGCCTATTTACACAATATAAGCTATCTTATTTTCCATCTTACATACTATTTTTCACCCTATTTACACAATATAAGTTAGCTTATTTGCCAACTTATCTACAATTCTCTACCTTTATAAGCTAGATTATTTGCTACAAATAAGCTAGCTTATTTGTTGGATTATTTGTAGGATTTTACCTGCTCACACCAAATAAGCTAGGTTATTTGAAGCCAACCTATTTTAGCCAAATAAGCTAACTTCAGTGAAGTTAAGTTATTTACCCTTAAACAAGTTATCTTATCTAAATCAAGCTTGTTTCACATACGTTAACAAATACTAAAAATTTGATATTTTTCTTGTTATAGGTGCAACTTATACATTGCAGCCTCACATGCTACAACCTTCTTCTGCTACAACTTTAAGACGTTGCAGCTTAAATTAGCTAAACTTAAATACACTATAGTTAAAAACACCTCTTATATTGCAAACTCTCTTATGCTATAGCTAAATACACTATGATCCTTCTTACACTACAACTTAAATGCGCTATAGCTAAATATGTTGTGACCTTTCTTACACTATTAATTAAATACATTGTAGCTAAATATGCTATGACCTTTTTACGCTATAGCTTCTTATGTTGTAGTTCTGTGCCACATGATTTAGTTTAATTTAATTAGAAAATTTTTTCTTAAATTAAAATTTTAAATTTTAAAATTAAATTAAAGTAAATTAAATCTTTTATCAACTCAACTAATTAATTGGTTTTACACATTTTATGTCTTTTACCTCAACTATTCTATTGTACAACATTGTTTTCATGGCCTTAAAATAGAAATCTGCTCACATATATGACCCTAAGGACCCAACCATAGCGGAGCATAGGCAATTCCTCGAGTAGTTAGGACTTAGTTTGTTACATATAAACATTGATGAACAAAACAATAACTTTATATACATGAAAATCCAAGCAAGTTTTTACATCCCACACAAGGATTAATTCTAAGTGTTACTATGAACTGACCTATAAGGATGGGAAAGAATACATCCCTTCATTGTATGACCACATCAAATTATCTAAATTTTACATCCACTTGTTAGCACAGTCAGTAAATGTGGAAGAGGATGGTGAAATTAGTGAAAAGACTAGTCTACGGTTCCACCTAGAGGATCAAGATGAGTTTGGAGCTGAATACGTTCTAGATAAATTCATAGGGGACATTTTCCAATGATCTATCCCAGAAGTAACCATGTTCAACTTTGTGCCTTCCATTTCAATAGTGAAGCAAACTCCCCTTATGACCTTTGCAAGCTTAAGTTCCCAACCTTCCTACTTGTTCCCCTCACTATTCACATCTACACCCTTTGCTACTATGTGTCAACCTCCACCAGTAATTCCCTCCATGCTCCAACCTTTAACAATTTCAATTGGTCCTCCTCATGGAATACAAATTCTATGCATATCAGATAATCCATTTCTTTCCAACAAACCATTTGTTCCTCATGTCCCAATGCAATCCTTGTTTCACATGTTTAATCCTCCCACAATGGTATTCACAAGACCTCCCCTATCTATACCATTGCCTGTTTCAAAGCCACTAGCCATCCAACAACAAGTGTAGCTCTTGAGAACTCCACAAGGCCTGGATCAGGCCTTCCAATTGATCCAAAAGCTTACTAAGAAGATTCAAAAACTAGATTCTAGTACAAAACAAATATTAAGGATTATGGATTTCTACCAATATGATCCCATCAATCCTACCATTCCTCAAATAACCTTACCCATGAGTGTGCATATCCTAAACTTTACCAAATACAATGGTGAAGGAGATCCTAACACATATCTTGTCACCTTCTAGTCTAAGCATCTCTTATTGCAAATGTGACCACACATAATACTATACATTTTCCCTATGTCCTTAAAAGGAAAGGTCCTAGAGTAGTACTAAATCTTGCCTAGAGGTTCTATCTCTTCCCTTGAAGATTTGATAGCCCTATTTATCTACCACTTCAAATAAAACCTAAAGCCTAATATAACTTTGGACCAGCTTATGAGAGTGAGTCAAGGGCCACTTGAACCTATCCAAAGGTTCATTTAGAGATGGAATGCAACACTTAGTGAGATTCCTAATCCCATCTCTGAGATCCATCTCTTGGCCATATTTAAGGAAGTGGTCAATAACTTCATCAAGTCAAAGCTCCAGTACTTAGAATCTCGATCACTAAGCCAACCTTTCTCATAAATCAAGAATGTAAAAGAGGCTATAGAGGCTAGCAAATATCTAGCCTATGTGGCCTACAAGAACCAACACTCCAAGAGGAACAAGGATAGAAGAAAAAAATGCAAGCAATTGTGGCCACAGTATCAAAGAATATGAAACAATAAAAGAGGTGAAAATTGTCTCCACACAACACATCTTCTAATTCATCTCAACCATCTACATCATATACTTCTAACTAGCCAAGACCAAAGTTTGAGCATAATGACAAGTTTGAATACACTAGGTTGCCTATGAAGCCCTCTGAGCTCCTAGAATAATTACTTAAAGATAATTGAATTCAACATAAATAATTATTTAAGGAAGCTCACAAAAAACATGATCATCTTTGTGACATAGCAAAAGATCCAATGATAGTAACCAAAGATGACATAAAAATATCAAAGTACTTTAGGCTTGATAGGTTCTACCATTATCATCAACTAGCAAATCATGATATCAATTTTTGCCTTGCATTGAAGGGTGATCTTTAGAAGATTATTGACCATGGGGATTTGGTGTTGAACTAGTCCAACTCTCCAAAAATTAACAATAATTCTTATACTATAGTCTCGTTCACAATATCCAATTGGTCTAGTCCTCCTAGGAACTATTTGTTATTAAGGTACCACCGTGGTTCCAAAACCTAAATCCTAGAGAACCATTCATCATACAAGTGCCACCACCCATGGCACCTAAGAAGCCTTTTGCTATACAAGTCCCACCTTTGGTGGCATCAACATCATGACCTAAGCAAAACATTACCAACCCCTATAAGGCTAGGGAACCTTTTGTTATTAGGATGTCTCCACCATCTACAAGTAAACCTATAATAGCCTATGACCAAGGCTTACCTATAGTGATAAATAACTCAATGGTTAGCAAGAGATCATCACCATAATGGTGATGAAAACAACCTATCATCAAACTAATAATGAAGTCCACTGAAGGTAGCCAACAATAAAACACTTGGAGGAAAACACCCATGGACAAGGGGCTCAACACATATAACTTGAAACCTAAGCCAAAAATCCTATGAAGGATGGAGACAATTAAAACCACCAAGGCTAAAACATCACACACCAAGGGAAAGAATTTCCTTGTAATAATAAAATAAGCCAAATGATCTTTCAAACAAAAGAACATGTTGTTAAGCCTATACTACCTGGTCATAACTTCTCCTACTAATAGAGATGCACTAGCTCAAGTGTTGAATTCTATTCCTATGAGCAGAGACATGCCCACCAACAAGGAGTCTATCCACTTTATCAGTGAGCAAGCTTCACTTAGGAAAATTGGCATTAATCCATGCTCACCTTTCATGATAGTGAGGTAAAGACTAACTCACAAAATGGAGAAGTGTTATCGACTTCTCTCCTTATTACTATGCATGTTAGCAAGTACAAGGTTCATTGTGTCCATGTGGATGATGGGGTGACAAGTAACATGATATCATACACCATTGTGGAGAAGCTAGGCTTAACTAAAAACATCCAAGAAACTACTACCTTTGCACTCAAGTCATTCAACGGGTCACAAGTAGTGGTTCAAAGTTCTATCTCCTAAGGTTTTGTGGCCAAAGAGTAGTTTTCAACATTTGATTACTTCCTAGTGGTTGAAGAGATACTTGGCTTCAACTTGATCCTAAGAAGGCCATGGTTAGCAAAGCTTCAAGGAGTCTCATCTCCTATACACTAAGAGATCCACTTACCATACAAAGATGGTGAAATTATTATTTGCAAGGAAAACATGTGTTCACCATATGTCAACAACATCAACATTGACTGGGGCTCAAAGGTGGAGCTTCAAGGGGAAACTCCTGAAACTCAAGCTAGCACTAGTGACAACAACATTAATAATGACAATGTTAATGCAAACTCTAAAATGCTAAATGATCAACAAAAACACCTACTGATTATCATATCAAGTATGAAGAATGGTGAATGTACAACCAAGGGGTTCATTAATATATCAAGGATCAAGCAACAGATTTGCAATCAATGTCTTATCCCTTCCTTTATTAATCAATGTATTCTTATTTTCGTAGCCTTATACCATATGTCCATGTTCATTCTATTCCTCTATTTTCTTTCAAGGTTATCACATGTTTGCTACAAAAACTATTAATGGTATGCCAAGCCCTAAAACTAGCAACATGATGACCTACCAGGGTCTAAAATAGGTAAGTTTGTGGCCTCCCTTTATCTTCCTATTATGTACATTATAACCTATATACCTCATCACATTATTTCCAATTTGTACTTAAAGGTTATGTTTTGTTATACACTTTTACATTTCTCATCTTATCACCAAATTTTATTTCATATCCTTCTTGCTCTAACTTGTAGCCTATACACAAAGAATATAAAACATAAAATATATATAACATAAATTTTAGACCAAAACAATAACCATACTCACATTGTGTGACAATAACAAAATAAATAAATGTCCATTAGCCATTGTTACACTGTCCAAAGGACAATAATGAAAATAATACATGGTATCTATAGCCAGTGTAGCCAAATGAAAATAGATACAACAATGATGCAAGAGAAACAACAAAGTACAACAAGCCCATCACTAGCCAAAAGGAGAAGGACCATTGTCAAAATCATTACCAAAGCCATTACTGTCATAACTTGGGGCCTGTGAATAATAAAGACATGCAACCATTAGTGAAGAAAATAGCCATAAGTATAACCATTAAAAACATGAAATGATCTTGAAACTGATAAAGCATGACAAATTAACAATTTTGACAAGGAAACGAGATTATAAATTAGCCCAGATTCATGATGGGTTTGTTTAACATTCAACAATTTAGAACCAGCAAAGTAAGCTTAACAATCACACCATTTCTATTTATTTGGTTTGAATACCTTGATTTAATGGGCATTTAGAGTGTAGTTAACAAGAAGCATATCAACAAACCAAACAAGAAGGGTACCAACAACCAATACCGTCACCAGACTGACCATATCCTGCCACGCATCGCGCTGCCTGTCGCTGGTTCTCCACCTTCTCCTACACCAACCATGCCGCCGGCTGTCTGCGCCTACCCATCTAGCGTGCCGCTGCCTCAGGTTGCAACAACTTCATCTGCCACCATGCATCATGGCCATTCTTCGCAGCCATTCTGCCACAGTCGTTAACCCCCGTTCACCGTGGTCCACATCACACGATGCCCTGGCCCCGTGCGCCTCTTGCACCACTGCTCCAGCTTCTTCCTACGCCACCGCGCAGCCCCAGTCCATGCCACAGCAACGCCGGCATTGCTCTGGTACCATTGGCCTCTCACTGCGACTGCACCGCTATCTGTGCTTTAGCTTCCTCTGCTTCCTCCAGGATTGGGTTTCTGACTGAACTTCATTCACCATGGCTGCACTATTTTCCCTTAGTTTGCTGATAAAAAAGCCTTAAGACTCTCTTCTCTGCTGTAGTCACGCTGTGCCTAAGGAGAGTAAAACCAAAATTTACTGGTTGGTGTGAGCTACTTTGAGTTTTAACTGCCAAATCAAGCCTTGATACATTGTCTTGTCAAAAGTTGGTGAGGTTCAAGTCTCATACACTAGAGATGAGATGAATTAGGCAACCTATTTCAAAATCTCAAATACGCTGCAATATAAGCCAAAGACGGTCCTTCAGCGTAAGAACCAATATAGGACAGATTTGATTTGATTTATCACATAGATATTTGCTTGAGAATTGTTGGTGGGACCCAAGAGACATTAAAGGAAAGCTAGGAGATTCAAACTTGTACAAAACTACTAGATTTGAATGCCTATTCTGCTCCTATGCTAGAACTTGCTAGAACTAACCACAAATATGTTGTAGTAGCGTATATGGAAGCATGTGGAGTTTTCCCTAGGCATCCACTACATCAATCCAAGCTTTTCTTCAACCAAGATTGCCAAACAAACTACAAAACCTATCCTACTAACCTAGCTCTAACAGAGGTGATTGGAGAAGCCAAGAACTAAATTAAATAACCTCAAAAATCCTACAACTCTCAAATACACACTATGGGATTTGGGCTAAGTACATTGCAATTTGGCTTGGAAGCATTCACATATGCCAAATACACTGCAGCAAGGTAGAAAGTAGCGTAAGGGAGGTTGGAAACTCCAAACTTGACTTTCCTAGCCCATATGTTACCTAACTAGGCCCAACAAGTCATGGACATGACACATAATGTCAATACAATGGGGAGGTGGCTCCCACACATTAGAAAAAATCAATTTTTTTGGCTTTTTTTTAATGATTTTTTCTAGCAAAAATTAATTTTGGCGATTAACAATTAGTTTTGGCAAAGAAGACCTAATTGTAACACTTCATAACCACTTATCACCAAGTTCTTTCTTGTTTTGGCAATTACAAGCACTTCAGATAGTTTTTTTTATATATTTTAGACATACAATTAATTTCAAAAGTAAAAAGCATTTTCATAGATTAAAAAAGCACATAAAAATTTAAAAAACATACTTTTGAGTTTTGTGGCCTTTTGACCCTGTTTGATCTTGTTCAACCCTATCAAGCCCCCTTTCATGCTTTTTTATACCATTTAACATCATATGGTATCATTTTACCATCATTTGGTATCATTTGAGACTATTTTACACTAGTTGACATCATTTGGTACCATTTGGAAATCATTTGGTATCATTTAGCCATCCTTAGATATCATTTGGATGTCATTTAACCCAGTTTAGTCTTAATTCAACCCTAATTGACATTGTTTTGGTATCATTTGGTGTCATTGGGCTTCATTTTTTCATCATTTGGCCTTGTTTTCGTCACTTTTTACCATTATTTGGCCTTCATTTAATCCTATCCTACATCATTTGGACTTGGTTTCACCTTGTTTTACCTTAATCTATCCCTTGTAACCTCCATTGACTATGTTTTGACCTTGTTCGGCATTGATTTAATTTGTTTTGACCCAACTCTACTTTATTATTAGAGTATTTTACATTGTTCTAACATTGTTTAACCATTATATCACATAGATGCCAATTGATGTGGCTATGTTGGCATGCAAGAGTAAGGTAAGGAGATGTGGAAGCATTTGACTAGCCTTTGGTGTCTAACTAGATCCCTCTTGTGATGTTAATTCAACCAAGTTATCCTTTAGTATCTAAGCATTGAGCCTATAACTCTTTTTACTATATAACCTCAATACTCTTGACATTAAAAGCTAGAAACATCATGGAGAGTTCCTTGGCCAAAATTTCCATCTAAATCACAATGGTGACAAGAAAGCACCTAAAACCAAGTTCCTCTCTAGAACTTAAGCTTGCTCAAGACATCATCAAACCCTTGCATGGTAATACTAAAGCCATCACATAGTCCTTGATTGCATCTAACATTCACATGTCTGTTGTTACTATGGTTGACCTTTTCTTCACAAATTTGGACAAATGATCAACATTGACAACTATTGTGGCCTACAACAAGCAAGCCTAAATGACCTCATAAGTCTTTTTGGCATTACTAAGATACTACAAACTCTACATAACTCTATGAAACAAAGTATAGACTTCTCATATATCTACTAGTTGTAACCTAGTGATAGCCTATATGTACTAATTGCATCATGTAGTCTTATGCAATTTGTTGTAAGAACATGTTTTCTTTGTCTTGTTTGGTTGTACTCTTGGAGTTGTGCTTGTAGGATGAAGTCTGAAGTCATCAAAAAGGTACAACTCATCGCAGCAATAAGTTATAATGTGACCTTAATACACAAGATTCAATTAGCTTGTTCTACTGCATCAACAATGCTTACCTCACATCACCTCCATTACCTCCATATACATCACCACTTCCTATAGCCAAATTATAGCCCTTCATAGCTTGTTAACACTGAAAACCTATGTTTAACATTCATGCATCATGGCCTTGTGACATCATCTCTAGCATGCTTCATGCTCAAGTTCACTAAATGTAGCACATCTCATTTAGTAAGAAGGCTAAAATCTAGTTCATTGAATGTAACACATCTTATTTGGTGAAGAGTTAAAAACCAAGTTTACTAAATGTAACACATCTTATTCAATGAGAAAGCAAAGTTTAGTCTTGGCAACAAAACCTAGTAAAGGTTTTACTTCCAAAACTTTTAAAAAAAATAGAGATAGAGTCAAATGGCCAAAGAAGCCTTGTTACAAAGTGTTGGTTGCTCCTCGTATTATCAAGTAACCAACAATGCATAGCATGAAGACTTCTTCATTCATCAAGTATGTCACTACCCTTTCAATAGCCATGATGTCAACAATTGAAATTCCTTGTTAAATCCCCAATAACCAATATAACCTTTATCTCATCCTAAACTTTCAACATTCTATCATGACCTTATCTCACCATCATGAGCATTCTTTGGCATGGTTTGATAGCTATAGAATCAAGTGTGGAGAGGAAGTGTTGGTGATGCATTCATGATAGTGTTTCATATTCTTTATTGATGTCTTTTAGGTCAATCCTCAAACCATCAACAAAGAGGGCCAATGAAACACCTCAAGAAAAATTTGCAATTTTTCATGATACGCTTTAATAGCCAAATTTGCAATGTAATTAATAGGAATTACCAGGAAAAAATGTCTATTTTCCCATCAAAATTCCCATCCGATGATCTCATTTTAGCTAGAATTCTAGCAATTTTTAATATGTAAAAATAAATTTACATCATACAAGCTATAAATGTCATCTAAGCTAGCTTATAAGTTGTAAATCCCATTTAATCTAGCTTATAAGAGGCTTGAAATGTAAATACACTGCATAGGCAACAAAATTCTCTTATGCTAAGGCCTCTTAAATTGGAATTTTGGATGGTGAAAATGATAAATACACTAGAATTTTTAGCGAAAAGAAAAATATGCTAGCTTATAAGTTATGTATTTATGTTACACATCACTTGTAATGCTCATGTGAGCATATGGAATTGTAATTGATGCAGATCATAGCCTATTTAAGCCATATTTTTAGCCAATTTCAGGACTTTTGGTAGGTTGAATTTTCTAAAGTAGAAACAACATAGTAGATTTGCATATTTTTATAGCCTTTCAACCATTTTTCAGCATAGATTATTCAACCCAACCAAAACTTTCTAGCTACATTTACATTGCAAATCATGTGAGAAGCTATTGCAAATCCAATGTAGGATACACTCTACCATCTACAACCAACATCCAGAGATATTTTTTTATTTTAGGCTTCTTCAAAGCTCTTAATATTTATTTTCTAAACTTCTACCCACATAGTTTTTTAATTATATTAAATATGAAGTTTGTATTCTCTATTTTGCTATATTTTCCTACTCATGTGTTATATTTTGAAAATTATTCTTTAGTTTAATGTATTTATGTATTATAGTTCATCTTCTCATTTTTAGTTAAATACACCTAGTAATAGATCTCAAAGTCCTTAAGTGATTTATCAGACCATTTGAGATGCTCTAAATCCTTTTCTAAGGCCCATTGGATTTAGGGTTAAATTGTTTTGCGTTGGGATTTTTAGTTTTCCAAGATCAAATTTTCTAGGCCTTACACTCTTTATCATTGGTACCTATGTTAAAATCCTCAAAGATGTGTTCCAAACATGAACATCACTTTTTATTTGCTTCCATTACTCTCCCTCTCTTTACATGTATGCATGCTTTTGAAGTGACTAGTTGGTTTCCTTCTAGTTGTATTGATAGGTTTCACCAAAAGATATCACAAAGATGCTATTCATCGAAGCACCAATTTTCCTTGTAATTTCAACATATCTTACTTTATTAAATCATTTGGCCATGCTAACCAAATTTTCCTCCCTCTTTTTCTTTTCTTTTCTTCTTGTATGATAATATTCACAATCATGTTATCAACAATTAAAGTTTCCCTCACATAGCATTTTACCTATGCCTATCCTTATCCCTATCCCCCTCATGTGAATAACTGACTAACCCTGTACCACATGACAACAACAATTACATATGTCTAAATGTTTAACATAAGCATAATGATATTGAGATCTCTCAAAATCCTAGTTTCTATAGATATCTCACCAGAACTTACACTAGAATGTTGGAAAGCATGGTAAAAGTATCCTAATCTCTCTAAAAAAAAGGGGGAAAGGAATATGTCACCATGAAATATACCAAATCTTAAGCCATGAATGTTGCAAAAAAAAATATCAAATCCATTGTAACATATCATTATTTTCCTCATAATAGCTATCAATGGTCACACTACATACCAAATCATTTGCATCAACATGTTGTGGTCAAATACTTGTAGGCCAAAGTCATGAATGTAATTCCTTTCATTATATAAACCTTTTTTGTATAGCTTTCTAATTTCCTCTATTATCCTTCATTCCCTTCTACCAATGTAGTTTAATATCGATCAAAGAAAGTGTGACATGAAAGCATGTGCAATAGCCTTGTGATGGTGTTTTAACATTCTTTGTTGATACTCTTCATATCTAACCTCAAAACATAAACAAAGAGGGGTCAATGAAACACCTCAAAAGAAATTCATTTATAGCCTAAAACATGAAGGCCTTGTTTACGTGATTTACTTGTAACTCTAAACTAGAGATTAAGCATGAAAGAACCCTTGTAGCTTGTTTTTGGAAAGTTACTTTTATGGCCTTTTGTTCAAATTCTCTAAATGTAGCCCCATCATGAAATGTAAAATCTCTAGCATAATTCTACTCTAGTATATTTTTGGTCCACTATGTATTTTATAAAATGTAGTTGGAAAACGTGTTATAGAAATTCAACATTAAGAAAATAAGATTTTTAATTACACCCTATAGCCTTTGCAACTACCTCAATGTGAAAATAATACATGTTAGACCTATAAAAGTCAGAACTAATACTTCAAATGGAACTTTTGGAATTTTGAGACTTTTGAGTAGATTCTTATACATTGGGAATACTCTGATAATTTTTAGTAGTGAATAGTAGAGAGTAGCATAAACCAATGATGGTAATTCACTACATCACTTGCCACATCAAACATTTTCTTTATGATGAGAAAGTACTATGTGCATAGAAGATACACCTATGCAATATGTACATGGTACACAAGCCTATGCAACTATCCTTAAACTATATCATCAAATTAATTTTAATGTTTTATATCATATGAAAGTAATTATCAATCATTAAAAATAATCATACAACTTAATTATAGTATCTAATAATTTATAGAAATAACCTTCTTGATGTAATACTTCAATGTATCATGACTACTCCAACCCATAAAACATTTCAAAAAAGAACTTATGCAATTGATCTTATTTTTTGAGATAAGGCTAAGCTTATGATGATAAAAAGTGTCATTTTAATAACAATATTGCTACATACCAAAGAGTCTAACCATTTATAACTCAATTTGAGCTTGCTATATCTTTCACCAAAAAGAACATCTCATTTAAAAGATTGGTTTGACTATACCATTTTATTCATCATTTTCTTTTGTTATTGAACAAGTACACCTTTACTTTTATCATTATGTGAATAGTCATGACCACTATTATGTCCTCTCATGCTCATCATTATGTCCTTCCATGCATACTACTAAAATTTTTTTGTGCTTGTTGTTGTGCTCCACTATTTTCATTACACTTGCTATTGTGGTTATCATTATTATTTTTGTGCACCACTATACTTGTCATTATGCTCATACTGTAGAATACTATGTTAGCTACCTCTTTTCTATTAATGCCTCTACTATACTCCTTCTTGAACTATTGTGATTGCTATTGCTACTACTACTCATATTGCCTAAATGTCTCACTTCCACTACTTCTTATTACTATTGTAGATGCCATTTCCTTACTATTGTAATAACTTCATTTGAATCCTTTATGTCTTTAATTTAATTGATAAACTTATTTTCTCTACCCTATTTTCACAAGTATTCCCCAAACACATAGAAGTAGAATTTTAGAAAAGTCTTTTTTGAATTATATTTAGTGAATTATCTTATGAATTAAATACTTTCATATTGCTCAATAAAGAGTTTGATGAAATAGCAATAAAGTATGTTGTTCATTTAATTTTGAAAAAATTCTCATATCTTAATTAATTACATTTAATGATATGAATTCTATAGATTTTGAAGATAGATAAAAATTATAGAATTATTAATAGTCTTATTGAGGTTATACGATGAGATTTCACTATTAAATTTTTTTCATAAACTATATTAGCATAACCTTAATCTAATTCAATGTCCATGAAATGGATAAGTTTTATTAGAAAACTACTAAAATAATATAAATTTTTACAACATAGTGCACCATGATTGTGACATCCTATTCTTAGATGTCATGAAAAGTGTCAAATATACATTATATTAGACATTATGCATAAGAAGATAATATACCAAACATCAAATATATGTAGCATTCGACATTATGTGTAATAAAAATAACAAAGAAAATGCAAAAGAAGAAAGAAAAGAATGATTTATTAATATCGAATGGAGTATCTAGATCATGCTTTGAGAGTGTTCCTTGGGGTTTTCTTCCTTTGGCATCTATCTCCTTAGAGGCAATCTAGCATTGCCACCACTATTAGGCCTATCACTGACCAGAAGGTATGGCCAATCCTCTTCCTGTCCTACTTCACCCAACTCCCATGACTTACCTTTACTGCCTCTGCCACTCCATGCTGGCACAACCTCTAAGCTTGGATATAAATTCCTTAGGTTAAACCTCCAAAGGTCATCTCAAGAGATGCATTCATTATTACAATGCACCCTTTTGGGTCTCAATTACAACATGCCCTTTCAGGTCTTGTTATAATAAAAATAACACTTGTTATGAAGAGACACCATCTTCATTATGGAACAATGTCATTTGGAAATGGGAATGTTACAATGATTAATACTAATTATCTCATATAAATTCATAAAAGAAGAGGCAACATCATACGATGGTTGAGCTATTATGTCTTGCTCCTAGTCTAGTAAGATATTAGGAATCCTACATAAGAAGAAAAATCTTTGCTTGTTCTCATACAATGATCTTGTTATAATCCTTGAGACACTCTTTCACCTATTTTATTAATGCTTCATATAGAAAGCATGCTTTGATCTCATGCTTCTAGTCTTAAACTATATTAGAAATCCTGCTCCTGGGCAACATCATACAATGATTGTGTTATGATATCCTAGGCCTACTTTTCAAATGAAATTACAAATACTTTATTTGAAATATGAGCTTAGCTTATTCTCATATGATGACTGCAAAATGAGTAACTATTACTAGAAAACCAAAAAAATAATATATTTTCCAACAAAACACTTCCACTTAAAGAAAATTAGTGTACTAGAGTGATGCTTAGTAGTAGAGAAGATATCATATGGCAACTGTGTTATGATCCTTTAAATGAAGTATGTTCTATGATCTATTCTTCATCTTATTCAAATACCATTTCATGAGTAAGTTATGTTAAGAGTATCATTTTTTACAAAACATTATTATATGAAGGAAATAATTATACTAGAATAATCTATAGGAATAGAGAAACCATCGTAATATGACCACACAATGATCTTAACAAAACTCTTTTATCTATTTTATTAATGCTTCATGAAGAAAGCTTGCTTTGATCTTGTGCTCCTTATCTTGAACTACATTAGGAATTCTACTCCTAGGCAACATTATATGATGACCATGCTATGATCCCAAACATTGTTAATTGGATCCTAAACTCTTATGTTTATCCATTCTTTATGTAAAAACTTATGATGAGTTCATATGACGACCACACCATCATTAAGTTATTGGTCCATTATCTAATAGATTTTGAATCATAGGATGAACATGTTATAACAATGTCATAGTCTTCAAAAGTTGGTTCCATAGGGTCCCTAACACAAAGACATATGTCTTAGAGAAATTCATAATAGAAGAAACAAATTATAAGAATCCTTATTAGGAAGATAACAAGAGAACTTCATACAATGATTGCTCTATGATTCATGCCATATTCTATCATTAGTTTTAGCTATGAATAATCTCTTTAATCATAGAATTGTATTTATGTTGACAATCGTATTACTAAGAAAATCATTAAGAGGATACTATATACCATATGATGATCATTAAAACACCACAAAATTTCAGGCTACTGCTTCTCGACTACAAATTTATCTAAGTGTCAAAACTTTTTGCAAATTTTTCTAAGTGCTGGGACTACGCTCTCCATTGCAGTAGAGCATAGTTAACTTCAATAGCCAATTTTCTGCAATTTTGGCTAAGTGTCTAAATGAGGTCACATGCTACAAAATTTTTCTAAGTGTTGAAACTATGTTCTCCACTACTAGGACTACACTCTAGAGCATAGTTAGCATAGTCAACACACAATAGCTAGTTTTGCAATATTTTCTCTAAGTGTCAAAATGATTACATGAGTTACAGATTTGTCTAAGTGTTGAGACTATGCTCTCCGTTACTGGGACTACACTCTAAAGCATAGTCAGTGTAGTTAGCATGAAAACACCTGTTTTGGCATATTTTTTCTAGCTATTGGGACTACGCTCAGCAACATAGTCAAGCATAGATAGTTTGGAACCTCAGCTTTTGCAAAATTTTTTGAAGTGCCAAAACTACGCTCTCCACTGTTGGGACTATGCTCTAGAGCATAGTCAGCGTAGTCAGCACTAAGGCACAACTTTTGCAAAAGTTTTCTAATTATTGAAACTATGCTCCTAACTATGCTCTAGAGCGTAGTCAATGTAGTTAGCTTAGAAGCCAAATTTTGTAGGAATTTCTCTAAGTGTTGAGACTATGTTCACCCCTAATTGGAAGCATAGTTAGCCTCCCCTAGAGTGTAGTTAGCACTTAGTCACATTTTGCTAGATTTTACCTAAGTCTAGGACTATGCTTTCACCCATTCTAGACCGTAGTCAAGCATAGATGGGAAGAACAACCTCCAAAGGTTTCCACAATGTAGCATCAACATTTACATCAACTCCAACATGCCTTTAATAGTAGCATTTAATCTTTTTGGCATCCCCCTTCTCCTTGAAATTGTAACTACGCTCAACACTAGTTCCCATAGTGGATAGCATAGTCCTATATTGTAGTCTCCAAAAGTTGCATTTTCTGCAATTTTTTGGCATTTTATTAGGTACATTGTGGTCTCCTTGGCACTCACACATGCAATTGGTAGTATAGTAATAGTCTCTTGACCTTGCAAAGTCAATTAGAGAAAAATACAAGATAATACCACTTGCTTTAGTGGAGAGTGTAGTTGGGGTCAACATAGTCCCAACTATCTCACAATGTAGTCTCAACTACCACAC
Source organism: Gnetum montanum (assembly GCA_015680685.1). Classification (NCBI taxonomy): domain Eukaryota; kingdom Viridiplantae; phylum Streptophyta; class Gnetopsida; order Gnetales; family Gnetaceae; genus Gnetum; species Gnetum montanum. Next base: position 199,839 of record MNCI01023384.1, on the reverse strand, counting down.
TGCCATGTGGAACTTGATCCACATTTTGCGCTAATCCTAACCCTATAAATACCCTTGTGCCCTAACATTTTAGGGGTGGGGCAAGTTTAGAATTTTAGGCAAACGAGACCCAAAGGCTATGACTACACTCTCCACTATGCCTGTTGTACACCACATACCTTCTAAACCCCTTTTGAAGTTAACTACGCTCTACCTAATTTGGGGTGGTGTTCTATTTCTCTCTTCTACATTTTCTTTACATTTTTTGCATTTTTCATGCATTGTCATGTTGTAACTATGCTCAGGTAGCAGTCTCCATAGTATGGAATCCTTGTTTTAGGCAAAACCCTTGACTACGCTCATGCCCATTCTGTGACTACACTCTACACTTAGCACCATGAAACACTGCTAGATCACTTAGCACCATTTCATATTATTTACATTTACATCTCAACTAACCATGACATCGCCAATTGCAATTGGCAAAGTCCTTGTTTGATCAACAAGATCGTTCAGGGTGCTCCACCTCCATTTCTAGCAGGCCCTCACACGGAGGCAGGGTTAGGCTGTGCGTTTGCGAACCCCTTAGTGATTCTAGCCACTGACATTTTTAATCATTGTAGTTTTTGGTGCTAGAAGGAGGGTCATGCCATATCCTCCTTTAGTCTACATTGTGGTTCTCTTTGCATGCTCTCTGCACCTCCATCAATGTAAATTAAACCCCATTATTGATCTCCTCGAGACCCTGCATAGCAACACAAATCACGTCGTTCTCCACTATTTTTTTCTTAGTCTTCATTCTTTGAGCATAGAGAGTGTAGTTGGTGTGGAGCGTAGTTAGCTCTCAATGTAAAGAGCTTACTCTCCATACTTAGCCATTTTTTAGCAATTTCAACACTTAGCCATTTTTCTACATTTTCTAGACTTGGTCACTTTTTGCTACTGATAGACTTAGTAATTTTTTTGCAATTTTTAACACTTAGTCATTTTTTTGTAGTTTTCAAAGTTAGCCTTTTTTTTTTTTGCAAACAGTAACTCATACAACTCGATTTGTAAACATGCATCTAGATAAACATTTCATGTTAGTTTCTAACACACTTAACACCTTCACCATCCACCCAGAGTGTGTTGCACTTAGCCATGAATAATACAACTTTGTTTGTGCCAAAATCCAAGTAGGATTACCTATGGATAGCCTTGAAATAGAGGTAAAACAAGACTTCGAATGAGTCCACCAAAATAGACGAGAGTACAATCCTTCCTCATTCAACATAATCCCACTCATGGAGTCCTATCATCAATTGTTGTTCTAACTCATCTGTGCAAACAAGAACAACACATGGACCAACTACAAGGAAGCCTCACAAGAGGAGGAAGATGAGTTTGAGGCCTACTTTGAATGCAAGAGCCCCCTTTACACCATCTTACAAAAATTACTACATAGTTTAATAGCAAACATGTCTGCCCAACCCTACACTCATACAAGGGCCACCTCCTAGCCCCAAACGATTCAGGCATCCTACATCCCACCTATTTCATTGGCATACATGGTGTTAATCCAACCCATGCACCTATGGACTGCCTCAGTCATCATGCCCATAGCACAACCATCACATTAACTGCATTATGTGGGTTTGCAACCAACAATCCAGCCTTAGACTACATAGCAAATAGCCTAGTCAACACAACTGGCTAGCACATCTCTAAGCTTGGATCAAGTATTCCAGCTGATCCAAAGTTTGACAGAGGAGTTTAATCAACTCAAAGCTACCTCCTCCAAAAATGTCAAGGTGGTAGACTTCTACCAGGATGACCTAATAAGTCCTATGATCCCACCCCTAACTCTTCCAACTAGGGTCCTGCTACCTCAACTCAACAAGTACAATGGTGAGAGGGACCCCAACGCACACTTGGTCACATTCAAGTTTGAGTGCTTGCTTCTACAAGCCTAGCCACAAGCTATCATGTGCGTCTTCCCCATGTCAGTAACTAGAAAAGCCCTAAACTGATACTGTGTGCTACCCAAGGCCTTTATCTCCTCTCCGGAGGATCTCCTAAGCTAGTTTGTTATGCACTTCAAGTATAACTTGAAGCTTGAAATGATCCTTAACCAACTCATGCAAGTCAAGTAGAGGCCCCTAGAGCTCGTGCCCAAGTTCATCCAACACTGGAGCACCTCGTTACAAGAAATACTAGAGCCCATAGTAGAGATGCACCTTTTGGCCATCTTCAAGGATGCAATGAATAACTTTATCAAGTCAAAACTGTACTACTTGATCCTAAAGTATCTCAACCATTCCTTTGACCAAACGAAAGGCATAGAGGAGGTAGCATAAGCTAGCAATGTCCTAGCCTATGTGGCCTACTAAAACTAGCATGAAAGAAAGAAAAATGCAATAGTGGTAATGATAGCCATAAATGCAAAATTAGCCAACTGCAAGTTGATGGATAAGTAGCCCAAAGCCCCAACACACAAAGTTTCTAACTCTAGCACCCAAGCAACCAACCCACCTACATTGAAAAGGGCCACAACACAAGCCACTCCAAGGTGCAACTTTGAGTGTAAGGACTGCTCAAGGTATACACTACTATCGATGAAACCCTTTAAGTTGCTAAAATAACTCCTAAAAGTCAAGCTTATCCAATAAAAGCAAGTGTTAAAGAATGCCTACTAATGTCATGACAGGTACTGCAAACTACTAAGGAACCCCACCTTAGCAGTACCAAATGAGCCCCTGATCCTGCAACACTTCAAGCTAGACCAATTTTTTCATTACCACTAGATGTTTGGTCATAGTACAAACTTCTATTAGGCTTTGTAGGATTATTTGCAAAAAATGATAAAAAGGGGCCAATTGGTGCTTGATGCAGCAAACTAGCTTAACATGGATGATGCTAAGTATGTCATCAACACCATTAGTGTGGGTGGCAAGTCAACACCAATGAAGCAACCTTTCATGATTTGAGTGCCTCTTAGTAGCACAAAGGTCCCCTTGGCCTCCACAAGCAAGAGGCCTTCCTTCGTTATTAAGTGCCACCTTGGGCACCCACAACATCCTTCATGGTCAGGGTCCCATAGTGATTGTCTGCTAAGATGTAAAACTAACATGTTGCAACAACAACTTCCAAGCAATTGTTTGTCATTAGGATGCCACAACGTGCTGCCCCTCACCTACCCAAAGTCCATTAGTGGGCAATGTAATGATCCCTTCTCCAAGGGTCGACCCTACTAGCAACATGGGTAGACCCACCAAATGGCAACGTAAGAGGCCAAACAAGTGTCTCATAAATGAAATGGCTAGGCAACAATGAGAATAAAAATCGGTTGGTCCACCTAAGCTAGTCTCTATCCTCATAACCCCTATGGCCGAAACAAGTGAAAAGGCCACAACTAGCAAAGCACAATGATGCACTGAGGTCCCCAAGTAGGCTAAGCAAGCTAAGCATAAGTCCCCTCCACGAGAGATCCATCTCTCAAGCCACAGGAGGAGGTCAAGGCTAACACAATAGCCAATGACAAGGACTTTGCAGACACATTAACCCAGGTGCAACAAGTGCTAAAGAAAAAAAACACAATGCTAAGCTTGTATGACCTAGTCATGACCTCATCTGCTCACTACCAAGCACTGGCTTAGATGTTGGCATCCATTCCTATCATGGATGACATCCCTACAAATGAGAATACCATCTATGTAGCAATGTTTCCCTAGCACCACGCTAATCAGGTTCAACATCCTTAGCCTTTTGCAACGAGGTAATTAAGGTCAACCCTAAATGAGGGAAGGTCACAACAACTCCTATGTCTATTACCATATGTGTTGGGCAGTGCACCATCCACAAGGTGCACATCGATGATGGTGCAGCAACAAACATAGTTCTATACACCATCGTAGCTAAGCTAGTCTTCACAGATGAGATCAGGCCAACAAAAATTGCATGTCTAAAATCCTTTAGTGGATCACACATCACCATCAAGGGCACCATCAACATAGCCTTCATGGTAGGGGAGTAGTTGTGAAATATCATTCCTAAATGTCATTTTATCATTTTATGTAAGTTTTGGATTTCATGTAGTTCTATTTATTTTCATAGGTATCATAACGCTAACATATTATAGGAAATATCAATGACTTCATAGATAGACTACCTTAAGATAGAAAAACTAACAAACTCTTCTATCATTGCATGATTACACTATGATGAAGAAGTCATAAAAAAAATTTATTATGTTCATTTGTACTTGTAGCATAGCACAACTACACACCAATAATATCCCTAAACAACTAAGCCTATCAAGCTATCATACACTATTAGAAATGTTAATGACTTCATAAACAAATAGTGTTAAGAAAGTAAAACTAACAAACTATTATATATAGCATGACCACACAATGATAAAGAATTCATAAAAAAAAAGGTTACTGTGTTAATTTGCTCTTATAGCATATCCTTGTTGTATGAAAAAACACCCAAAAAAACATTTTTAATGTGTTTATTTATACTTATAGGATAGCTTTGCTACTTTTTAATAGAATCTCTATTCAATTAAACCTATAATAGCATGATTTTGCTATAACAAAGAATTCATAAAAGAAAACCTTTGTTCTGTTCATTTGTACTTGTCGAATGGCCTTGCTACATGCCAATAGGAACCATTAACATTTAACATCATCATTGTATCACACTTCTAGTTTCATCATAGAAAGATCACTCTACAATAGAGAGTAGGCCTCACATCATAGTGCAATAATGTTATAAAATAATCCACACAATAAAATTTATTTATATGTTACTTTGAGCCTATAACATGAATAACCATTTCTAGATGGTAGATGTATAATAGTCATTCTATACATAGAAATAGTAATATTTAAGGAATACAACCAAATGAATTGATTCAAATTAGTATCATGATAGATTAATAATGTAATCAGTGAACATAAATGGAACTATAGGTGTAGTTAACAACAATTTTTCATAAATAAATACAATATTATTTTGTTATTAAGGTAATATTAATTACTTACCTACTAAGTAACATTATCTATAACTTTTTGTAGAATAAATTACTCCCAATTGGAGAAGAATAGGAGAATATCTTAAATCCTACTTCAATAGTAGAAGTGGATGAGAAATATACTATTTATTATTATTATAAGCAAACAATATCTAAGAAAGTAGTTTCAAATAAATTTTTGGATGTAGATCTACTATATGTTAACGATGAGGTTATTAAAGAAGAGAACTTAGCAATTCTAAGGCCAAGCAATAAACTAGAAGATAATATTTTTTAAGTATTATTCATAAGTTATTCGAACAAGGAATAGGATGCATGAATCATACTATATGTTTGATCCATTAGCTTTTTAATTACTACATAACCGCAAAATTAGAAGACTTGAAATCAATAACATAGTTTTATTTGAGAACTATAGTGCATATTTTTCTAAGGGAAGGGGAATGATACTAAATAACATAATCACATACTTTCCATATAACATACCATTGATAAATTAATGTTATCATTGGATTCTATTAACACTTAATATAGAAAAATATGAAATATGCTACTAAAATCCACTGCAAAAGCAACAAACTCATTTTAATATAGAAGGTAATGTTGCTTAGCCTTGAAGCGATTGATTATGTTAGTTTAGAACTAACCAAGCAACTTAAGAGAAATAAAACATTGTAGGGTCTTAAAGGTAGGCATGGAATTGGGTTATCTCATCTTGAAATTTTTGAACTTTTATATCTATTTTCTGAAGTTAAGTTTCGATCAATGCCAACTTTCTATTGAAATCAGATCAAATTGTACTACTATAAGATATTCAAGTATTTTAAGGATTTCTTAGATTTTTTCTCCAATTTTTAATTTTTTATTAAGTGCATATGCATTTTTCTCTATTAAAAATATTTATTTCTCTTCTCTTCCAACACATATAGACACTTGAATTTTCTACATCCTAATGAAGTCTAGAATGAATGCACTGGGAACATTTAATGTTATGATGATACAATCTATTAGAACTTCTATAGTAGCTTGTTATTCTGCATGGGGAATAATGATAATGGTTGTCCCATGACTTGATACTAGGATGCCTTGAAATGTAATTACATTCACAAAGATTTGGGTTGTTTAATCATTCCTTGGTATATTCATTAAAATTTTTCTACTAATAAGATCCTAAAGACCTTACATTCATCTCTTATCACTTTAAACATTTATTGAAAGTCTCTCACCATACAACTCACACCTTGTAATATTTATTGTAGGTAAATTATTATGTGGTGATATACCTCAGGATCTACTATAGTAACAAGAGTACTAATCCTAATAATTCCTATTATGGAAATCATGACTACTACTATTAGAGTTATTATTTCTACTAATGTGATGATGTGTGTTACTTCTATACTTGATGGAGTTGCTAATTATTCCTTTCTTATAGGTATAGGTTTTATTAGCTTAGCATACAAAGCATTCTATGCCTTCTTTACAGTACCATTGATATATCTAAGTATTTTAGCTCACTTATAAAGTTTACAAATCATGCTAGAAAATTCTAATATATTATTCCCTAATTTGTCATTCAATAATCTTCTTTCTATCTCCAAGAAATTGAGATTATCCAAATTTCTTCGATATTTCCACTCCAAAGAGCACTTTCTCTTACTATGTTGGTAGCTATCTTGTTTATGCACTTGGTAGCTATCTTGTTTATGCACTTGGTGGGATAGATATGATAGGTTTCTATCTTGAAATAGATCTTTTTGATGAGTGATAGGTAATCAAAACTTTTCTTCTTATTATTATATGACTTTCCATCCATAGATTCCTTATCTCTCTATTAGAATGAATTAAGACCATAATGGTTTTCATTACTATGTTAGGAAGCCCCAACATAACAACAATAGCTTCAACAACATAGGAAACAAATGTTCCTTCAATTTTTATCATTGAATAGACTTTTTTATTTTGACAAAATTGCTAGGGCTTACTAAGAAATCATTCATCATTACATGAAATTATTGGCCAAAATAGAGAAGCCTATAGTTGCTCATGGACATCCTATGAAAATAACTTCAAGAGACATTAGAAGTTAAGCTTGGCCAGCATACTAGCCATTATTGTCTCATCCTTAATCACCTATACACACTTATCAAAGAGTGTAATCTATCTTCCTACTTCAAGTGCAACTACCACTACTTCTTCATTTATGGATTTTTGTGCCTATGATGTGGACTAATGTACATATCAATATTGTACTTCTAGTTCTTCTTGCCCCTATCCACTAGCTTGTGATTATTGTAACTAGTCTCTTCCACATCCTTATTCTCTTTCACATTCACCTTATGGACTCTTATCTCTTGGTTGTAATGGTTTTCTAGCTTCAAGAATACATTTTTGAGCCATCTACAATCACCAAAGATCAATTATTAATTTCTTAAAGATTTTTTCAAAATGAATTTAATTCTCATTGATCCTTTGGTTTTGATTAAAATAAAAAACATATACCATTAATAATGTAAGATGATTACAAAATATTGTTCCTTAGGTCTTAAGCTAACTAAATTGTTAAATTATTAGTTAATTTTTAATTAAAATTAATCATTTTTAATATTGGTTACCTTAATGTGTTCAAAATGGGATGTTAAGAATTTACCTCAAATCACTCTCTAAGACCTTCCATGATAAAGAGCTTAAAGATTTTTGAATCACTCTAATCAATCTCTCAAATCATAATAGTACTCCAAAGTCTCTTAGCTCATGAAATGGCAAAAACTAACTTAGCATTTAGAAAATATATGAAAAAAATAAAGAGGTCATGCTAGGCATATATAGTTTTTAATAATGACAATATCGCAACTGTGATATCATCAATAAACATTCAATTTTTTTGCTTATATCTTGGCTAAAATTTCATCATTTTCTCATGTCTTATGGATCCAAGAACTTCCTGAAGACTATTATACTTTAGTGTGGATCATTCTCATGGTTGGAGTAATTAGAAATAATCAAAATAAATAGTTTAAGACTTGAATTAAATCAAAAATAGATAGGTTAAGTGAAAATGAGAAAAATAAATGAAAATTCAATAAAAATAATTGAAAATTGCATCCCAAGATTATGAAAAATAACTACTTATAAGATTATAGAGAGTATGAAATTAGTCTTCAAGCATGATCACAAATAGGTATACAAGTAAATCCTTCCTAATGTTCTTGCTCTTAATGCTCTTATATAACCATCTCTATAAGTATTTGTGGGCACCTTAGACATTAAATATAGATCACATCTTTGTTTCAACATACACAAACATACACACATACAAAACTATCAAAGTTGAAATCCTACACTATGCTAAAAAGTGTTATCAAATTCATAATCATACATGCTAGTGAGTTGGAATGGAATTAAAAGAAATTGAAGAAGTAAGACACTACCATGGCTATAATGGATCATGTATGTGAGGTGTGATTAAAATAACCAATTTAACTATTCTTTGGTATTCTAAGAAAAATTAAACCACATAGTTGTGACATTATATTGTATTATGTTGGGTCCACTTCTTAATTTTTATGATATTCAATTCACCAAGCCTAAGAAACCAAAAATAATTTAATAACTATTAAAATACCAAAATAGATGCACACTATGAGATTTCATATATTCCATTGTGTTATGGATATATGTTATACTCAAATTATAAATAGAAACAAAAAATAATATTAAATGATGTATCTATGTTATTAGATGTATATGTTATGCACATTGATGAATCATGGATTGGCTACGTCGACTAGGCCCTGTGAACTAGGCATGGTCGACACATGATTTGATGCATGGACATGACCTCATTGACGTAGTGTCTATTTTTGCCTATAAATATGCACTTACTTGCTATGTTTATGGCATGTCTTGTCATAGTTGTAGTGAAGCTCTTGCAATTTTGTCATTTGAAAGTTAGAATATTTTTTTAAGTGCCCGTAGTAGGAGTCAAGAGTGTACAAATCTTTATTCGACCACTGCTATACCTAAGCACGGTGTGTTCGGCAATAAAAACAAGCTTTTTCATAAACCTTGCAACACTTGGAAATAGATTAATTATTTATTTATGCATTTAATATTTTATGTGATTTCCTTTAATTCTTTAAGTAATTAAATAATTAATTAGGCTAGACTAAGCTACACTAAGCTAGATTAAGTAGCAATTAATTAAGTGCATAAGTATGACCACTTCAAGCATACACTTAGTGCTTGGCAATCCTAGTAATGCTTAACGTTTGATAACTTAGTAGCACTAAATGTGTTCAGGATGTGTACGATAAGTGGGGATGGATGCTTATGTTAGGATTAGTTAGGTGTAGTTAGTTAGATTAAATTAGCAATTAAATTACTTCATTTCTTTCATCCTTTATTTTAAGCACATAAAACATAAAACATAAAAATAATAAAAATTATACACCTTAATCACACTTAACCATACCTTTGCATATCACAAGTGTAATTGGAAAGACAATGAATGACTATTAGGGCAAGTTCACTTCCTAGAGGCTAGTGTGCCAAAAGACATAGAACCCATATAATTCAACTGGATTGTGCATGAATGCTTAGTGATTCTTATAGTTGAGGGTAGATATACTTTCCGCTCATCATTGGTGTCATTTCCAAGGACTCTTTTTGTTTGAAACATGCACTATTTAGACATAGTGAAAATTATTAACATCATTGGATGAACCCTACAATCAAAATCATTCTCAAAATAAATATAATAATTAAAGCACACTGATATTTTATTGTAATTGAAAAATTTCTTATTCTCACAAGTATGATGATACTAAACCACTAGTGCCTCAAGAATGCAAGATGAGTATGTGCCTAATTTCACCTTCATCCTACATCAAGATGAACAACTGCAGTGGCGAGATATGGAAGGAAACATTGTAATGCCTCCCAATCGATCTATGCTTGAGATGCTACTCTAGACTCTTAGGAGGTTGAGCATCTAGGATCTTCAAAAAGAGTATGGCATGCATGACTATGACTACCAATACTACCATCTCACTGAAACACAATGCAGGAGAGATCGACACCAAGAGAAGCACCATGAGGCTATGAAGGGGAAATGGTTCACCAATCCCTTATTCCTACTTAACCAAAATAACAATGAGAATCCTTCCTTTGTGGGTTTTGAACATGAAGATTATCCACCCCTTGATATTGGTAATGGGGGCTTGAACCTTAACTTGCAGTCCACTATCAACAATCTCAATTTAGGCAAAAGTGGGAGTCAAAGCAAGGGATCGGGCATGCATCAAAATGATAAGCAAACTGATGAGTGTAGCCATGACAACCATAGAGAAGGTGGCAAATACCATGATGGTGGTAATCCTCCTCCCTCTTCATCTACATCTACTTCTTCCTCTTCTAGTTCTGGCAGACGCCACAAAAAGGACAACCATGATGAAGGTTAATGGTGGGACAAAAATGATAATCATAAAGACCACCATGAACGAAGGGGTAGTAGAGGATATCATAGGCACAATTGAAATAATGATGATGATGAGCCTTTGCTAGAAACTCAAAGTATGCTGAGTTTCATTGAGGTAGTGAAAATTCCAACCAGACATGTGAAGGATAGTTAGATTAAGTGACTTAATATGAACAATATCCTTAGATTTAAGGGGGGATATAACTCTAATCCACAAACACATCTTCAAGCCTTTCATGATGCCTATGCCTTACCAAATATTAAAAATGATTGGTAGAAATTAAAGCTATTTCTCAGGACACTCATCAAGAAAGCTGAAAGTTAGTATCAGTTCTTGGAGCTAGAATCTATCCACAAGTGGAGTACAATGCTAGAGTTGTTCAATGATAAATATCATACATACTATTAAGTGTCTAATCTGATAAGGCAAATCCAATAATGGAAGCAAGAAACACATGAACCCTTGGATTTTGCCATGGGAAAATACTATTCTCTCATACACCAATGCCCTAGCCACAGTTATTGTCATTGGAAACAACTTCACCACATCATAAATGGACTCAAATCAGAAACGAGAAGAACTATTGGGGTTTATGCCTAATGCAGACTATTAGAACTTAGAGTCCATCAAATCCAAAGGCTAATAGAGTAGGTAGAAAAAGAAGACGGAGAGCTGAGGAAATGGAAAATCATTGAGGAATATAATAGGGATCCTTCCATCAAAAAAATGGAGGTCCAATTTTGCGACAATGAGGAGTCACCACTTAATGAGGTGGTGAACAAAAAGATCTTGTCGATCCAAAAATATATGTCTAAAATTCTAGCCAAGGTACATCAAATGTGGGATTCATTGGATGAAAAATTTCAAACTACTCTAAAAATAGCAAAAGAATCAAGAGAGCAAAGTAATGACCATACTAGTAAGAGGTGGAAAGAATCTAAACATGCCTACTAAAAGGGTAAGGGTAAAGCTACTACAATAGAAGAAGTTGTGAAGACATAATTAGATGATGATGATAGATGTAACATCTACCAATACGAAAATCCTAAAGGATCTTGCCCTATCATGTCACACTTGTAGGAGTCTAGGATGTATAGGTGGAATCCTAGACTAGCAAGAAGGCAAGCACCCATAAGATTACCTTATCCTCAACACAATCCAAGGTAGTTCAACCAACAACAACAAGCATATTATCCAAGTGGAGCTCCACCACAACTGTATGAGTAGTACCAATAGTGGCAACATCCATACGTGTGGGGGATACCACCACCAAGGCAACAATACCATTATAGGTAACCAGATCCATATGGATACTATATTTAGCAACCAATGTCTCTACATGACTCTTCTAGTCATGCTTCTTTTCAACACTACTACTACCCTCTATAGTATCACAAAACTCATTCTCCATATACTAGAGGGAAAACCCCATATCCATATCACCCTTCTCATCCTTTAACACATGCTCTTCTACCCTCAACTCAATTATCTCCTACTCCATCTATGCAGGGTGAAATTCCATAGTAGCCGCAACAATGTAATGCTACTAGGGTTATCAACTTACAACCAGCATCTTAGCCAAATGGTTTAGAATCTAGATCCCAAAAACAATCATTCTTCCAATCCAAAAGTCCACCAAATTCCTCATAGACTAATGTAGTTGGCCATCCTATCTCTCCATCATCCTCTACATCAAGTCCTTTTGAGAGCCCTTCAAACCAAATGCCTCCTAAGATCCACACTGTTATGTTAACCCACACTATATTTGATTAGATCAAGGCTGGATACCTTCCCAAGAAAAGATCTAACTTTGGAAGTCCACTCATTTACTTATAAATCATTGGACATCAATCATGCAAGGATATTCTTGATTCAGGTTCTGGTGTTAATCTAATTTCCCATGACATGTATAAAGCATTAAATTTTCCGCCTCTTAAGAACAACAATATTTTTCTTGAACTGGCAAATCAAACAATCACTCTTCCTTTAGGACTTGTGGAGGACATTGTGACCACTATTTATGGGTGATCCTATCCTACCAATTTTCTAATAATCAAGGTCAATAACTACAAGGAATACTTCCCAATTATTATCGGAAGCGCATGGTTGAGCACTATTAATGCACAAATGTGCATCAAAGATCTCTCCTTGGAAATTTCCAAGGAGAATGAATTTGCAAATAGTTAGAAGAAGAGAGTTCCAAGCATTGTGTACAACAATACCAGGGGCAAATGTGTGTAGAAACTCTAGTTTTTCAAAAGCACATCCATGAAAGCATGCAGATAGTGTGCAGATGAATTTGAAGTTCAAAGATTCCTATATGCAACAGCCACAAAACATGAGAAAATCCAATGGATAATAGCTAATCTTGGAAGTGGCACACTTTGGATGGAACTTGCTGACAGTCTGACATATGCCTATATTGAAAGCATGGATGAACTATAGCAAGTTCATTAACATCTCTCTGATAATGCAAATGATGATACCAATTAGGGAGAGTTGGAAACCCCTAAAAATTCTAAACAATATCCCTTAGTGTTGAAAACTCTACCTACTAGCATGGAGTATGCATTTTTGACAAATGGTAAGCTAGTAATAATCAATGCCAATCTTGCTCCAAAATAGAAATAGATGTTGTTGAAGGTGGTCAACAAATGGCCAACAACCTTTGCTTGATCATATCTTGAGCTCACAAGGATTGATCCTAGGATATGCCAACATTGTATCTACACTGATGTGGCCATGAAGCCAAAAAGGAAGCCACAGTGGCAATTGAATCTTAAATTGAAGTAGATTGTTAAGAAGGAAATCGAACAACTCCTCAAGATGGGGTTTATCTATCCCATTGCAGATAGTGAGTGGATTTGTCCACTCATAATTATTGAAACACCACAAAATATGGATCATAGCATCCTGACTACAAATTTTTCCTAGTATTGGGACTACTCTCTCCACTACCTCAAAGCGTAGTCAGCCTTTTGTGAAGAGCATATTCAACATAAATGCTAGTTTTTCAATTTTTTCTATGTGTCAACATGAAACTAGTTGCAGTAAATTTTTCTAAGTGCTGGGACTATGCTTTCCACCGCCCTAGAGTGTAGTTACCCTCTCATGGAGAGCATAGTAAAGCCCCAATCTTTACAGATTTCTCTAAGTGTTAAGACTATGCTAAACCCCAGTTGGGAGCATAGTCAATCTCTAGTGGAGAGCATAGTCAACACATAGACATTTTTCACAAATGTTTTTTTAAGTATGAGAGTATGCTCTCCCCTAATTCAGAGTTTAGTCAAGCGTAGTCAACCATAATAGTCTTCAGCAGCCTCCATAATGTAGCACTTTCACTAAACTTAGCTCCAACTCATCTTCAACAAGTGTAGTTAGCAAAATGCATCTCAAAAATTGTAACTATGCTCAACACCGCACAAGATAGTGGAGAGCATAGTCCTGGAGTCTAGTCTCCAAAATTTTATTTTTTGCAAGTACCTTATAGTCCTTTCAACACACACGTAGGTAGTTGGCAATGTAGTCACATTCTCATAATCCCATAGGGTGTGGTAGAGCACAGAAAAACATAACATTGTCAACACCATCAGTACACCACATGAATAGTGACTACACTCAGTGTAGTCCCAACCATCCCCTCTGCCATGTGGCAACCATCTCACATTTCGTGCTAAACCTAATCCTATAAATACACCCGCCCTCAATGTTTGTAGGGTTGGCAAAAATATGGGTTAGGAAAAAATCAAAGCATTGGAAAATTTGAGAGATGAGCCACTCTTGGCATTGGCAAACCCAAAGAGCACTTGAGAGAGAACCAAGGAATATCGATAAAGTTGTAGACCATTGTAGTTCATAGCAGTCCACCAAAACATTACAGCCAATAGTACACCATGGTAGCCAACCAAGCAAGCACAAACACCTCAGTGTAACACTAGTCTTCATAGCCAAATTCCCTCAAGACTGTGACTACACTATCCACTACACCTATTGTACACCATGTACCTTCCAACCCCTTTTAGTATTAACTACGCTCAACCCCATTTGGGATGGTGTTCTACTTCTCTCTCTTTGCATTTTTGGCATTTCATTTGCATTTTTTCACTGTTTCATTACATAGTTATACCTAAAACTATGCTCCAATAGTAGTTCTTGCATGTTGACACCCTCATTTTTGCCAAAAAATTTAACTACGCTTGACACCATTAACATTGTTGACACCACTTGAACACTTAGCACCATTTCGCATTAGCATTGCAGCTAACCACACTACAACCCAGTTACATCTGATAAGTCCCTGTTCAATCAATAAGACCATTTAGGGAACCTCATCTTCTTCTTCAGCAAGGCATCATGCTAACTTGGGGTTAGGCTATCAGCCTATCAACCTTGGTGTTCCAACTATCGATGTTTTTGGTCACTACAGTTTTTGGCACTAGAAGGAGGATAAAAACCATTTTCTTTTTTAGACTACATTGGTGGTTGTCTCATGCACTCTCTACATCACCATTGGTGGATTTTGGACTAGCATAGACTATAACACCCCTATGGACTTGCTACATGTGCAGTAGTAGTTGGATCTTAGGCCAACGTAGGCATTGTCTGCTAATCGATTGGTGTACACTAGAACTCGTCATCAGTTCCCCTAGAACCCAACGTAGCAACCCCAAAGCACACATTCCCATAGTTGGCCAAATTCTTGATGCTCTCAGTGAGAGCGTAGTTAGCTTTTTGTGTAAAGAGCATCAACATAGAAAGCATAATCAACTCTCAGCATAAACAGTGTAGTCACTAGAGTTGGCCATTTTCGTAATCAGCAACTCTTGTCCTCCCCTCTTACAACTTGATTTGCATCTATGAATTCTGAACAACCTTCAACATCAATCCCAAGCACACTCATTATCTTGCTATCCAATAAGAGACCAAGATTAACAACCCTAGGAATCCTGTAATGGCAAAGCCAAGGCAATCTCTTAGGTTACGTGGTCAAGACCCAGAGTATGTTGCGCTAATTTAAGAATAATACAACTTCATTTGTGTAAATATTTAAGTGAGGCTATTCATAAATCACTTATAAATGGAAGCAAAGCAAGGCTACAAACTAGTTCATCGCAATGAATGGGAGTACATCCCCTCCTTAGTTAACATCATCCCACTCACAGAGCCCTACCATTGGATGTTAGCCTAGCTCATCCAAACAAGTGAGCGCAAAGTAGGAATAAACTATGTAGAACCCCTATAGGAAGAAAAGGAGGAGTTCAAAGCTCACTCCAAGCATGAGCGCTCATTCCATATTGTCTTCTAGCAAACAATCCTTGGATTGGCTCTTTTACAATCCCGTTTACCCATTTTCTATAAGATGGTCATAGCACCAGCATCACCATCCAAGTCAACTTCTGTCATAGCAATGCATCAAACACATCTTGATGTAGTTGCTTCCTTTAGCTTGCCCTTCATGGCATCACAACCATTCATCCAACCATTACTACCTAGCATAATCGCAACAACTCAACCACACTTCCACGCAGGGCTTTTCTTTAGGTCCCACACATCTTAGGCATCCTATGTCTTGCTTGTCGTGTCATCACCCTTGGCATTGACCCAACCCACATATGTGTCACCTACTTTGATCATCATCCCTATAGAATGGCCCACACATCAAGCCCATTTGACAATTTCACAACCCGCAACAAGGCCATGGACCACACAGTTAGTCCAACAACAAGTCATGCAACCAACATAGCCTACTAGAATATCTCATAACTTAGACTAGGCATTTCATATGATTCAAAGCCTAACAAAAGAGGTGAAGTGGCTTAAGGCTACCTCCTCTGAAATCATCAAAGTGTTGGACTTTTACTAGGATGACCCTATTAGTCCTATGATGCCACTACTAACTCTCCTAGCCCTGGTCCCACTACCTTAGTTCATAAAATACAATGGTGAAGGGGACCTAAACACACATCTAGTTACATTTAGGTTAGAGTGTTTTCTATTGCAAGCATGGCCACATGTCATCATATGCATTTTTTTCATATCACTCACTAGTAAGGCGCTATACTAGTACCATGCATTACCTAGAACCTCTATCTCCTCTTTGGATGATCTTCTAAGCTAATTCATGATGCACTTCACGTACAACTTGAAGCCAGAAACCACCTTGAACCAAGTAATGCAAATCAAGTAGGGTTACCTAAAGCCCATACAAAAATTTATCAAATGTTTGAGTTCCTTGTTAAATGAAATATGAGAGCCAATAGCTAAAACACACCTCTTGGCCATCTTTAAGGGTGTAGTTAATGACTTCATAAAGTCAAAACTATACTACTTTTTCTTGTAGTCTCTAAGCCAAGCCTTTGCCCAAACAAAGAGCATACAAGATACATCCAAAGCTAATAAAGACCTGGCCTATGTGGCATACAAAAACCTACATGCAAGGAAGGACAAGGATAAGGGAAAGTAAAATGCAATGGTGGTGACTGTGACCAAAGAGGATAAAATAACCAACCAAAGGCCAACAGCTAGGTATCCTAAATCCCCAACTAACAACAAAGCTTCCAACCCTAGCACTACCACAACCAACCAACCCATGTCACTAGTGGCCACATCACAAGCTACTTTAACGCCTAACTTTAAGCAAAAGGATTGCTCTAAGTACACCTTACTATCATTAAAACCTTTAAAACTATTGGACCAACTATTAAAGGCTGGACATATCTAGTACAAGTAGATGTCTGAAGATGCTCACAAAAGACACAATAGATATTGTGAGCTACTAAGGAATCCCATGTCAACAGCACTGAATGAGCCCCCAATCTTGAAACACTTTAGACTAGATCAATTTTGTCACTACCAGTAGCTGCTTGGTCATAACACTAAGTTTTGCATAGCCTTACAGGATTATCTCCAAAGAATGATTAAAAGAGGTGAGTTGGTACTTAACACTGCTAACCCAGTTAAGCCTCAGAACCAATCTATGAGGGTGTACAAGAATCCTTTAAGTGCAAATGATGTTGACTATGTCATAAATGCTATCAACATTAATGGCAACCTGGAGCTCGTGCAGTGGCCATTCATGGTCCATGTATCCTCTACTAGCATAAGAATCCCCTCAACCCCTATTGGTTTGAGGCCCTCCTTCATCATCAGAATGCCACCTCAAGCACCCACATCACCCTTCATGGTTAGGATCCCACAGCATGTCACAACAATAACTGTTCAACCACCTTTTTTCATTAGGGCATCACAACATGTTGGCTCCTCACCTACTTAAAGCCCAGTAGTGAGCAATGCATTGATCCCTTCCCATCTAAGAGCTGACTCCACTGGCAACATGGGCAGATTCCCTAGGTGGTAACACAGGAGGCCCAACAAGCATCTCATTGACCAAATGGTTAGAAAATGTCGACACCAAGGAGCGTTAGGTCCACCAAAGCCAGTGCTCATATCTGCAGTTCCCATGGCTAAGGTAGCTAAATGGGCCATGAATAGCAAAGCACAACCAAGCACTAAGGCCCTTGCACAAGCCAAGCTAGCAAAGCCCAAGTCACCTACATGAGAGATTCATCTCTTAGGGTGTATGAAAGAACTTAAGGCCAATAAAAACATGCTAATGGCAGAGACTTCATAAACACATTAGACTAAGTTAAGCAAGTGCTCAAATAGAAGAACACAACGTTGAGCATGTATGACCTAATCATGATCTCATCTACCCATTACAAAGTACTAGTATGGATGTTAACCTCCATTCCTATCATGGAGGACATCCCTGCAGATGAGAACTCCATCCACACAATGATGTTGCCCCCTACACCATAGGAATTGAGTTCAACATCCCTAGCATTTTGTGATGAAGAAATTAAGGTTAACCATGAGAAGGGTGAGGTCATAACAACCTCCATGTTCATCATTGTACATGTCAAGCAATGCAAGATTCGAAGAGTGCATGTTGATGATGGGGTAACAACAACTGTTATTCCATACATTATCGTTGACAAACTAGGCCTCATAGACCAAATCAAGCTAACAAAAATCACATGCTTGAAGTCCTTTAATGGGTCATGCATTATCATTAGGGGCACCATCACCATAGCCTTTATAACAAGGAAAGAATTCCCCACCACTACTAAATTCATCATCGTAGAGGAAATTCCAAGCTTTAACTTAATTTTGAGTAGGCCATGGTTGGCCCAATTACGAGTTGTTTCCTCTCTAATCCACCAAGAAATACACCTTTTGTACAAAGGTGGTGAATTTTTCATCCATGGTAATAACATTGCTCCTTTGGCTATCAACAACATTGATATAGAGTGAGGTTCAAAGGTGGAGTTCCTTGATGACGCATCTGCCATAAAGAACGATAATGAAACACATGAGGTGAAGACACCCAAAAGAATAAAAGAAATCGATGACCTACCAGAAGATGTCCTATGGGTAGAATTTCCCTTCAACGTAGCAAGCGAGGGTAAAGGAGACTACCAAATAGTGCAATCTAGGCCCTACACATTCGCTAACCCACACCGGATTAGGAAGCAACTATGTGACTAAGATACCCCCTTAGCCCAAAATGCACCAAGTGCTTGCCTACCCTTCGCTTCTCCACATCATGTAATTTACCTTTTTCTTACACTGCATTTGTTTACGCATTTACATTTAGCCTGATTACTTAGATTATGCATCGTTTCACTTTGTTTACACATTTATTTTCCTTTTTTACACATTCATCTACTCAGTTTACGCATTCACTCATTTAGTTTACCCTTTAGCAATTATTAGATTAATGCATGAAAAAAATCAAAATGCATTAAAATTATAAAATCCAAAATTACAAAAGGAGAGATAGCAACATACTAGGCCTGGAATGGCCTTAAACTATCGCTATAGCCCAGAATAACCTAAAAATATCACTTTTAATTCTATCCTTATGGCCTGGAATGACCTTAAACTAGCAACACATGTGGCCTGGAATGGCCTTAAACTAGCATCAGCCCTCCCGCTACGGCCTTAAACTAGCATTGGCCCTCCTACTATGGCCTTAAACTAGCATGGGGCATGCAATGGCCTAGTCACAATATTGTTGCATAATCCTAAGTTAGTGCCCTAATTCATCATGTTACAAGCATAGTAAGTGCATAGCAAATGACCATATAGGGATAAAAGTTTGCACACTACATATAGTAAATAACCATCCATCAAATGTAATACACATAGTAGTATATGGCATGAATAGCATTAGAGGAAAAATGTAGCAAAAAATGCCTAGTGAGGGGTACATCTAGTCATGCTCAACCAGCGACGCTAGGTGGGGGTGGAAGTTCTTCTTCCTTCAACACATTGCTAGGGCCTACAGCATCACTTGGTACCTACCACCATAACCGTAGCAAATATATGTAATTAGTAAGCAAACATGCACTATACAAGCTAACTAAAAGCATAAAAATCATAAAAAACTAACCTAAGAGGGTCTCGGATCAGTGAGTTCTAGAGGTAACTTTCCTAGGCCAACCTCCAAGCACCAAAGAATCTCAACTTTAGAAAGTTACGTCTAATCCTCCTAGCCAAAGTTAACACCCTCAAGGGTCTTGCCTTTGTCCATGGTGGTCCATGTAGGTGACTCTATCAAGAATGTAGTAGAAGAGGCCTCTCCAGAGGGGGTGATAATCTCCCTTATAGGATAGTCACTGATGACCATACTTTGTATGAATAAGTCATATGCCTACTTTCTACTAGTCACCTCAAGAAACATCTCGAGGAGATGGTGTTTGGTAGACTCTTCCTTGTACCATCATAGGTACGCATCACGCTCTCACTTATACTGATGCTTGTGGTTCTTCTACGTCTGTCCCCACCAATAAACCTTAGTTTTGTAATTCTTCCAATCTTGGTTCTTTTGGGCGAGAAAATCCATTTGGAACTACTGCTCTATCAGCTCCCACGTGACTTTGTTCTTACCTCTGAGAGCTATCCAATATCTAGCATACTCGATCTTAAAGATACACTAGGTGCCATCTTCCTATGACCTAGCCGCTATGAAGTTGTATCTAGACTGAAGATCTTTGATCTTCTCATCCTGGCTAGTCACCCTCTCCTATAGTTCATGTACGCATTTCCATAGGTGCTCATTTGAGTGCCTACAGACCCACAACACCTTCACACAGGAAAGTGCATACTTGTTAGATATCTCGTACATGTGACAAGGCACTTAATGAACTTCAAGGGGGAGGTCAAGGATGGCATCCACCTTGGCTACCCTACTCAAGTCCCACTGTAGCCTAGGACTTGTAGACATGCAACAACTGAACAATCTTAGCTAAAAACTAAGCATTTAATTAGTAAGTAGGATAGCATAAAATGAAAACATTTCACACATACCAAGTTCCAAGTCCACTTGCCACAAGCAGTTCATCATGTCCTCAATGACATATTCCATGAAGGTGAATTTATCTAGCATATCTACCCATGGCTCCATGCGGTAGATAGATGTGGGACCACTAGTGGGAATATTTGATGCTACAATGCAAAGATACAATTAGCATGTGGCCTAACAACTAAAGATACTAGAGCAAATAAGGAAAGACAATTGGCAATAAGAGTAGATCACCTAACAAGCCCTCAACCATGAGTGCAGGGGGGTCATCCAACTATGTGCCATCAAATAGAGCATCAAAATCATCCCCATTGGGGTGGAGCAATCCTTCTTCCTTCAACTACCAAAGGACCTATGTCACCTTGTGAGGATCATCTCCTTGGGGATCCTCCTCCTCAACTTGAGGAAGTGCTTCATCCACTACTACCTTGGCTGGTGCTCTTACAATCCTCTCTTCTTTTCCTATAATTAATACATGTACATGTAGGGCATGTCATCACACATAGCACATAATTAGCTAATTAATAGAAAAACATAAAAATATAAACATATACATAAGTACAACTAAGGCATCTAAGAGTATAAACATACTAACTTGCAACATCTGCATGCAAGCTTTAAAGCTTGATGCAGATCATTTTGTTGCTTGGCTTCCTAATCTCAAGAGTAGCTTCCTCTTGAGGACATGGCCTCTTCATCTTAGCCTTATATGGCCCCATCAACTCTACTATGTAGCAATATACCTTGTTTACATCCCTAGTGCCACCTAGAGGACCCTCACCTACACTATCACATGAGTAATGTAAGTGCCCTACGAGACCCTTGGTCATTATGGATAATGACTCATTAATACTATCTGGAGGATCCTACATATGTGTGGTTGAGAACATATGTCTGATCCATGGCTTGGACTACTGCTCACAATTCTACATCACCCATCACCCATCACCCATCATCTCACATAACCAAGAGCTCCATGAACCTTCGCAGGTATCCTACAAAGAATGAAAAATGGATGTGGGACTTCACCTAGAGGTTGAACCATAGCCTAGAGATCTCTGCATGTAGGTCAATGGCTATGTACACTACCCAGTTGAGCCTTGTGCCCTCTAGTAGCACCTCTTGCATCCCCCATGCCTCTTCCACCCCAAGGATCTTTCCATGGAAAAGTAGCTTTGGAAAGGCATAAGTACAAAAGAGAGGATAGAGCTCCTGCACCTCAGGCACTAACACATCTTTGATAGGGATGCCCTTGTGAGATCAAGTGGCCCCCAACCAATCCTCAATCTCCCCTCTATAGTCCACCTCCCTACTAGCCTTATTAATAATTATCGAGCCATCAGTGAAAATGCCAAAAAGATCAATGAAGAAGGCTTCATTGAGATCCAACACTACTGTCACATTGCCCACCTAGGTGATGAATTTCCTAACATCGCTACTAAAGGAGTCAATGATGATGACCATTTTGGCCACTAAGATACTTAGGCTAAGGGCCAAGAATTGGTTCATCAACCCAACATGTGTAAGCTGATCCATCAGTGCATCTGGCTCTTTGTGGTACAACCAGTGTTGTGCAATTTTCACATTGTCATACTTCATGATGAGGATGGGCTTTGTGTGATCCATGGTTATCACTATCACCTCAGCTAAGGTAATCATCGCTACAACACAACATAGTTAATGTCAGCATCAAGCTAATGAGGCAAGTTGAAAGGCATACACAAACAACCACATGAGCCAAAACATAGATACGTACATGGCACAAATGAGGTGTGAGATGGGGGTGGCACTACAAGCATCTCCTCAATGTTAATCTCACCAGTAGCCTACTCCTCATCCAACCAACCGTGGGTCCTACATCGTTCATATGCCTTTGGGTATAGGGAGGGGTATACCTCCAAATTGGGCCCCACCTGCTCAATCATAGCTTCCTAAACATTTGTGTTAGAGAAGAGCACCTCCAAGGCTATGCAGGTTAAGGCTAAAGCATCCATCTCATCATGCAGGTCCTCCTCATAAATTCTGAACCTAGCATTAATCACAAGCCATTAGAAATTTAACATGAGCTAGTAGCAAGAAACACTATGGGAACCATAAAATCACTTACCCTCCAATGCAGTAGATGGTTCCAAGTGGATTCTAGAACAAGGCATGCACCCATAGTGCCATAAAAAGAGTGTTGGTCTTGTTATAACAAGAAAACCCCATCGTGTATCATACCTTGGATAAATGCTTAGTGTTCCTAGGCCCTCTACCTAGACCACCTACCCCATCAACATTAGCAATGAACTCATCTGAGATGAACTATAGGATGCCCCAATTAGCCTTAGGTAGCAACGTCTCGATGATAGCACTAGCAACCTCCACTGCCAACTGTGGCCACATTATCATATTAAACTACTGCAATAGCTATTTCAAGAACTCACAAGCCCCTAGCTAGAACCACATTGCTTGATGGCCCACTCACATATCTGGTGCAAGTGTGTTAGGGACAAGTTCGCTCATGCAACACAGGATTCCCACGAGCTCAACTACTATCAGAACAAGTTTTAGCAACACCCTGCAACCACCAAGCAATAGGCAAAGTTTTAGTATACATACATAGATGCAAATTTTGGCATTAAATTACTAAGATAAATTAGCAAAACTAGCAACATACAACACAAACTAGCAAAAATTCCCAATTTTGGCAATACACTCTATAGCCTCACGGGTGTAGTACATCACTTAACTTATTCAACGTGCCTGGCACTCATTGGGGTATAGCACGTGTTTATAGGTAGTTTAGCATCACACATAGTTCACACAGTTTTGCCAAAAAAATTTCTAACTCTAGACTACCTCAGTTGAGAGCATATTTTGGAAAAAAGAAATTTTTTCTAACTCTGGATTACCTCAGTGGAAAGCATAGTCTAGAAAGGAATCAAAATTTTAACTAACTCTAGGACTACCCTAATTATGCACTCAAACATGAAGAGCATAGTTCCAAAAGATGCATATTTTGGAAGACACATTTCAATAAACACTTAGTAAGGCCAGCATCTTAGCAAATTGCCCTCTCCACCCACAGCCGTGGAGAGCGTAGTCTTCCTATGGTGTCATGCCTAGCTAAGCCTCACCTTGCCTTAACCATGGTAGGAAATGCCTTTACTGCTACCCTAAAAACATAAAACAAAAACAAAAGGTTAGCAACACGTGCCCTACAACTAATCATCCCCATGGTCCCTTGTGGCTATGTCATGGAGTGTAATGGCTCCCACAACCCTCGCAGTGCTTGACCACTGCCCCACATCAAAAGATAAAAAAATGCAAAGATAGATCCCCACCTCACCCCTCATCCCCCCCTTGTGGTAGGTCACCCCTAGTTGCTGCTAGAACCTTAGCATCCTCTGTAGTCATGTCACATGAAGCACAATGGCAACTGTGGCTCCCCTGAAGCTACACCACAAGTGTGCACTCTTCCTCAACTCTAAACCCCTATGCTCCCCAAAAGATAAAAGAAACAAGAGAGGAAAAATGAATGGTGCATAGTGGCAACTATAGCTCCCTGGGGCCATGGACCTCATAGCCCTAACCCTACACAGGGGCCAAAACCCTAGAATAAAATAAACATCATGGTCCATGATAGTGTTGGTAGCTCCCAACAATCACTTCATGACGTGTAATGATAATAGCACCCATGACTGTGATGCACCACATGACAACAAACATGACCTCCATGGTTTTCTTACATCCCATAAAATCCCATGACCCCCAAAATTTTTCACATGCCCTAGTCCACATGCACTTGTGCTATAGAGGGTGGTACATAGTAAGATCCCCTACCATAGAAAGCCTCCCTATTGCCACACCCTCCTACTACCGTGCTACACTGGAACGATGTGCAACTATAGCAACTGCTAGCACAATGAAACACATAGGGAAGGAACACAAGACTACACTCCCTAAAACCCCTGAAACCCTTGACATAGACAACAAAAATGAAAAAATAAAAATGAGAAAAATGGGGAGAGCGTAGTTAGTGTACCTAGTTGATGCCAATGACCTCCTCTCCTTGACACACACCTATGGTAGACAACCTAGTGCTCTCTCTCCCTTGGTGACATTTGCTAATCCTAGGTCTAAGCACATCATCTCTTCCCTAACTACGCTCTCCACTTGCAGTGATTACAAAAGCAGCAGCAAGACTATGCTCCCAATGTTGCGATAAAAAGCAAGAAAATGAAAACTTACCTTAGTAAAGCTACACCTAATACCCTCTTGGGATCATTTAATAACCCACCAATCTAGAACTATGCTCTACACCGAACATCCAATAGAGAGCATAGTTGGGTGGAAGAATAGTTGGGTGAGAGCCTACCCAACCATACTTAGCCCAAAATCATAATTCTTCACTACTTAACAAATGCACAAGTTAATTCCACTCTTGGACATGGCTAGCCCTCCCCAAAATGGCATGTTCGACATGTCCACGATCTGCTAAGACCTAAAATTGACATGCATATGGCCTGCTAAGGCCTAAAATTGGCACAAGAATGCTTACCTTCTATAGCAACTTGAATGCAACTTCATCAAATTTCATTGCATTGCTTTTTCCATTTATGCATATTAACTTTGTTAAGACAAGTGTTTCTTGATGTTTTCTAGTTTATCATCGTAAGAAAACATCATGGCCATGCACGAGCAAATCTTCTCACCTTTACTCCTCACGAGGTCTCATGTGCATCAACCTTCATTGCTTAGACCTTGAGCCTACAACCTACAATGAGTACCTAACATCCATAAATGCACCACTAGATTGGCCCAAGCATCTAATTAAGGCTCTCGATCTAGAGGCAAGGGATGTCACAAAAGATTCCCTTATTGAAATCCCTGTGGCTACACCCAATGACAAGGTAAAAATGCTAAAACTAAGTTCCTCACTAGAGCCCCAACATGCCCAAGACATCACTAAAGTACTTAATGATACCATCAAAGCCTTTTCATGGTCATACAAGGACATGCCAAGCTTAGACCCCAAGCTAGTCTAGCACAATATCATCCTTGATTCCTGCATTAAACCAGATAAGCAAAAAGCATGCAAGGTTAGACTAAGGTAGCATAGGCAATATGTGATGAGATCACCAAGCTTTACAAAGTTTGTTTCACCTACATTATTAACTATGTAGACTAGGTCTCAAACATCATAGTTGTGCCTAAGAAAAATGGAAGTATATGCATTTGCATAAACTTTTGGGACCTAAATAAGGAAACCATCAAAGATGACTTCCCATTGCCTAGTATGGATCAACTGATCAATACCACGGTTGGACACACCTTATTGTCCTTCATGGATAGGTTCTCAAGCTATAACCAAATTAGGATCAACATTGAGCACCAACTCAATATAACCTTCATGACTTCCTAGGGTACATTTTTCTATACCATGATGCCTTTTGGACTAAAGAACATAAGAGTGATGTATCAACACATGATGACATATATCTTTAGTGATTACATGCTTAGTTTTCTCAACAACTATGTCAATGACATTACCATTAAGTCCAAAGTGATCCACAACCATGCAAAGGATCTATACCTAGTGCTTAAATGCCACCTAAAACATGAGCTTAAGTTAAATCCAAAGAAGTGTGTTTTTTGCATCAAAACGGGCCAAATACTCAGCTTTATGATATCCAAAGTAGGTATATGCATAGACCCCAACAAGGTTAAGGCCATAACCAACCTAGCACTACTGGCCAACCTTAAGGAGCTAAGAGGATTGCAAGGTAGGTTATAATTTATATGTAGGTTTATCGCTCAATTAACCAATAAGCTACAGCCAATGCAACATCTACTTAAGAAGGGAGCCCACTTTGAGTGGACTGCTCAGTGCCAACAAGCATCTGACAAACTTAAGTAAGAGTTGGCACAATTGCCTATGGTCCACCGTCCATAGGGAGA
Source organism: Gnetum montanum (assembly GCA_015680685.1). Taxonomy (NCBI): domain Eukaryota; kingdom Viridiplantae; phylum Streptophyta; class Gnetopsida; order Gnetales; family Gnetaceae; genus Gnetum; species Gnetum montanum. The sequence continues at coordinate 173,054 of MNCI01023384.1, read as the reverse complement.
TAAAAACCTTTCTACATCTACCCTACCACTTCTAACATGTCCATCACTTCTTTTCTTTGCCAAAATGGAGATAATGGCATAGAGTTCCTAGTTTACTACTTGAGCCATGCATTAGTAACCTATGAGGTGAAATACAATGATGTGCAAAACCACTACCTCACCCTAGTCTTCTCATTAAAGAAGTGGAGGCATTAGCTCTTCCGCAGTCAGGTTAATGTTATTTGCAAAAACAACGTACTCTGAGCCATAATAAAAAATATCTATAAAAGTAGTCACATCACACAGTGGAAAGCAATAATAGTGGAGTTTGACCTATATTACATCACATAAGCCTCAACAAAAGGTCAAGATATAGTCACATAACTCATGGCTTTACCCGTAAAAAATCAAGCCAACATAGAACTAGAATTCTCAAACGAGAACATTGATAGCATTAACTGAGTACTTGAAAACTATGAGGCACTTTTGCATTTTGACAAAGCTTCAACCTCTCAAGGAAGTAGTGCCACTACCATTATCATGTTTTCCTCTGAGGAGATCTAACCCTTCACATATCATTTTGCATTTCCTTGCAGTAACAACATGGTGGAGTACGAAGGTCTCCTCCAAGGCATCCTTGCAATGTGCAATCTAAGGATCCAACACATAGTAATCTGAGGTGACTAACAATTAGTGGTTAACTAGGTAATGAAGGTTTATGCCTACAAGGCACAACATTTACAGCCCTACTATGACCAGGCAAAGCACCTGCTTCAACACTTTGCAACTTTCAATGTCCAACATATTCCCCTAAACAAAAATGCCATCACCAACACACTAGCAACATTAGCCCTTAGCATTGTGCCTAGCATGTTCAACACATTACCCACCTCAGTGGCAGATTGCACTACACCTATCATGTAAACCACCAAAGATGCATCCGTAGCCATAGTTAGTTCTACCCATGTAAAAGAGTGGTACAACAATATCAAGACATACCTTCTACAAGGTGAGCCTTTGCAACACTTAATTACTACTCAAAAAGACACCGTATCCAAACGATTGTCGTAGTACATCATCATAGGCAATAACATGCTATGTCACAAATCCTATGATGGCATACTACTAACCTATGTAAGCAATAGTGATGCGCAAATGATCATTAAGCAAGTTCATGAGGGACTGTGTAGAGGAAAAAGAGCACCTAGGGCAATGGTAGAAAAAATTAAATGGCTAGGCTATTATTGGCCTCACATGGAAAGTGATTATGTCTCAAAAGTCAAAATATATGACATTTGTCAACAACATGGCAACTTAATGCACATTCCACCAACTAAATTACCCACAACATAAATTACATGGTCATTCCAACGTTGGGGTTTAGACATCATTGGACCCATAATTCCTAAGTCCTCCATAGGGAATAGCTTCATAATAGCCACCACTAAGTATTTCACCAAGTGGGTTGAAGCTATTCCCCTTAGAAGGATGACATCGCAACAAGTTTGCAAATTTATGTTAGATAACATAGTGATCCATTTCGGCTTACCCATGACCATAGTAATAGACAATAGGCCACAGTTTAGCAGTGCTGAAACTAAAGCCTTTTGTGAGTGCTTTGACATCAAAAATTCCTTTTCGTTGTCATACTACCCTCAAGAAAATGGCCAAGCAAAGGCCGCCAACAAGGTCATCGTCAACCTTCTCAAGAAAATGCTAAGAAACAAAAGACGATGATGGCATGAGCAACTAGCCTACACACTTTGGGCCTACCACACAGCACACCAAACAACAATAGGTATGATGCCTTATAGCCTCCTTTATGGATCTGAAGCAATTTTTTCACTTGAATTGTAAGCTCCATCGTTCCAAGTGATCCTCTTGGACGTCATCAATGAATGTCAAAATAATGAGTTAAGAGATATAGACCTCAACTCAATAGAGGAGGAGTGTATGCACATGCTTGATCGCATTGAATGGTACGAAGAAAAGAAATGGCAAAATCATCTTCACAACTAGCATTAGTGCTCGATCAGGAAAAGAGACCTAGTCCTCAACTAATAAGAAATGGCTATTTTCAAACTTGTGGATAAATTCTCAACTAACTAGGAAGGGCCTTTCTTGGTCACTCAAGCCTATGACAATGGAGCATTCAAGCTTACTAATCAAGATGGAATTGAGTTGCCAATCCAGTGAATCATGTGTACTTAAAGCTATATTACATCTAACATACAACATTACATGTTAACAATGCAAGGTAATAGCTCATCCACTATCATGTTCAAGTAGCAAAATAGCTTGTCTACTATAATGCTAAATTGGCAAAGCAGCTCATCTGCTACAATGTTAAACTATTGAAGCACTCATCTGCTATGATGTTAAATTGGTGCATACACCTAGTTTATCTACTATAACACTAAACTAGCATTGCATTTGTTTACTATGATGTTAAATTAGCATAGAATTCCACTATGATGTTAAACTAGCACAGTCATCTGATATGATATTAAACTAGCATAGCTCATCTACTATGATGCTAAACTAGCACAACTCATTTTCTATGACATTAAACTAGCATAGCACGTCCTTGAGTCACGATGTTAAACTAGCACAATGCTTCTATTGTAACTATAAACTGGTAGTCCACCATGACTTTAAAATGGCATAGCATGTCTACCACGATGTTAAACTAGCATACAACAGTCTACTAAGACTATAAACTAGCATAGCATGATCTAGCAGGACCTTAAACTATGTTCAAAATCTACTAGGACTTCAAACTAGCAAAGAAATGATCTACCAAGACATTAAACTAGGTTTGTAATCAACCACTAAAGTGAGTGAGCATCACCCTTTCCCCCCTTCTACACCACGAGGGCAAGCATGTTGTAGTCCCAAAATGGAGCACTTGCCACGGGTGCAGCCTTTGGAGCACTTTTAGCATATTTGTCCCTTGCCATTTTACTGGCTTTTTGAGCACTTTCCATGGATGCAACCTTTAGAGCACTTGCAACATATTGGCCCCCCACCATTTTACTAGTTTATTGCACACTTTCCATAGGTGTAGCCTTTGAAGCACTTGCAACATCTTGGCCCCTCATCATTTTATGAGCTTTTTAAGCACCTGCGATGGATGCAGCCTTTGGAGCACTTGTAACAACTTGGCGCCACATGATTTTTTTTGGCATTTTTTATCTTATGTGATTTTCTTGTCTTCTTAGAGTTATGTTTGTAAGATAAAGCCCCAGGAAATCATGTAAAGATGCATTTCATCGCAATAAGAAATCATCACATCTCTTTGATGTGCATGATTGTACTAGCTAAGCCTCTCAAGAGTGCACATCTACCTCAGCCCATTATAGCCTTTGCACATCTACTCCTATATCCAAATACCCTTCCATTCTCCATTTAGCAAAGCTAGCAAGCCCTTTTGATGCTCACGTGCTATGACCACACAACACCCTCTTCACATATTACATCAAACATCAAGCTTCCCAAGGTAGATGTAACATGAGTCATCCCGTGGGAAGCCTTTGTCGACCAATCAAAGCCCAAGAAAATGTAACATAAGTCATCCCAAGGAGGAAACATCTATTGTATAGACACCATGCTATTTCATCAATGATGAAGCAAATCCCATCTAATGATGTACAATTCACTTGATAGGAAGCATTTCACTCTGAAAAAAAAGGGCATGTTGTCAACCTAGCCCGAAACCTACACTTTGATTCTCTCACAAGCACTCCGATGAGATGTTAATGTTTTCAAGGGCAAGCCACTTTTTTGCCTTGGTCACCATCAGCCGTGGCATCATAATACCCCATTTGCACCTATTCCTTCTCTCACTTTTCACCTACCATTTAGTATGCCCCTATCCACAGCACTCTTGAGCATGGTGTAGTGACATCCAACCATGCATGGAGGAGCTATGTTGATGCCAAGCTTGCTGTAGTGTTTTATAGTTCTTTCTCAATGTCTCTCAGGCCACTCCTCCAAACATCAACAAAGAGGGGCCAATGAAACACTATAAAATCCAAACCATAGCATCTTGACTATAGATTTTTATTAAGTGTTGGAACTACACTCTCCACTTCCTTAGAGAGTAGTCATCCTCTCGTGGAAAGCATAGTCAACACAAAGGACAATTTTGTAATTTTTTCTAAGTGTTAGTGTGAAGCTAGCTGCAGTAGATTTTTCTAAGTGCTAAGACTATGCTCTCCACTACCCTAGAACGTAGTCAGCCTCTCATGGAGAGCGTAGTTATCATGAAAGGCCTAGTTTTTTAGATTTTTCTAAGTGTTGTAACTATGCTCAACCCTAGTTGGGAGCATAGTCAGGCTCTAGTGGAGAACATAGTCAACACATTTTCATTTTTCTCAAATTTTTTTCCTAAGTGTGAGACTACGCTCTTCCCCAATCTAGAGTGTAGTTAAGCATAGTTAGCTAGAATAGTGTCCAATGACCTCTACAACGTAGCATCAATAGTTGGCTCAACTCTAACTCACCTTCAGCAAGCATAGTTAGCAAAATGCATTATTTTGTCCTCCCTATTGTCCCCAAAATTGTAACTACACTTGATACCACACAAGATAGTGGAGAGTGTAGTCCCAAAGCATAGTCTCGAAATTTTCATTTTTTTCAAGTACCTTGTGATCCTCTTGACACATGCATAGGTAGTTGGTAATGTAGTCACAGTCTCACAATTTCATAAAGTCTAGTAGAGCATAATAAAGCATAACATTGTTAACATCATCGGTACACCACATGAATAGTGACTACGCTTAGCATAGTCTCAACCATCCCCTCTGCCACATGCTAACCATCCCACATTTCATGCTAAACCTAATCCTATAAATACCTCTACCCTCAACATTCTTAGGGTTGGAAAAAATCTAGATTAGCCAAAATTGAAGCATTGGCAAATTTGAGAGACAATCCACTCTTGGCATTTGCAAACCCAAAGAGTGCTCAAGAGAGAACCAAGGCATGTCAACAAAGTTGTAGACCATTGCAACCCACTGTAGTCCACCAGAACACTGTAGCCAATGGTGCACTGCAACAACCAACTTGGCAGGCACAAACACCTTGACGTACTGCTGGTCTTCGCGACCAAGCATCCCCTAAACTATGACTATGTTTTTGACTAGGATTATTGTATACCATGTACCTTCTAACCCCTTTTGGTATTAACTACACTCAACCCCATTTGGGGTGGTGTTTTTCTTCTCTCTCTCTCTTTGCATTTTTAGCATTTCATTTGCATATTTTTGCTATTTCATTGCATAGTTGCACCTACAACTATGCTCAAGCAGTAGTCCCTGTATGTTGACACCCTTTTTTTTGGTAAAAAACTTGACTATGCTCAACATCGTTAACACCATTGACACCACTTGAAAACTTAGCACCATTTCACAACAACATCATGAGTAACCACGCTACACCTTGGTCACATCTAGTAAGTCCATGTTTGATCAACAAGACTGTTAGGATGTCCCACCTCCACCTCCAACATGCCCTCACATGAACTTGAGGATAGGCTATCTGTCCATTGACCTTAGTGTTCCAACCATCGACATTTTTAGTCACTACAATTATGCCAAAGGAAGGTGGTAAGTGATGGGTCTACATTGACTTTAGACTATTGAATATGGCAACATTCAAATATCGCTTTCCATTGTCATTTGTGAATCAAGTATTAGACACTATATCTAGGCATTCTTATTACAGTTTTTTGGATGGTTATAGGGGCTTAACCAAATCTAGATCACGCAAGAGAATCAGGCCAAAATAACATTCACAAGTCCCTAGGGGACTTTTGCATATCAAAATATGCCTTTTGGTCTATACAATGCTCCTACAACATTCCAACACTTGGTCTTAAACATTTTTTAGCAATAAATTGGTTCTAGGATGGAAGTCTTCATGGATGACTTCTCCACGTATGGCACCGCATTTAAGTAAGCCTTGGACCACCTTGAGCAAGTTCTTAAAAGGTGTGTGAAGATGAATCTTCAACTCAATTAGCAAAAGATTCATCTAATGGTTCAAGAGGTATGGATTGAGATGGATCCTAGAAAGATAAGGATCATCCAAGGAATAACTAGCAAAATAGAAACAGTTAAATATGTCTAGTCATTCCTTGGATAGACTAGCTACTATCAAAAATTTATAGAGAATCTATCTAAGATCACAAAACTATTGGTGAGCTTACAAAAAAATATGTTTCATTCATTTAGATCAAAGAATGTGAAAATGCATTCTAGAGCCTTAAGCAGAAGCTTATAAAGACTTCAATTCTATGAGCACTTCACTAGTCCAAACTATTTCATATCATGATAGATGCATCAAATTATGTTATGCTTACACAATTGGACAACAAGAAATGCCCATATTAGATCCACTGTTCAAGTCCAAGCATGATGGATGCATAGTTGAATTACACCACAACGAAGAAAGAACTAATGGTAGTGATGTATGCTCTAAAACATTTTAGGCACTGTGTGCTTGGATACAAAGTGTTTGTGCATACTAACCACAATTTCATTTCCTTCCTCATGAATTAGACAATAGTGAGCCCTTGTGTCATATGGTGGTTGGTAATCTTGCAGGAGTTTAATCTTACAATGGTAGATTGAAAGGGAACTAAGGATGTGATCACTGACCACTTGTCTTAGTTACAATGGGATAACAAAGAGGATGAGAGCCATCTCTTTGACCAATTTCCTAATGAACTCCTCTTTGCTACTACAATAAATGAACAAGTGCTGGCAAAACCAAAATGGTATGATGGCATCCTCACTTATCTAGTCACTCAGGAGATACCACAACATCTAAACTACAAAAAGAAACAACAGTTTCTTTATCAGGCCAAATGCTTCATGGAAATCAATAGGCATCATTACAAGATGTGTGTCGATGGCTTGGTTCGTTGGTGTATACCTGATGCTAATCTATGCATTCTTCAAGATGCTCATGAGGGTCTTTATGGGGGCCACTATGTTGGGGGACACGTTGCCATTAAGATCCTAATGGCAAGGTATTATTGGCCAACTATCTTAAGGGACACCCACCAATTTATCCACTCTTATGAATGCTATCAATGAGATGGTGGGATGATCACACAAATACATAGACCTCAACAATGGATTTAACTACTAGAATCCTTTGACATCTAGGGCATCGACTTCATGGGTCCCATCACATCCATGTCAAATAGAAAGACATATATAATTGTCATCATTGATTACTGCACAAAATGGGTAGAAGTAGTAGCCGTCGTTAACTATACATCATCTACTGCTGCATAGTTTGCACAACAAAATGTTGTACACATGTTTGGGATGCCATGTGCATTGATTTTAAACAATGGAACTTATTTCATAGGCACCACTTTTCATAAGCTCATGCAACACTTAAGGGTTAAACATAAATAAATAATACCTTATCACCCCCAAGCCAATGGACAAGTAAAAGTTACTAATAGAAAGATTACAAAGATCTTAACAATAACTATTAGCAAATATAGGAAAGACTAGAGTACAAAAATCAACAATGCCCTCTGGGTCTATCACTCAACGTGGAAATTCCCTATAGGCTAATCTTCTTATGAGCTGTTGTATGGGAAACAACCAACACTTTCTATTCAATCTGGGCTTCGTATGCTTTCAATAGCATGTGACCTAGATCTCGACCTGATTTCAGCACAAAGAGAACAATTGATCAACCTTAACATGCTAGATGAAAATTGATTAGTGGCCTTATCTTGGAATGAAGTGCACAAGGTATTTAACAAAAAGCGCCATGACCTTAAAATATGAAAAGTGAAATTTAAGAGGGAGATAAGGTTCTCTACTATAATTGTGACATCCCATCCCTGGATGTCATGGCAAACATCAAATATATGATATATTAGACATTATGCATACAAAGAAAATATACCAATGCAAAATATAAGTGATACTCAATATTATGTAAAAAGAAAATAATAGGATAAATGCAGAAAAAGAAAGAAAAGAATGCTTTATTGATATGGAAAAGTGTATCTAGATTGTGTTTTGAGAGTGTTCCTTAGGGTTTTCTTCCTTTTGCCTATATCCCTTAGAGGCAATCCAGCACTACAACCACTATTAGGCCTATAACCCAGCTAGAAGGGAGGGCCAATCCACTTCTTGTCCCACTTCACCTGGCTCCTGTTACTTACCTCTCCAAGCTCTGCAACTCCATGCTGGCATGACCTGTAACCCTGGTATAAATGCCTTAGGTCAAATCCCCAGAGGTTACCTCAAGAGACACATCTGTTATCACAACATGCCCTTTCAAGTTTTAATCACGACTACCCTTTCAGGTTTTGTTAAGATGATAATAACACTTGTTATGAAGAGACACCATCTTCAATAGGCAACCACATCATTTGGGAATGGGGATGTGACAATCTACCCCCCTTAGGTTTTGTTCATCNTTCATCCTCAAAAAAATCCATGTTCTCTATATTTTCCCCACTCCAATGCTTTCTTTCACAATCCTGTGCTCCAATAATTTGATTCCTTCTTTGAACCTAAAATTGTTTCTTACTTATTTTGCAAATAAGATATATGTGAGAAAAATATATGAAAAATTAAATATTACTTTCTATATACTTACTTCATTTTCCAAGATAATGATAAGAAGTGAATTAAAGATCTACCAACTACCAATCACTAGTTCTAACCAAGGTCACACAATGTGCAACTCGTGTCTAATATATATATATATAAGTAGGGTAAATTCTTTATTCCCAACTTTTATTATCATAGATATTTACTTATCTAATTGAAATATAATTAGACAATGAATAAAATAATAAGATCATCAAATAAAAGTAAGAGTGAGATACTTCTTCATCTTGATCAACCTTATGAACTGATAGGAGTAACTATAATTCTACCATAAGTAGTATATGATTAGATGGTCTTGTTCGTGATGGCAAGGCTTGATCTTGATTCTTCTTAACTTCTTCTTTAGAAATCAACTCTATTGACTTGGTAACTTTAAAGAATCAGGTATCATACCAAATATAATCTAAAGTCTCAATGAAGAAGGTTGTTGACCCATCTTCATTAATCATTATAGAGTAATTTGTAAAATGTGGTTCTTGATGAGTGCTATCCATCAACATCATTTGTTCTTGAATTCTAGAATCTGATTTATCTACTAAAGATTAAAAATAAGCAGAATATGCACTAGCTAATGGAATTGCATGCTAAATTGATGGAAACATCTTCTTCAAGTCAAGTTCATCTTCCAAAAACTCCTTTACAGATCCATATTTTAGAAATTGATAAACACTTCTTCCAACTTTTGCATTGAAGTCTCCACAAAGAGTAAATGAAACTGGATCAATACAACTTAGGAATAACTTCTTCCTCAAACTTTCTTTTATTTGCTTAATCAAGTATGCTCCTTGACAAAGTCTAACATCTGAACATGTTGGTTTGGCAATTAAATGTGTGTTAGCGACACATACACATCTTCCTGATAGATGAACTTTTAGAATCACTACCAGGGCTATGTGATTTTTCCAAATCCTGACTGTTCTTTCTTTACCACCGCTTGAAGTTCTAGAATTTCAAAAATCATATTTTCTAAACTCTATTCAAATCTTTGTACTAATTCAAACTTGGCTTCTTTATAAAAGATTACACAACCATCCATGTTGTAATTTCTACAATATGTTAATCTGTATGGCTCAAAAGAAGAACTTTCACAAGAACCTTTTTGCTTATAAATACCTCTATATCCCATATTTTCCAAATCTAGTTGGAATTGATATAGAAATTCCCATGGTAAGATTTCTTGTAAGCACAAGACATCAGCATCCAAATCTTTTAACTCTATAGGTATCGATATTCATGTCAATCCAAGGCCCGTGATAGGCATAGCGGATATTGTTTCTCCCTCATTAGAGATCTTGCAAGCACGTTGTATTTTGCAACTTTCATTTCTATTCTTGGATTCTTGTCTAGATCATTTCTCTTTATAAGTATCATACTCCTTGTTGAAATAAGATTTTAAGTCTCCACGTTATTTTGCCCTATGTTTTGATTGTAGGATGGATTAATATACCCTTTTCTTGATGATTGAAAATTATTCTATTTTTTAAACTATTCTCCAACTAATACATCAACTAATCATTAACTAATACATCAACTAATAATTAACTACATCAACTGAATAACTATATTATCTATTTTTATAATTATATTATCTAATTTTAGTAATAGTTAACGACATGATATAAATTTAGTAATTTGTAACTATATTATCTAATTTTAGTAATATATAATTACATTACCTAATTTTTAGTAATATTTAACTATATTATTTTTTATGACCTTTCTACCCCCCTTGAGAACACTAACTTTGGTAGTGTAACTAATAACATGCCAAAGTGATCTTAAGACTATCTGTAAGGGTTATGTACTAAATCTTAAAGCCTAAAATGTTGAATTTATGATATTATTGAAGTATAGGATGTTTGGATGATAAATTTGACCTCACCATTGAGTTTAGAAGGGTGAAAAATGTTAGAAATAACTATTCATATGTTGAAAATAGACATCGTATGCTCAAGTTGTGTGAAAATTAAACTTTAAAGGATTTCGAGGCACTATATCATGCAAAGAGTAAAAACTAATTTTTAGGGTTCCTTGGGATGGATTTGACTTCAAAAGGTTGAAATCTATAAGAAACAACTCTTTGTTCGTTGAAAAAGGTTTCCGAAATCAAAAGTTATGGCTTTGAAAGTTTAAAACCTTTGGTGTGAAAAACAAGACTTCTCAAGAGGTCACCCATCTACTCCAGAGCAATTTGCCACTTCGTTGTGGAATTTTTATCTCTATTGCTATCACCGTGTAAAATTTTAATTTTGAAAATTATTTTTGCAAATTCCTAATTTAAACTAACAGTTTAATGATGAAAATTTGACTTTTTCGCTAATTGACAAAAATTTCAAATTTTAATTTGCCATTTCACAACAAAACGACAAATTGTTTTTTTTTTTTTAAGGCTTGCAGGCCCTCAAAAAAAAGTTTATTATTATTTTAACTAAATCTATTTTATTTCCTTTTCTTTTTTTGAAAAAAAGTATTTAACATTGTGGATGGGGGACTTGGGTTTGAACCCATGACCTCTTGGTCATTATTTTTTTAAAATAATAATATCTTTTTATTTATTTTATTTTTATTTTTATTTAAAGTATTTTGGAGCACGAGATCGAACCCGTGACCTCCCCCTCTATAAGTATTTTAGAGATTTTTTTAAAATATTTTTTTAATTTTATTTTTTAATAATTATTATTATTATTACTTTTTATTTTATTTTATTTTTAAATGGATTTCTTTTAACATTAGGAGGGTCGTAGTTTGAACCCATGACCTCCTAGTTACAATTTAGTTTTTTTTTTTTAATTCTATATATATATATGTATGTATTTGTTAAAGGGGTTGGGATTTGAACCTGCAACCACTCGCTTCAAAAGTTTTGTTTTGTTTCATTTTATTTTTTTACTTTTAATTATTATTTTATTTCATTTTGCTTCAACAGTTGAGGATGACAAGGTAAGGGTTCGGCATGGGTAAATGGTGATTTCAGGTTGATCCTTAACCTTAGAATTTTGAATTTATTTTTTTTGTTTAAATAATAAATTAATATTTTAATATTGTTTTAATGCACATATAACGAGAAACTTTAAACATCAATATCTCTCAAACTGTAAGTCCGATTGAGACGAAATTTGTACCGTTGGAATCGTCTCAACAAGTACTATGCACTGGACATAATTTTAATGTTTAAAAATAAATTTTATTTTTTAAGATTTAAAAGAACCAAACTAATTTTGTTGGATTGATATTTCTAGGGTGACATATGGTAACTTGGAATATTCTAGATTACTTGGATAGTAAATTTCAACAAAATAATATCAGTTTAGGTCATATTTACTAACTTTCAAACAATTGCATTTTAAGGTTTCTGATCTGGATCTGGCCCCGGATCTGGTTCTCGTGTCGGTTTTGGGACATCTGCCGCTGCTTCTAGCTGCATGCAGAATTGCGCCCGCGCCCCTGCAAACCAGCAACACGTGTTTTCTGGCGCGCAGGGCAACGCGTGCCCGCCTGCAACATCGACGGCCCTCAGTCCGGCAGCTTCAACTTCGGCCAAAACAGCAACAGTGATTTTCAGCGAGCAGCGCCATAGAAATTGCGGATAATCACTCGGATCTGCAAACGAATCTTATCGGATCAGGGCTCCCTTGCAGATCTGGGGCTGATCGAATCGGTTGCCATGGCTCCAGATGGTGGCTCCACTTCTTCCGAGCCATTCTACGAGCTTCCTGATGATTTGTTTGAATCTATCACCCACGACATTTCTAGCAGGTATGTCTTTGTGCAAATTTTAGGCTACCTGCCTCGCTCTTCTAGCTTTTTGCATCATGTCAACTCTGTTTGGAAAGATCGTGGTTTGATAGCTTCACATGTTCGATATTTATCTAATTCTTTTCTACTTGTTGAGTTTATTAACTCAGAGATGGTCTCTGAAGCTCTTAGCATTAGTGTCTTTCACCATCGTCATGCTTTATTGATTATTCGCAAGTGGACTCCTTCTCTCAACCCAACTTCTCCTGAATTTCGGAAAGTCCCTTGTTTTGTAGAGTTACCGAATCTCCCCTTGATTTTCGAAAGAGTTGAAAGGGATATTGTGTCTCGCCTTGGATTAATCAAACACACTGAATCCTTAGGTACACCTAGTGGCCTTCGCAGGACTCGATATATGATTGAAGTGGACTTAGACTCTCTTAAACGAGAACTTATTTTGCGTGCAGGTGGTATTAACTATATGCAAAAGGTGGTCTATTACAACCTTCCCAACTCTTGTCACTACTGCCACTAAGAGGGTCATATGTTTGTCTCATGCCCCTTTATGTTACGAAAGAAGGCAGTGCAAGCACGATCACAACAATCCTCCCCTACTGATCCTAAGGTTTCCTCTATTAGCAACAAGGCTCCTCCCACACCTAGGTCTCAAAGTAAGGTTACCAAAAAGCCACCTCCTCATGCTTCTTCATTAGCTAAGGGAAAACACCCATATGTTTTTACGGCTTCTAACAACCCTCCTATTGATGATGATGGATTTCAAACAGTTCCCCCCAGTAGGAAACGTCGGGGTATGCCTTTTACCAACGACGTTACACTTCAGTCCAACCAATCCACTCAAACTCTCTTACTCACCCACAATCCCTTTACTGCCATTGATCACAACCAGGAAATGATTTCTTTAGACATTGTTAACTCTGTAACTAGGGCGGGGGCCTCCTCCCCCTTCTCTGGATGTTAGTCTATTCTTGGAATGTTCGGGGGCTCTCCAATCACCTCCGAACACGGGTGGTCGGTGCTTTTATTCGCTCTCGACCTTTGCTTCCTGACTTCCTTCTCCTACGAGAGGTTAAAATTTCTACTCTGGACGCAATTATTGCAGGCAATAGCATCCTACCTGACTCTATTGTCTTTTCCACAAATCATATTACTGGTCAAGGTGGTGCAGCCCTTATTATCAATAAATCCTGGTCTAAAAAAATTCTCTCTCATGGTAGTCACACCTCTTTTGTTTGGGCTACTCTTCAAGGTGCTTCTGGTCCTTTCGGCATTTGTAATATTTATGCTCCCACTACTCCTTCCTCTAGGGCTAGTGTTTGGCAGTCCCTCCTTCACTATCTGCCTAACATTCCCTGGCTCTTTGGAGGTGATTTCAATATGATCAAACATCCTCATGATAAAGTTGGTGGAGCCTCTTCTCAACTTACCAGCCTCGAGCTTTCTAGTTGGAGTGATGTTAAGGAGCACTTTTGTCTCTCTGATGCTGCCAGCTCTAACGTGAATCGTGAAGGTTGGTTTACTTGGTCCAACCTTAGGATTGGTGCTGATCGCATTTGTGATCGACTTGATCGATTTTATTTCTCTAGTTATTCCTCATGGCTTTGTGATGGTCATGTTAAGGTCCACCTTGATGCTACCCTCTCAGACCACTTTCCAATTTCTCTCACTTTGACCTTTGGTTCTAAATCTTTAGCTCAACACCGCCAACTTTTTCGCATGAATGCCTCTTTATTTCTTACTCATTCTGGTAAAGGTCTTTTGACATCTCTTTGGAATGCAGAGAGAAGGCCATCTGGTAATTTAGGTTGGATTGACTGGTGGTTGCGTGCCACTTCTCGTATTCGCAAATTTGCTTGCTGGTTGGGCAAGCAATATGCTAAGAAACGTAGGTCTATTGAGGCGAATGTTAGTTCTGAATTGCAACAACTTAACTCTGCACTTCAACATGACCCTTTTAATGTTGCTCTTCAACAACGGCTAACTTATGTTCGCTCAGTTAAATAAAATTGGGATATGTACTCTGCTAGAAGTGCTCTCATCAAGAGTTGTCTCAACTAGTTAAAAATTGAGGAAGAACCCTATAAAGAGTTCTTCAAATTTTTAAAGGGTAGAGGTACTCTCCCTACTATAGAATGTTTGGAAGTGAATGGCCAACTTACCTTCGACCCTCATGTCATAAATGATTTTCTTGAACAACATTTTCAATGCCTCTTTGTCTCCAATGGGTTTGATTAGGACGAGTTTGCTACTAACTCATATCACCTACCTAGTATTGTCCATAGTAGTCACAATCATCTTCTCGCTCAAGATATCTCTCTTTCTGAAATCAAGGCTACTGTGTTTAGCCTGGCCAATGATAAAGCCCCTGGTTCTGACGGCATCCCCATTGAGTTTTTTAAGAATCATTGGGATATTGTGGGTTCCGACCTCTCTTATGTCTTTGCAGAAGCCATAAATCAACAGTCTCTCGGTCCTGAGTTAAATAGAGGTGTCATCCGTCTTATTCCTAAAACAGGTGATCCTTCATTGATTGGTAACTGGCGTCCTATCACTCTCCTTAACTCTGTTTACAAGATTTTGGCTAAATGTCTTGCTAATAGACTGAAGCTAATTATCCCTCAGATCATTACCCCAATGCAAACAGGCTTTGTTAAGGGTAGGTATATTCTTGATAATGTTGTTGCGGCTTGGGAAGGTATGCAATGGGCCGAGGACTCCAATCAAAACATTGCTTTTCTTAAGCTTGATTATGCTAAAGCGTATGACAAAATTGAGTGGAAATTTGTTATTGCTTGCCTTCATAAATATGGTTTTCACATTAATTTTATTAAAATGGTGGAGACTCTTTTTGCCGACGCCAATGCCCTTGTGGCTACTAACGCTGGCTTAACTAATTGCTTCAAGCTTGAGCGCTCTGTTAGGCAAGGTTGTCCTCTTGCTCCTTACCTCTTCATTCTTGCTGCGGACTTTTTGTGTCATGCTATTCATAAGGATAAGGAACAAAATTTGCTTCAAGGTATTTTCATTGATCATAATGTTCCTTCCTTATTGAATATGCATTTTGCTGATGACTCATTCTTTATGATAAAAAATGATGCTCTTATTGCTAATCATCTTTTTTATCGCATAAATCAATATTGTAGACTCTCTGGCTCTCAGATTAATTGGTTCAAATCTTCTATCTTTTGCAACAAAGAGGTTCAAGCCTGGGCGGTGTCTAAGTCTTGGCAATTTTTAGGAAAGGATCAAGTTTTTAAGCTTCTTGGCATTCCCTTTTCTTTTGGCGGATCATCCAAAACTTTATGGGATGTCACTGTGAAGAAACTTGAACAAAAGCTTATTAAGTGGAAGGAAAAGAATCTATCTATGGCTGGTAAATTTATTGTCTGCAAGCATATTCTCCAAGCTACCCATGTGTATTACTCTTCTTGTTGGGCTCCTAGCATCTCTGCTTATCGTCGCATTGATCAACTAGTCAAACACTTTCTTTGGAACAGTAGCCATACTAAGAAAGGATTTTGTCGGGTTGCTTGGAACGTCTGTACTTCTCATAAAGAGGACGGCGGTTTGGGCCTCATTAATTGCTACCAACAGGGCATTGTGTTATGTGCCAAATGGATGGCTAAATGCTTATCTGGCTCTGAACCTTGGAAGCTTCTTTTCCTTAAACGCATACAGCTTGGGAAGCCCAAAGGTAGTAATTATTGGAATAATACTCATTTCCTTAACTGGATTCTTTTTCCCACTGGTATTACCATTTCTGGTTCTGTTGTCATCAAACACATTTGGAAGGCATGGTGTTATATCAGTCAGTTTTGGAACTTTAACACTATCACTATTTCTTCCTCTACACTTGATAAGCTTTCTCCTTGGTGGATTCCCATCCACAATGAACCTTGGGCCATTAAGCGTCCTCGTCTTTGTAGCACTTGGGATAAGCTTGGCATCTCCTCCCTCTCCTCTCTTCGCATTCATAATCGTTGGATTACTTGGACTGAATGTCACCTTATTTACGGTATTAATGCTGCTCAAAAGTCTACCTTTTGTACGATTTTGGATAGCTTGAACAAAAGTGTTGTTATTCAAGACTCCCTTGGTGGTTTTTTAGATCTTTCTTGGATTTCTGGTCATCAAGTTTTTCCCTATCATTCTAAGATTGTTTACTCTCTTATTAATTCCACTACTAATATTTGGCCTAGATTCAACCATCTTTGGCAAGTTAATCTTAATGTGCAGGTTTGGAAGCAACGTATTCAGACTATTTGGACTACTCCTACTTCTTCAAAGATTCAACATTTTCTGTGGTATCTGATTCACCAAGGTCTTCCTGTGGGTGTTCGGCGCTCTCATCTGGGGGTTCCTGACCCACGATGTCCTATTTGTCACAGGGAAGATGCATTTACTCACTATTTTTTTCT
Organism: Gnetum montanum; assembly: GCA_015680685.1. Taxonomy (NCBI): domain Eukaryota; kingdom Viridiplantae; phylum Streptophyta; class Gnetopsida; order Gnetales; family Gnetaceae; genus Gnetum; species Gnetum montanum. Next base: position 156,250 of record MNCI01023384.1, on the reverse strand, counting down.
TGTCCCCTTGCTCATACCTCTTGGATTTGGTGTGGCAGGTTTTTACAAGGTTTTCGACCAAGCTTGGATGAGGTTATTTTTGGTGACACTCCGCATCTTCAAGGCTCTTTGATTTATATCTGGTGTCGCCTTCGTCCCCTTATTCTCCATGCTATCTGAAAATTTCGTTGTAATGTGGTTTTTCAACGTGATTCTCCTACTAATATTCTCTCCTTGTCTATTCAAGGAGACATTGTTCAACAGCTAATGCTGCAGTTGAACTCTTGAACTTTGTCTCTCTCGTTTTTCTTAATTTCTTGTAGTTTCTCCTCTTTTGAGGTGAGTGTGTCCTAATTTCTTATACTATTTTCTTTTTTCTCTATTAATTAAATTTATTTTT